>CM069406.1:26543621-26868621 GCA_035609135.1 Eleutherodactylus coqui
CTTCCTCTTGCGTTCATATCAACATTTTTGTAAAAAATTGTAAAAAAAAATACATTTCTTTTTGATTAATTAAAAAAACTTTTTGCCTGAGAAAGTAATAATTAAAACTTTTACTAAAATGTTAAACGTTACGGCTGCCAAGCAGCATAGAGGATGTACTTATCGGACCCTTCCTGACACCTCTCTCACCACCAGGTGTCATTCCTGTCCTTACTAAGTGTACTAAGTGTACAGTCTGTGTCCAACGAAACTTTTTTTTTTTTTTTTTTTTAACTTCCAAAATAAACTTTATTTAAATATTGCTTGTTATTTGTTTTGGAATCAGAAAATGGAAAGCTGGGGGAAAGGCAACATGCTATTTCCTGTAATGAATGTTTCCTAAATGAGGGAAAAGAAGGCAGGACCTAGCAAACGAGCAGGAAAATCTTTCCGCCTACTTTAAAGGCCGAGTTACTTTAGGGAGAGGTGGGAGGGCGGAATTTCCACAGCTTCAGTGCTGAACGTATAATGTCTGGTTTTCAGATAGTTTTTGCAAAATATGTTTTTTTTACTATTTCAGTGAGTGGAATAATATGGATGAGGATCGTATGTTTATTCTCATCCCATGACGGCGCGATAGAAGGGCTAGATGAGAAATACTCTCGTTGTCAAAACAATTAGTAACCAAGAAGGAGTTGTCATAGTTGAATGTAACTTTCTCTGTGTGATTATAACGTGGATATAAGTAAGTGATTACAGAGCACAAGGAGAATTAATTACGGAAAACTGACCCCTTGTAGGGGGGCTCTAGTACCCTGCTGTACCGCCTCTAGCTTGGATATAAGATGTGATACAGGCAGGCATGGAGGCTCTAGTACCCTGTTGTACCACCTCTAGCTTGGATATAAGATGTGATACAGGCAGGCATGGAGGCTCTAGTACTTTGTTGTGCTGCCTCTAGCTTGGATACTAGATGTGATATGGGCAGGCATGGAGGCTCTAGTACCTGTTGTACCGCCTCTAGCTTGGATACAGGATGTGATACAGGCAGGCATGGAGGCTCTCGTACCCTATTGTACCACCTCTAGTGTGGATACAAGATGTGATACGGGCGGGCATGGAGGCTCTAGTACCCTGTTGTACCGCCTCTAGCTTGGATTCAAGATGTGATACGGATGGGCATGGAGGCTCTAGTACCCTGTTGTACCCCCTCTAGCTTGGATACAAGATGTGATACAGGCAGGCATGGAGGCTCTCATACCCTGTTGTACCACCTCTAGCTTGGATACAAGATGTGATACAGGCGAGCATGGATGCTCTAGTACCCTGTTGTACAACCTCTAGCGTGGATACAAGATGTGATACAGGCGAGCATGGAGGCTCTAGTACCCTGTTGTACCGCCTCTAGCTTGGATACAAGATGTCATACTGGCAGGCATGGAGGCTCTAGTACCCTGTTCACTACCTCTAGTGTGGATTCAAGATGTGATACAGGTGGGCATGGAGGCTCTAGTACTTTGTTGTGCTGCCTCTAGCTTGGATACTAAATGTGATATGGGCGAGCATGGAGGCTCTCGTACCCTGTTGTACCGCCTCTAGCTTGGATACAAGATGTGATACATGCAGGCATGGGGGCTCTAGTACCCTGTTGTACCGCCTCTAGCTTGGATACAAGATGTGATACATGCAGGCATGGGGGCTCTAGTACCCTGTTGTACCGCCTCTAGCTTGGATACAAGATGTGATACAGGCAGGCATGGGGGCTCTAGTATTCTGTTGTGCCGCCTCTAGCGTGGATACAAGATGTGATAAAGGCCGGCATGGAGGCTCTAGCACCCTGTTGTACCGCCTCTAACTTGGATACAAAATGTGATTGTTGTTCAATTTCAGAGAGAGAAAATCCACTTGTTATGCATCATACCTCCCAGCAATGAAAATAGGGTTAACTATAAAAAATGTTTAGGACTGGTTGAGCCCCTTTATGCTAAACCACACCCTCCATATCCTATAGTATTGTCCTTTAGTGACCCCTTTAGTATAAGGCTAACTTCACACGGGTGAGTGCAATATGGGGCCATGAATCCCGCCCCCATATCACGCTCCCCACCATGTGCAATCCCCAAGGAAGCAAGGTGTTTTCATGGCAAAATGGCCTCGCATCACTTTTTGGATGAAGGGATCCTCCAGCGTGGCTGTCACAGCTGCGGCA
Source organism: Eleutherodactylus coqui (assembly GCA_035609135.1). NCBI lineage: Eukaryota > Metazoa > Chordata > Amphibia > Anura > Eleutherodactylidae > Eleutherodactylus > Eleutherodactylus coqui. The sequence continues at coordinate 26,545,810 of CM069406.1, forward strand.
GAGGATCACTGAGTGTTTCCCATTGCTTTCATTGTGGCCGATGCTGCTGCTGCCAACCTCATTGAAAACAATGGGGCTGTGATGTGAGATCTCGCAGCCAGATAGAACATGCCGCAATTCTTTCCCCCGCATAGTATGGCATCGCAGTGCCGTGCGGGAAAACATCGCTCATGTGCATGACCCCGTGCAAAAGAATGGGGTTCATATTTGTGCATCTCAAAACGCACAAATCTTGCGCGACTTCTATTGTCCATGTGAAGCCGGCCTTAAAGTAACCATCTGGGATGCTTGGCACACGTGCGTTAGTAGTGGCATTTAGTAAACGAACAGTCGCATTATTGCATCGAGTCCATTAGAGGGACAAGGGGAAAAAAAGTTTAAAAAAAGTTTAAATAAAAAAAAAAAAAAGAAAATTCTGCGTTCATAAAGAGCTGCACTATAAAAATGTTATGTCTGTTAACCGCACGGTGAATGGTAACTAAAAAGAAGCCAGATTTGCTATGATTACGGCAGCAGAAGAGGGGCAATGTTAGCTACGACGGCTGAAAAGGTAGCATTGGCAAAATGTATTACTCATGAAGTTATCTATTATCCGGTCAGAAAGAATGGCGTCATTTATTGCCTACAGGCGCAGACAAGATTACATTTTCACCTGTTGGGCAGAAAAGGCTACATTATTTATTATGGGGGCAGAAAGTGGGCATTATTACTTATGCGGGCACAAAAGGGGCATTACTGCAAGATTACTGCACTAGAGAGAGGTCACCATTAGAGATGAGCGAGTATACTCGCTAAGGCACATTACTCGAGCGAGTAGTGCCTTAGCCGAGTATCTCCCCGCTAGTCTCTAAAGATTCGGGGGGCGGCGCGGGTGACAGGTGAGTTGCGGGGGGGAGCAGGGGTAAGAGAGGGAGAGAGATCTCCCCGCTCTCCCCCGCTGCTCCCCGCCCCCCGCCGGCCCCCGAATCTTTACTCGAGCGAGTAGTGCCTTAGCCGAGTATCTCCCCGCTCGTCTCTAAAGATTCGGGGGCCGGCGCGGGTGACAGGTGAGTTGCGGGGGGGGGGGGGGGAGCAGGGGTAAGAGAGGGAGAGAGATCTCCCCGCTCTCCCCCGCCGCTCCCCGCCCCCCGCCGGCCCCCGAATCTTTAGAGACGAGCGGGGAGATACTCGGCTAAGGCACTACTCGCTCGAGTAAAGTACCTTAGTGAGTATACTCGCTCATCTCTAGTCACCATGGTTGAGGGCATGAGGGGCCCCATTATACTTGACTGCTCTGTACTGTGGGCTTTCTTAATCTGGCCCTGGATGGATGGAATGACGCATGAATACTTTAAGAGTTGCTTACATTAAAAGCTGCACAAGAACAGATCTTGGCGAGGGTAAGGATACATATGAAGCAGAGTCCGGTGTACAAACACCACAAAGCACTAAAAATAATACCCGGGGTGGATGTCAAACACACATTTCACAGAGAGAAGAGTTATTGAGCTCCATCCACACGCTAGACCAGAAACACGGAAAATGTGTTGGGAGAAGAGGGGGGGCGGATATAACTGTATTCGGTTGCACACTATTAGGCCGGTTTTACATGGACGTATTTGCGTGTGCTAAGCAGACAATAGAACTCATTGATTTCCATGGCTCGATTCACATTTCTGTATTTTGCATGTGTATTTCGGTCGAACAAAAAAAAACAGAACAAATTCCTATTTTTCTGTGTGTTTGTGCACCAAAGGTCCCCATAGAAGTCAATAGGGGTGCGCAATACACAAGAAGAGATGAACATACAGACAGAAAAGGTACTGTGAAATATGTCGATACGATAAAAGAAAAACCTTGTTCAGTGAACAAATATGTTGCACTGAGGCGCCTGCAATTGCTCCTATGAAGTGGGCCTTACTATCATTTCACTGCATTTTGTTAGCTATGGCTCTGCTCATCCTGAGCTTCCTGGTTCATGAACACCCTCCTCTATTGGTGTACCCAGCAACAAGCTTTAACTTGTATTCAGGGTAATTTTCCACGTAGACATTGCAAGTGTTCCATCCTAAGGACTCCAGGTCATGGATGGTCCTGTAGTGGCCCGAAGTTAACGGGGCCCCTCCATATTGTATGAATGCATTTGTTTCGTGCCTATGTGTTGTCAGTGTCTTTTATGCTGAATGAATATGATGTGAATTGCATATCTGCAGCACTGAATGGGTTTAACCGCCTGGTATGTGAGATGTCTGAGAAATGTATCTTGTTGTTTGTCACATGATCGTGCTTTGTATATGTGAATGCAAGGTGTGGTTCTGTTCTGGTCTTGCCAGTGTAAGGAGCGTTTTGGAGGAACTGCAAGTAACCCACACAGACACCATCAGTTCTGTGTGGGCCTGAATGTTAGAGGCTGGAAAGTAACCCTAGCCTTCCCTGGGAGAGAGTGGATCCGCCATGCAGCATGGAGTGCCTGCCTACCAAATGTGAGTGCCGACCGGTAGAGAGCTGGCGAGAGTGAAGGAGTTTGTACCGGGAACAGAATCCTGCAGATAACGAAGACTGTAGACTCTTCTGATATCCTGTGATTTCCTCCCTGTCGCCCCACTTTGTGATCCTGCACCATTTTTTCCTGCTATCGTGTGTAATTCAACTGTTAGACTGTAAATGTTGTTCCAGTAAACAAGCGCTGCCGACCATTCCCGGCTTTGCTCCTAAAAGTTTCCCTGTGCATGTGGACCACTTATTTAATCAACTGGATTCAGCGCAGGTGAAGGAACGATGGCGTCACCCGTGACAAGACTGTACAAAGTAAACCACATATTGGGTTACTCCCGTGAAAGTCTCCAACAAGCAACTTCGACGGGTCCCGTGCTACCCTCAGGGTAGGAGATGGTAGAGCCTTGTGACAAGGCCCAAACTCTACACTGCTCTCTACTCGGCTTGGGCCCACTCCTCGGATGCTGCAGTCCTTTTAAGACAGGTGTCCTCATTATTGCTAACGGTGGATGGTCCCCTTAAGACAGGTGTGCTGCTCATCATTGCTGACAGTGGATGGCCCCCTTAAGACAGGTGTGCTGCTCATCATTGCTGACAGTGGATGGCCCCCTTAAGACAGGTGTCCTGCTCATTATTGCTGACAGTGGATGGCCCCTTTTAAGACAGGTGTGCTGCTCATCGTTGCTGACAGTGGATGGTCCCCTTAAGACAGGTGTGCTGCTCATCATTGCTGACAGTGGCTGGCCCCCTTAAGACAGGTGTGCTGCTCATCATTGCTGACAGTGGATGGCCCCCTTAAGACAGGTGTGCTGCTCATCATTGCTGACAGTGGATGGTAACCTTAACACAGGTGTGCTGCTCATCATTGCTGACAGTGGATGGCCCCTTTAAGACAGGTGTGCTGGACTTTGAACTCCTTCTATTGTGGTTGATTTGTGATCCTAGTTACTTTTGTGATGCAAATATGTATTTCTATAGTCAAAGCTGGCATCCGATGCCCATACAAGCCTCACCTGCTTGGAAGTTGGAAATTGGCAAGGACATCTTCTGTTATATAGAAACGCCAGACATAAAGGGAGGCCTTCTTCAGACCCCTGGTCTCCCACCTGTGGATCTCCTACAATTGTAAAACTACAACTCCCAGGATGCCCTTTCAGCCAATGGTGGTAGATCACTGATCCAGAACAACCCAGTAGTCGGGCAGTAATTGCCCTCTGCCAACACATGGTGGATCAAGAGCTGTGAAAGCCACTGAACAAAACGCTGTGTGGCGCCCCCTTTCTTTTTTTTTTTAAATGGAGGGAAAGTAAAAATATCCAGCGAGGTACGAGCTACCCGTAAAATATGTACATTTTCCAGCCTCTATATTAGAATGAACCGAGACAGTCCCAACAGTCCTTCCAAAGCAACTGTAGAGCTCATAAATACCATATAGTATCCACATGATATCCACATAGTGTTCAAGTAATACAGCAAGTTCCCCCTCAACTGAATGTGCTATACGTTGCCCAAGTAATACCACCTGCAATGCGCAAATTAGAGAGCCTAAAGTGCTTGTACACCTAATTCAGCTTTCTAGGACTTACTGTTCTTAACCTATTCGCAAGAAATAGAAATGAAGCTGTCAAAGGGGTTGTCCATTAGTGGACAATCCCCAGTATTAAAATTATAACGTTCACGTTCTCTAAGTCCTGGCATTATGGTGCTCAGGATATGAGTTGTAACACTGCAGACCCTCATTGGCTGCAGTAGTCACCTATGACATCATCTGTCACAGCAATCACCGGGATCACAGCGGCTGCAGAGGGGTAAGTATAGTTCACTTTATTATTTTAATACAGGGGGTCCTATTGAAGTGGAGTTGTCCAGTAACCTTTTAAGGGGTTGTTTTGGGTTCATTTAAACTGATGACCTATCCTCTAGATAGCCGAAAGCAAGTAAATGGAAATTATTGCAAGTGAGTGAGACAAGTGAACAACGACTTAAGAATGAGCGGGAGAGAGCAAGGGCATCAGAAACCATGGACTAGCATCAGCGCCAGTGCACCAAGGGCGCAAGGCATTCCAATTTCTTGCTGGAAGGTTTTCAATATGGTCATTGGTCCGGCCGGCCATGCACTGACAGTGTATTAGAGGAGGGGAGTAGAGTTACAAAAGCATACTCCCTATCACTATATACAGGGAGATGTACATATTCCTGTTGTATACAGTGATATGGAGCATGCTGGTATAACCTGGGTATCTCCTGTATATAATTATATATGTATAGCTAATATAAGTTATTATCCTGTTTGTAGTGATAGGAAACATGCTGGTATAACTTGGGCGTCTCCTGTATATAATTATATAAGTACAGCTGGTATAAATTATGCATTCCCCTGTATACAGTGATATGGAACATGCTGGTATAACCTGGGTATCTCCTGTGTGTATGTGTGTATATGTGTATATATATAATATATATAATACAGCTGATATAAATTATGTATCTCCCTGTAGTGATATAGAGCATGCTGGTATAATCTGGGTATTGAGAATACATTTTCTTAAAGGGGTGGTGGAGAATTAACACTCATGGCACATAACTCCCCAACAGCCCAGACTGCAAGGCCGAGCAGTCAGGGATCTATGGACTAGCAATGATCATGCCTGTGTAAAAGCACAGGAAAGACCATCACTGGGACCACCTATCGGGCATCTGCGCCCAACAGGTCATCCCGTGTAAAAGGACCCTTACACTCCCAGTCACCTGACTCCTCTCTTGGCAGGAAGCTACTCCCTTAGAATAGTGATGCTGACACGGATACGCATAACGAGGTCACACGCTTGCATTTTCATGTTACCATCAGGCCATTACGTCCTAATGCCATATTGGTTAGGGCAAACCTCTGAGAGCTCCTATCCTACCAAGCTGGAGAAACAGGTCCTCATTGCACAAGAGCTGTGGTGGGAGGAATGCAATTGTTACAAGCAGAAACAGAACCTAGATAAGACAAATGTAATAATGCACATGATTAACCCGTAGGGGGCACCTCCACTCCCGTGTAGTGTTATTAGTGACGTCACTGACTGTCATTGGAAAATGCTCTCTAATGTTGAGTCATCCATCTTGAAAAAGAGTTTCCTATTTACACATCATATTATGTGAAAATCTCTTGAAATTCTCCTTTTTAAAGGGAAATCTGTGACACAGAAGAAATTACAGAATGCAATGACTAGGAGATGGAGACGATATATGAGCTAGATAATCTATACAAACAAACAAGATGGGACGCAATAGTTGTCGCCTGTTCTGTGCACCCCCTCTCTGTTATCTGGGGTTATAACCCATGCTGCCGGATGCGTAATAAGTGGTGTAACAATCACGATTGCAGAGAATGCAACCGCGACGGGGTCCGGAGCGGATGGGCACCCGCCTGCTGGGTAACTGCTACTTTCAACTCAATTTTTCATCCTCAGTGGAGCAAGAAGCCATTCGCTGCATGCCCCACCAGATACTCTGGTGGGCCACAGGCTGCTTTAAAGCGACCCTCCTGTTTTGGGACGAAATTCTATTTAGGGACCAGAGGGGGAGGGAGGTATATTACTGCTAGGACCCTGCAGCTCTGCTGTAACAAGGAGCATCTGATGGTCACGTGATCGCCGGTTGGCATAGTGGAAGTTATACTTTCACTTCTTAGTACGTAGTGCTCATTGAGTGCTATGTACCTGGGAAAGGAAAAGGCAGAAGAGGTTAAAAACTGCTTCTCCCTACTATAGTGGCCCAGAGTTCTGGCCCCCACAGCACTTGTTCAGCTACCTCATGTGGAATGTCTATGTGAGCATGTCAGTGTAGTTTATCTTGTATATGTCTGTACCCCTGTCACCCTAACCTGCTCTGTGCCGTGTCAGTTGTCCATGTGTGGGCTAGGATTGGTTAGGGAAGAAGAAGAATATGAGAGGGAGGATGTGCGGTGCCAAGCTTAGGCTCAGACCAGCCAGTCTGAGCTAAGCTCAAGTAAAGTCCAGCCTGGGTTTAGCTCAGGAATCCTCCGAGGGGACGGGTGAAGGACGAGATGTGGAGCAAACCACTAGAGAGTCTTTGTACTCCCTGACTAATTGTGGAAACAAGTCAAGGCAAACTCTGCGGATAAGAGAAGGAGGACCGACCAAGAGATCGTGAGTGGATGATATTCCGGCTAGGTCAGAAGTTGGCACGTCTAGTAAAGCAAATGAGAGACCATTGGCTTCCCTCCATTCCTCCACGAACAACCATCTAAAGCAGCCACCAGATAACTTAGACTGGTGGTGGGCACATCTCCCCTAACAGAAACAAAGAAAGAGTTAAGAAATCAATGCCTGTTATGCGTATTTCCAACAAATCTACTGAAGTTGTCATTGACTAACATCTGCAAAGTGTGAACTGTTTCATAATATTTCAAGTGTCGAGTAAACCACGTGCCTCTGGTTTTATGAGCGTTCTTCAGGTCTGGGTTCTTTATTTTCTTCACTACTTGATACTTTGAGGCACTGGCGTCACATGGAACTTTTACTACTGTGGTTTTTAGCCACCCTTGTGTGATTCGTCTACTGCATGGGCCTTCTTTCCACACAGTGTAGCCACCACCGTGACTAGGCCTAAGGAATGACAACCTGCTCGAGCTACATCTGCCAACTCCAGCTCATTGCACCTTCTCCTCCGGGTTCTCAGCTGTGACTAACAGCTGAGGACCCAACCTGCTCCTACTTGATTGCAGGAGCAGCGTCTTTAAAGGGGTTGTCCCGCGCCGAAACGTTTGTTTTTTCTTTCAATAGCCCCCCCCGTTCGGCGCGAGACAAACCCGATGCAGGGGTTTAAAAAAAAAAAAAACGGATAGTACTTACCCGAATCCCCGCGCTCCGGTGACTTCTTACTTACCTTGCGAAGATGGCCGCCGGGATCTTCACCCTCGATGGACCGCAGGTCTTCTGTGCAGTCCATTGCCGATTCCAGCCTCCTGATTGACTGGAATCGGCACACGTGCCGGGGCGGAGCTACGAGGAGCAGCTCTCTGGCACGAGCGGCCCCATTCAGAAGGGAGAAGACCGGACTGCGCAAGCGCGTCTAATCGGGCGATTAGACACTGAAAATTAGACGGCACCATGGAGACGAGGACGCTAGCAACGGAACAGGTAAGTGAATAACTTCTGTATGGCTCATAATTAATGCACAATGTACATTACAAATTGCATTAATATGGCCATACAGAAGTGTATACCCCAACTTTGTTTCGCGGGACAACCCCTTTAATCCTGCGCTGTATTTCTACTGTCAGTGGGAATTAAAGCCCTAGACCAAGCTCCATAAATTTACCACGCTTGGTCCTTAAGGGGTCAAAGCCTTGTATACACTCATTGATATCATGTATGTATTTGTAGGGCTATAAACTTGAGGTTCAAAGGCTGCAGAACATTTTAGGAGATAAAGTTCCAGAGGCTCCAATAGGTCCTTTCAAAACATTTATTGAACTAAATTGGCCAAATTGACCCGGAATGGAGAGCGTTTCCTTGGTTTGGCCACATAGGGACAGTCTTTATACTCAATCACTATTAAGAACAATGGATAACAGTCTTCTCCAGCAGTAGCGGTACAGTCCTTACATTGCAAAATGACAGAATCAGTTGTTCTCAGTGCAGCCTTTGTGCAGCTTACAAATTAGTGCTCTGTTGGTGGCCTGATGTTTTCTACTGTTGCAGACACAATTCCCATTGCTCCAGTCCGTGTCTTGATTGATTCGCCCCTAACTGCTGTAGACCCGGTTCCTGCTGACAGTCTTCTTCATGACCAGTCTGTGGCACCACACTTTCTCAAGGCACTATTCCTGGATCACTATGTCTAACCAACTTCTTGAGAGGAAGGTGCACTTATAAAGGGTATATATCTGACAATGGCTTCGGCACAAGCTAACACTCTTGGGTTGCTGTGCCATGACTACTTCTCAGAACTCGCGTACTGACTGGCTTCTTCATATGACCCCCTTACCCCAGCCACCATAATGTAAGTTATACCACAGGTTCATGTGAGCAACCTGACGCACCCACGTTCTCATACCGGTTTGGACTAACCATCTTGAAGTTCCCCATCAATCATGGTGCCTAAGGCTGTTATTCCCCAATACCACATTGGATAGGGCACGGTCAAACGAACACACCTGGGGCCACTACACCCTGCAATATAACATTTATCGTGTCGCATAAAAACATTGCAACAGGTAGAGTACACACAATAAAAGCATAATGTAAGGGTGGTTTTACATGGGCAGATAATCTGCCTATAGTAACGAGAGCTCACCAACAATTAGCATGTCGACTGGTGCTTGTTATAAATGGGTATACAAGCAGATGATCTGTGGTATGGAGACGAATGAGCATTACTATGATTGCTTGTCCCCATTCAGAATGCATGGGGAGGTGTGCTAATGAACATTTTTATGCTCCCAAAAACAACCCGAAAAGCTGAAGAACTACCATTGCACGTTCATCAGCCGATTGGGCATATTCGCACAGCCCCATGACTAGACAAATGACCATTCTTAACTCCTCAAAGGACCAATAACTAGAGGCAACTGACCCAGACTGATCCCATAAAGTAATATATAGAGTCGAGTCACATTATGAGCAGCAGGTAAGATCCAGAGTACCCGCCATATGCCACACGGACAGTAGCTAGATGGGTTGGTAGTCACTCTATAAGGTATCCAGAGCCAAGCTGACTGCAGTGCATCTCACCGTTGCATGGGGAGGATCCATAGAGTGAACACAATGATCGAGGTTGTCCCATAGATGCTCAATTGGGTCCAAGTTTAGGAAATTAGGGGGCCTGGAAGTACTTGGTCGTAATCTTCTAACCACTATTGCACATTTCTAGCCATGTGATATGTCGCATTATCTTGATAGAAGATCCCATCTGTCAAGAAAAATGAACGGCATGTATGGGTGTATGTGATCTGCAACAATGGATTCATAACTAAATCGGTTCAGAGAGTCTTCCACATGGATGAGGATACGATGTGTGACGTAATTAATTTCTGGTGGCATGGTGCATAGTATAATTTAATACAGATGGCTTGGCATGTACTATTAGTAATTTCTGGAGGGTACGGCATGTAATATAATTAATTTCTGGGGACATAGCATGTATCATAGTGAATTTCTGGGGTCACAGCGTGTAGTATAATTTATTACTGAGGTCACAGTCTAGTGTCATTTACTAAGGAGGGCACAGTGTGTGGTATAATTTATTATGGGGAGCACACAATAGATTATTTTTTATTTCTGGCATTACAGTGTATATTATATATTTATTTCTGAGACACAATGAGCGCTGCTATTCTTATGTGACTCGGTGTGTGGTAGTATTATTTTCAGAGGAGCCTGAGACGTCTGGCCCACAAACTTTGAAGGGAAGAATTAGCTGGAGAAGTCTTGAAATTTTGAAGCAGATCGAGAAGAAAAGGAAGCAAGCCAGAGGACATCGCCTGTGAGCCACTTAGTGTCATTGTGTATTCTGCCTTTGATTGCGTCACATCAGTATTGCATTCGCATGTAAAGCCCACTGCATTCGGGCTTGATGTACTACACATCTCAGCATGTCCTTACCTTTGTTAAGGTCACACTGGGGGCTGTAGTTTCACGTGGTAAAATCTTCCATGGCACACGACAGACTGCCCATAATGCAAGAATGTACTAATGCAGCGAGCAGAGGTTGGCAGGAGGATAGCTTGAGTGGTAGCGCCAATTCTAACTTTGTCACGGTGGTTGCTAGTCTGCCTAGAATGGTGGCTCGTGCAGCAGGTGGGTTGCAACAGGGTTCTTGGTGATATCTATTAGCAATTGGTGTAAGGTCTGATGTGACGCCAGTGCCTTTTAGTGAGTGTTTTTTTTGATAGTGATGAAATAAAGAGACAAGTCCAAGAGAGTATCAGTAAAACCGAAGGCACACAGTTTACTTGATATTGGAAGTTGGAGTACAAGATTTACACTGCTCTCGCAATAAACAATAACTTCTCCAGCAGATGCTGGGCTACACATGAATTTCTTGACTGTCTCGTGAAGACTGTGATGAATAGCCAGGTTAAGGGAATTGTTAGCGGTGCCAGCGGGGTGTTTGTGGAGGAATGAGGGAAACTGTGCAGTCTCTCCCACAAACGCTCTGACTGTGCAGGGACAAGTTTCACTTACAGTTGCGATGGCCGATCTCCCAGCATACGCGGAGTCCACCCCGGATCTGGTTCCTCCTAGCAGGGTGAAGCAAACTCTGCTACCCCTCCATGCTCTATCGGATCCCTGGTCTCTGCTCTGTACCATCGCTGCTCTTCTTTTCACCACCCACTCTCTCCTCTCTTTTTCCTGACTCACTTCCTCCACCACATCCTAGCGCTTTCGCGGGCTTCTCTCCACTCTTCCCCCTTGGGTCACATGGCCAGTTCTCTCCAATCCCCTAAATCCTTCCCCGATAGAGCGGTGGACCAATCAACAGGTGTTCTGTTGCTAGGCAGAACAGTTTCAACTCGTTATGCAGGGAAAGACAGTGTCTTTTCTCCAGAAGGATGCCTCCTATGTCCCCCTAAGGGCTCATAGTGACCCATTAACCCTTTGCCTACCCTGTAGGACCCTCTGGATCACTACACTAAGTATACCAAAGCATTACTGGCAACCCAAGTATACAATAGAACTTAAGGCCCATTTACACAGAGCAATGATTGCTAAAAAATCGCTAAAAGGTGATCGTTTTAGCGATAATCGTTGCGTCTAAATGCGCGCTCATCGTGCACTTTTGGTGCACTGTTAGCTGATCGTTAAATTCAGTCCAACCTAAAAATCATTGTTCAGTCTTATCAGTCGTTCTCCATGGGGAGTGCTGATAACATTGTTTCCTGTGGAGAACAAAGGAACTGAGCGCAGATAATAGCTTTGGGCTATTAACTTCATTCAGCTAAAGCTTCATTTGCACAGTTAATTGCTCTTAAGTAGCTACTTAATAGTTTATGCAAAATGATCGCTCAAAGCTGTCACTCAAACTGTCATTTGAGCAATCATCGGGTTGTGTAAATGGGTCTTTAACCACAACGTCTTTCATTCTCATTCTCACTCTTCCTCTTTTAAGTCACTTAGTGCTTCAATGATATAATGTCTTTCAAGTGATCAGAGTTGGTAGAGTAGGTCCACTCTATAGAAGTGACTGACCCAGACGGGTTCTGTAAGTGACATATCAGGTTCTGGTTGACCAGTCTGACCCGTCACTCTTATTGTAGCTTCATTATTACAGTAATTAAATGATTCCTATAGGACCATCATATCTGCTGTTAGGCCTTGTAGTATTGTGTCATTTATCACCAGCACGCGGACAATGTGCTCTTTGTACAGAGTAAACACTAACGAATGCCAAGCGGGATCTATTATACGGAGATCAGTGCCCCCATTCCCAGGCCACCCCTCCCTCTTGTTTTCCTAGTTTATGTGCTCCTTTGTGAAATGCTTGGGGTGATTGTATAAAGTTTCCAGCCGCCTTAGTATGTCAGATCGTAAACTGTGCCAAATTCTGCAAGAGATCCTCTTGCAGCACATGACCATTCTTTCAAGTTGAGAACTGCCAGCTTTTAATTCTCACTGTATAAACATGGGAAATACCTGGAACCCATACAAGGTCAACCTGTTCACCAACAACAAGACTCAAAACTACAATGGGGAAGGGTTAGGGATCATTAGGCTCCATATAATGGTAATTACTAATCCATACTCTAGTTACAGCCAAAGATGCATTCAGAATTCTGCTGGATGTCATTGGACAAACCCCCAAATGCCCTGAATGAGCTGCTGTAATGTACTGCGCTAGGCCTGTATAGAAATACCCTGTCCAAGGCAGAGTGGCTTGTTTGCACTCTTTCTGGCATCCACAGCACATGCCTCTCCCCAGCTAAACCCATATGAGTCATGATAATGCATCCAAGGCAGCGGTGGACACATATACTGTATTATGCTGCGTTCACATGGGGCAGATTTGCTGTGGATCTTCCGCAGCTGAAAAAATCCACAGCAAAATGTGTGGATTTTGGTGCAGATTTACACTCCTTCAATTGTAAATTCAATTGGAAGGGCAAAATCCGCAGCTAATTGCACTAAAATCCGCATCAAGTAGTACGGGTTTTGACATGGATTTTGGCATATATTTGTTGTGAATTTTTTCAGCAAATCCGCAACAAATCGGTTAGTTGGGTACACATTCCAAGCCAATGTTCAGACAGGGCGGCATTTGCTGTGAAGTGTCAGTGGCAAACAATCCGCACAAATCCACAGCACAAATTTTGTGTCAAAAATCATACTATTTGTTGCGGATTTTGATGCGGAATTCACTCCTCCCTTTGAGGAGGTAGAATCCATACCACAATTCCAGTGTCATAATTCACGTCTCTCACACACAGACACGGAAAAGTGGCGCGACTTCAATCGCAGCGCTTTGCCGCGATTTTACTTCCGTTTTCGTCTGCAGTTCCCTGCGGCCAACAATGTGTCTTAGCGCTACCCATCATTATGATGGGTGATAGGGTTCACTAAACGGACAAAGATAGTGTGACACTGGAAAGCGCCGTCCAGCGCATGTCTGCGAGGCCCCATTGACTTCAAAACGCTGTGTTAATTGCGGTAAGAAGCGCCTCTGTGGGAGAGGCCTAACTCTGACTCTAAGTTTTTCTTAACCCTTTGCAATACAATTTTGGATTCAGGGTTTCCTAGGGGACTTTCTCCTTCTGCCATTATACAATGTCGCCATCTGCTGGCTAGAGCCAGTACTGCGGTATGCAACATGCTGGAGAGGCCCCCCGACAACAAAGCGGCCAGTAATCAACAGAAAGAATACCCTGCCGGACGTCTTCCGACATCGGAGCTGTACAGCCTTCAATCAGAATGTCTTTAGACGTCAGACAGTGGATCTCCCCCCACGTTCCCCCCGAATCTTTTTGGGCAAGCAGGCATGTACTTGAAAATGTCCATACTCGCTTGAGTAATTTCCCTTAATGAGTATGCTCGCTCATCTCTAATTAACAACTCAATAAGCCACTACATATATAAAGTGCTAAGTAGTTTTCAGAAGTCTTCATTTACATATTTCTGTGCTCATTTTATCTTTTCCATTATTTGTTTATTTTAACCTCATTTCTATTTTTCTGCTCTGCTCCGCCGTGTCTATTAATGTTGTAGCATATTGTAGATTTTAACTATAATCTTTGTATCAATAATTTATTAATTAATTGATGTATTTTGCTTCATTGATTAGTTTCATTTAATTTTTTAGCAATAGTTTATCGGTTTTAATTTATTATGAGCTAATTTTTATGTTTCCAATCTCTGATTTTCATTAAAGGACCATTCTGGTGAATTTTTTTTTTCATTCTTTATGTAGCTATACTCCAGTGAGCTAGTTTTACCTTGGTTACTTATTCCTTTCTATCTTTCGCCTTAGATTGTCATGTGATCTCAGTTCTGACCAGCTCAGATCTACTTGGGCTTATGCTGTCTGAAACTAGTCAGTTTCCCAGTTTGTGTTATACTGTTACATGAAACCTACCACAGAAACTGCCTAGAGGGGGATTCAGGCACTCCTATCACAGTTAATGATGATGAGTAGAGGCTTCTGTCACACACTTATAGTAGAGGAGATCACGGCTCATTCTCCTGATTGTATACTTAGTCTGTAGCTCGTTTAACCCCTTCCCGCTCCATGACGTACCGGTACGTCATGGGAGCCTGGTACTTCGTGCAAAATGACGTACCGGTACGTCATCGGGATAGCGCGAGATCATGACTGACCTCGCGCTATCCTGCAGCGGGAGCCGGCTGTCAGTCACAGCCGGCGTCCCGCTGCAACAGCGGGGGGGCATCGGAGATGCGCCCCCCGCTGTTAACCCCTTCCCTGCCGCGATCTAAGTAGATCGCGGCAGGGAAAGAGTTCACAGAGGAATCGCGCTCCCTCTGTGTCTCCGGCTGGCTCTCGCGATGTCATCGCGAGAGCCCGGCCTGTCACCATGGCAACAGGACGCCAGACATTGCCTATGCCTAGGATCGCTGTATAAGCGATAAGGCCTGGCAGAGCAGTAGCTCTGCCATGCCTTATGACAGCGATCAAAGGCACAGTGCTGCAAGTCCCTCAGAGGGACTCAAATTGTGAAAAAAAAGAAAAGAAAAATGTAAAAAAAAAATGTAAAAAACCCCCTTTTTTATGCTTTTTCTAATATTAGCATAAAAAAAGGTAAAAAAAAATGTTAACACAATGTTTGGTATTGACACGTCCGTAACGACGTGTACAAAAAGTTGAACATGCTTTTTATTTTGTACAACAAAAAGCGTAAAAAAAACCCCTAAAAAACAGAGGCAAAATGCTAATTTTTAGCATTTTTGCCTCACAAAAAATGCAATAAAAGTGATTAAAAAAGGCGTACATTCCCCAAAATGATACCAATAAAAACTAAAGCTCGTCTCGCAAAAAATAAGCCCTCACAGAGCTCCGTACATAAAAAAATAAAAAAGTTACAGGACTTTGAATGCAGCTATAGAGAAAAAAAAAGATTTCCAAAAAAAAGGCTTGTTATTGCAAAAAAGTGTAAAAACCTAAAAAAATAACAATTTTGGTATCGTTGTAACCGTACCGACCCGCAGAAAAAATTTAGTGTGTCATGTATACTGCATGATTAACGCTGTAAAAAAAAAAATCTATGTCAGAATTGATGCGTTTTCTCTCCCTGTTATCATAAAAAAATAATAAAAGTTTTACGATATTGTCTATGTACCCAAAAGTGGCACCGATAAAAACTACAGCTCGCCACGCAAAAAACAAGCCCCTATACGGCCGCGTCGACGGAAAAATAAAAAAGTTATGGCTTTTGAAAAATGGAGATGGAAAAATACCAAAAATCGCTTGGTCCTCAACGCCAAAAGAGGCCGTGTCATTAAGGGGTTAATAAATATAGAAGGTAATGATAATTCCGAGTGTAAACTGTTACTCCAGTAGGCTTAGATGGTATATCCTCTAGCTAATGCTGTGCTGATGCATCATAGGATTGATTCGAAACTGAAAGTAAAAAAAGTTCTGGGAAAACCCCTTTTAATGTTACTGTAATGTATTTATAAGCTTTTAAAGTTCTTTGCTGGCTGTAATAATTGTTAACGACTATGCCGAGTCTTTAGTTTCAATTGCTGATTTTTATCAGCGGTTGCAATTAGCAGATTCCGTTTGGGTTGATGCAGCCTGAGTATGAATCAGTTCATGTCTACAAAGCTGAGTTAAGTTCATGCGTTCTTCTATTTGTTTTTAGCAGTTTGTTAACCTGACACGGCTGCTCAATGCCTTCCTGTTCTCCGCAGCACAATAAGTACCAGCATTCATCTCTAAGTTAAGCCTTTATCTGTCATTATTACTGTCATATGACATTGGCCACGTGTTTTCGTGACATCACCCACTGCTTTTACCCATTTTGAATGTTTTGCACTTGTCTCTGTTGTTGTAGGCAGACGGGACGAAGGTCCCCTTTTGCGAGTCAAACACGTTGCCAGCTGATGTCACAGAATTCTCTCTCCCTCTTGATGATCCCTGGTGCCGTGAATGTGTCATGAATTCCTGTATTCTTTTCTGCAATTTTTTCAGCTACAGAACGGAGTCCGTATTGGGTATGCTGCTGCTGAGTGACCGACTACTACGGGTTTTGTGCCATTGCACAGTCCCTACGGGGCCAATTATCATATTAAGAGACTGATTTTCATATCCACCCCCCCCCCCCCCCCCCCCCCCACTATGGAGTACCATTCTTTTTTTTCATTTAATTCTGGAAAAAGCCATTGAGGGAATGTGGGGTATGTTGTGAGTGAGCTTGTGTGAATGTGAGAGGGGCGAGAGGTTCCCAATGCCAGTCTTACAGAAATGGCTCAATGGCTGTGCTAACCTCTGCCTTCTCCAGCCTGAGATTTAGCCGGGCGAAAGGAGAGCTGTCAGAGTGGCTCAGAGTGCCGGAAAATAGGTGTGCTGAGGTGCCAGGGACAAGAAGTCTCACAGCACTGATAGAACCTGATAAGAGACACTGGAAGCACTAGTAAAAACTGCTTATCATTGCTCTGAGGGAGGCTACGTCCCCCTTTAGTGATGTCAGTGGTAATGTAACTAGCACTTCTTCATGAGAAAGAAAGCCAGACGCAGCAGAAAGAAGCTGCCTGCTGCCGGCAGAGGCCTTGAAGTCATGGAGGCCACTTTTCTGGGAAGCAGAGCAGAGACCACCAGAGGGCTCTGATGACCTGGGGGCCGAAGGGAGTATTGGCTCTGAAAAATGGGAGGGGGACTCCACAGCATGTGGGAGGACAGGGAGCCTCCCTCCCTGCAGTTCCCAACACTGAGGCATCTGTGCCAAAGATGGAGTACCACCAGACCGTCTACATGGAAAGTAGCAGAGAAGTCAATCTTCAGCGAAGCATACATGTGAGTGTATTTATTTCCCCAGGACTGTGTTGTATAGAATCCTTGGCCAGAGGGGTAGATATAGACTTATTTAAATTAGAGCGAGTGTAGAAAATTAGGTGCAATTGCTTAAGCAAGGCCTTGTATAGAGAGGTGTAAGCAGGGGCGTAACTATAGAGGATGCAGGGGATGCGGTTGCACCCGGGCCCACTCGCCATACTCGTGTATGGCGAGTGCCCCTGTGAAGAAGCCTCACCAACACCTCTACATCCTTGTAGGCTTGTAAATCCCCTGGTGCGTCCGATAGGCTGCTGGGCTTCTGTGTCCTGCTGGATAACAGGACCCACTCGAAAGAAATTCGTATGTAGACTTCATAGGAAAAAACGCCCGCGCTATCAGGACCTGAACCTGAAGAAGTGTGTACAGCCTGACCCTGGTATTCAGGTCCTGGTAGCGCGAGCGTTTTTTCCTATCAAGTCTACATACGAATTTCGAGCAAAACTACATCCTGTACCAGCACAAAGGAAAGAAAGAAAACATGGTCACCGGACCCCAAGACACGCTTCTTCTATACAAAAATCGATATTATATCGCCTTAAACTATCGATGTTACCGATATATCGGACATAACCATATCGATGAAAAGTATCGCCAAAGCATTAGCGATTAGAGATGAGCGAGTATACTCGCTAAGGCACATTACTCGAGCGAGTAGTGCCTTAGTCGAGTACCTGCCCGCTCGTCTCTAAAGATTCAGGGGGCGGCGGGGGAGAGTGGGGAGGAACGGAGGGGAGATCTCTCCCTCTCTACCCCCCGCTCCCCGCCGCAACTCGCCTGTCACCTGCGCCGGCACCCAAATCTTTAGAGACGAGCGGGGAGATACTCGGCTAAGGCACTACTCGCTCGAGTAATGTGCCTTAGCGAGTATACTCACTCATCCCTATTAGCGATATATCGATATTTCGATATATCGGTTTTCGATGTCCCAACCTTATCACGTAGCACCCACCTTCTTCATGAAGAAGCCAAAAGTGAGGTTGTAGTGAGTAACAGTGAGTACAAATAAGCATGAAGGGGGAAGAAAGTGATTGTGAACTAACTGATTTGAGAGACATTTGGGGGCTAGTGTTTGAAAGCTGGTGATTACTCCCGAATGACAGACATGGACTTGTTACAGTTGATGTGTGTATGCTGACTCAATATCAGGGAAAGATGGTATGCATTCCATCACAGCTAGAGAAAGAGAGAATCAGCAAGTAGAGAGACTGAGATTACGAGAGAGTCAGCAGGCTGGAATTGGAAGTTGGTTGGAATGCTGAAAGGCCCATCCAAACTTTATTTTGTTGCCACTAACAAGGAACAATGGCGGTAAAGGACTGGGCTGTAGTACAGGAGGAGTTTGCACAGACTGTACTGCTAATTCAGAAATGAAAGTTTATCTTGCAGCCGACGATGTGGTATCAGTGACAATCTGTGCCCATGTCTAGAATGTTCTCGAAGCAACCCTGTGACAGAAATTATTACACAAAGTATGTGGCCATGCAGATGAGCAAGGCCAGGGGCGTAACTAAAGGCTCAGGGGCCCTGATGCAAAAGGTGAGCTGGGGCCCCCCCTCTATCTGTACCCGTACCCATACCTAAACCATACTGCAAGGCACAATTGGGGCTGCATGAAGTACAGAGTGCTGTTCAGAACAGTCCATGGTGGAAGCCAACCAACCGTGGGAGTACTAAAGTCTTGCGAGTACAGAGACGGAGCCGTCGGAGCATAAGCCCATGGCCAGACCCCTCATCACTGCTGAAAGGGTCAAAAGGCCTATTCATTATCAGACTGGTTTAGAGTATTACCCGAGTCCTAAAGTTCAAGATACTTCGTCCCGTTGTTGTGCCCTCCCTGATTCTATTGATCGTGTCAGATCCTCGCAAGGATTGGTCCGATGTTGGAATGGTACTACATCTTAACCAGCTTGCTGTGATCGGAGGACTCTGTGACTGGCTCTTCTATGGGGTCCTGAGGTTGGCTCTGTTTTATGAATACAGTAACTTGCTCTGTTACATGGCATGAATGCTGCCTCTATCATTGCAAAACTGTGACTAGCACTGCTACAGTTTGTAGACAAATGCAGGCGTGCCACCTTAATGAGGTGAGTTGAGTACTGTGCCTCAGGTGGCACTTCTTCCCAAATGCAGGGGGCGGCAATTCCACTGTCTGCATTCAGACCCTAACTGGCAATCTGCCAAACTGGGCAGTGGGTCGCGCTGGTTGCCTGGGATTGGTGGGCTGCAGGCGCCATCCACCAATCTTCTGGATGAATTTGAAGTTAATTGTATCATCTAATCGTTCAGTGTAAATACAGCCAATGATGAATGATAATTCCTTCACTTATCATTCATGGTTGGTACGTTCGCTAATCATTTGATTTTAATACCGATCGTTCAGTCGTTGTCATTCACTGGTCATGTGAACGACTGAACAATTTAGTGAGCGAACAGTTTATCTGCCTGTGTACAGGCTGCACAAGTGATCTCGGACATCCTTCACTCGTGTGAACGATACATCGTTACGTATAAAAGCAACCTAACATAGGCAACAAAAGTACCGGGAGCCATGCTGGGATCCCTGTACTGCCGACTGGCGTCTTCTATGTGAGCACATTGCCTGTGGAGCTCCGCAGAAAGTCAACCAGGAGACAAATGGGACCCTGGGGAGGTGAGTGACTATTATTACATAGGACATTATGGTTATTAGTACAGAGGGGACCTTATCACTATTTATTACTACAGGGCACAATGTAGCTATATATTACTACAGGAGGACTGTACGGCTATTTATTACTACAGAGGTTCAATATGGTTAACTATTAATACAGGGTGAGCCCTGTATGCAGACCCAAGCTCTCGCCTGAAGGTTGCAGGTTCAATCCCCAGTTGGTTCAGGTAGCCAGCTCAAGGTTGACTCGGCCTTCCATCCTTCCGAAGTCAGTAAAATGAGTACCCAGCTTGCTGGGGAGCAAAAATGCCAAACCACCCCACAAAAACAGGCTGCCAAGAAAATGTCATAATTACTTTTACCTATTACTACAGGAGACAGTACAGATATATACTCCTACAGGAGGACAGTATCCCTATTTATTACTATAGGGGAACAGTATGAGCACTATGGCTGGCTCACATATGGGGGTACGGTAGCTTGCTTTGTTATGGGGATAGCAACAGCCATGGATGCTGCTGGGGGACATAGCTCCATAACACAATTCTGTTTCCTCAAAGCTCCTTGTCTCTAAGGCCGATCTCACACGAATGGGTCGGCTTCCTCATGCAGGAGCCCACAGTGGAATCTGGCTCTGTGCCCAGCTGGCAACCCCACGTACCTGCGCGGATGACGGAGCTTGCCGTTGCTCATGTGTAGTGCAGTTTTTTTTTAAAAAAAATCTGTTTCTCCTATGCCGTCGCTAAGCTATCATTCGGGTAACCACGGCCTAGCCGCACTGTCAATTGCAGATGGGCCGCGGGTCGGATGGCTTTCATTGACTTCAATGGAAGCCGTCGATGCTGACACTGCGCAAAAGTAGAACATGCTGCGATTTTATTTCTGCTCATGGAAATCGCAATTGCTACCCACTCATCTGAGCGGATACGCAAATGATCTATTCTTTTAATGTGTATGGAATACTACGGATCGTTCGAGCGCGGATTCTGCAATGCAAACCGGTCGTATGAGACCGTCCCAAGAATGAACTGATGTGAGCTGCTGTGGACAAGAGTTACAGCAGCATGATGCGTGCTGTAGGATGGGAAGAGACTGATGAACCCCTTAAACTCTAACCATAACATGTGGGTGCAGTTAGGAAGAAGAATTACAGTCCACTAGTGACTAAATATAAAGCAGTCAGACTATAATTTACTACACTGGAACCGGCCAGTGCTCAGAGTCCTGGATCGGAGAACATTCTCAATCAGACATATGGTATAAATCTCCTTAAAAGGTGACCTGAAGTTCAAGCTCGGTATATACAGTACTTTATATAGGAAGATTAATGGCAGTACATACTTGACCACTGGGATATTTCACTGATATGGGCGTACTTCTATCATGTTAAAGGGGAACTCCCAATTTTCAGTTGGAGACTCGAATACAAAGTCAATTTGGCAGAATTGGTACAGGGAAAAAAAATGTAATCCAACTAATGTAAAAATATAATTTCAATTAGAGGTTTGTGGAATCCATCATGAGCTCACACCAATTGTATGACACTAATAAGTTCCTTCCCTATGGCAACTGATGAGGAGGTCATGACAGTCCACCATGTACCAGAATTTACTCTAAATTCAACTCTTTGAAGCAGTGTTTCCCAACTCCAGTCCTCAGGGACCGCCAACAGGTCATGTTTTCAGGATTTCCTCAGTATTGCACAGGTGATGTAATTATTGTCGGTGCCTCAGACATTGCCACCGGTGTTCTTACCATAGGATATCCTGAAAACATGACCTGTGGGTGGTCCCTGAGGACTGGAGTTGGGGACCCCTGCTCTAAAATACTTAATAGAAGATCTAACCCAAGAAGTCCCATCTTCAAGACAGCTCCTACAGTGCTTTAAGGGAGTTGATAACCACACAGGCACATTCTGAACGTGGCTTCAAGAGTTCTTCATTTGAGGTAGCAACCAAAGACGTCATTGTAAAGATGACCCCAGAAGTGCTTAAGGAAACTTGGCAACACAAGAAATCACATTATGGAGATAAGTCCCACAGTACTTTAAATGGACACTGACTTAACTTGTGCTTATATAATAGCAGGTGTGATAACTAGCAAAACCGCTAGCTACTTTATTTACCTAAAATTATATTTTTGTGATGAAAAATCACTGTAAAGTGCTATCCACTAGGGCAGTGATGGCGAACCTTTTAGAGACCGAGTGCCCAAACTGCAACCCAAAACCCACTTAGTTATCGCAAAGTGCCAACATGACGGGGGCGGGGCTTATCACCACGTATGATTTTGCCCCCATCATCCTAAAAAGGACAGGACCGCTTCAAAATAGACTGCGTGCAGATTTGGACTGCTTTTTGGACACGGAAATACTGCAGAATGTCCTCAACGGAACTTTCTGTGGAAAATTCTGCAGCATTTCCGCATCCAAAAAGCAGTCAAAATCTGCACACTGTCTATTTTGAAACAGTCCTGCCCATTTCCGCCATGTGTAAGCGATAATAGTGACCCCTCCCCCCATGGCGGCCCACGGTAGAATAGTGACCCCCTCCCCCCACGGCGGCCTCTGGTAGAAGAGTGACCCCCTACCCCACGGTGGCCCCTGGTAGAAGAGTGACCCCCTCCCCCCAAGGTGCGCCCGGTAGAATAGTGACCCCCTCACCCCATGGCGGCGCCACGGTAGAATAGTGACCCCCCACGGCGGCCCCGCAGTAGAATAGTGACCCCCCACAGCGGCTCCCGGTAGAATAGTGACCCCCCCCCACGGTGGCTCCCAGTAGAATAGTGTCCCCCCAAGGCAGCCCCCAGTAGAATAGTGACACCCCACAGCGGCCCCCAGTAGAATAGTGACACCCGCACAGCAGCCCCCTATTATATGTAAGCCTCACTGGAAAATAACCCTCCAACCCAGGTAAATGAAAACCAAAATAAAATGCATAAGCTGACCTCTCCTGCAGCGCCCACTGCCAGCGACTTTGGTCCTGCCGCTGCTCCTTATCCTCATCCCGCTGGCGCTGCATATGCTGCTGCTGCCACCCTAGCCTCTCAGGATGCGCCGATGCCACCGATGCTTCCTCTCCTCAGACCACACATGCCCTGAGTCAATCACAAGCTGGGGGAGTGAGTACGTGTCAAATTCCTGTATTATGTTGCTACCCTTAACTTTCGGTGGTGACATAATACAAGAATACTAATACATCCAAGCAATACAAGAATACTGACGTTGGGAGGGGGAGGAGGATCCCGGCTGCACACTGATGTCACAGTGTGCGCCGGGATCAGCGCTGCTAGCTGCGCAGCTGAGTAAATACCGGCAGGGGAGCCGCGGCCTCTGCCGGTATTTACTAAAGTGGTGAGCGGCCGATGGCGGTGCGTGCCAGTAGGGAGGGCTCTGCGTTCCACCTCTGGCATGCGTGCCACAGGTTCCCCACCACTGCACTAGGTCTCTCCCTAGTTTGCTGTCTACTGCCTGCTCTAAATTGATTGACAGGAGATGTAAAGATGTTAGAACAAGGCTGGAGAAGTCATCGTGCTCATTTAAATGTCTATGTTTTTCCTTCCCTTCTCCCCCTTCCCCTCTTCTTTCTTTACAACACATACAGCCAATAGTAACTGACTGGTTACTGTGTTTTAGCTACAGAAATCACATCTCCACTGCTCACTCTTACTGAACACTGTACTATAACATTATTTTATGTGTGCATTACAGGCATTTAAAGAACAGCAGCAGTTCTCTGTGCAATATAATGTGCAGTATAATGAACAAAGCACAGCAGCCAGGTTGCTCCCACCAGTCCTGAAATGACTGAGAATCAAATGTACACCCTGCGGATGGGAAAATGGGGAAAAATACAGGATACAAGTCACATAATGGCCAGTTGTAGTGCTATTCATCATGTACACAAACATGGCATCCTATTCTTCAAAGTTAGGTATGCTTCAAGGTAGGTGATAACCACTAAGTCTAATTCTGAAAATATGGACTCCAGAGTTCTGCATAGGAGGTGTTAACCAAAGAAGTTGCATTATAGAGATGGCCTTAGGAGCTCTTCATGGGAGGTGTCATCCAAAGAAGTCTTATTCTAAAGATGATCTCCCTCAGTATTACAGGGGATGATGGCCACCCAAGAAGTAACTTTTTTGAATAAAATACCAGAAGTTCCTCATGGGCATGAAAACAAAAAAAACAAACAAACTCCCGATACAATTGTCCCAGGAAGATTTAAGGAAAGTTGATAACCAAAACATGATAGCTCAAGATGGTGCTGAAACTATTACGAGAGTAGGAGACCTTGATGAGAAAATTTAATGAGTGGTAGAAACTAGAGATGAGCGAGTATACTCGCTAAGGCACCTTACTTGAGCGAGTAGTGCCTTAGCTGAGTATCTGCCCGCTCGTCTCTAAAGATTCGGGGAGCGGCGCGGGTGACAGGTGAGTTGCGGCGGGGAGTGGGGAGAGAGGGAGAGAGAGATCTCCCCTCCGTTCCTCCCCGCTCTCCTCCGTCGCTCCCCGCCCCCCAAATCTTTAGAGACGAGCGGGGAGATACTCGGCTAAGGCACTACTCGCTCGAGTAATGTGCCTTAGCGAGTATACGCGCTCATCTCTACTAGAAACACAAGATATTATTTTGTAGATCACTGGAGTACTTCAGGAGCAGGCAATCTAAAAATTCCTGTTTCCTGCATTGTGATTTGCAATACTACAAAAAACGGGCTACTGGTGAATGTTTAGTACCCGTATCCGAAGAAAAGGTTTGGTACCATGTTAGCCAGTAGAGCAAAGTGTGATTGTTCTCAGTAAGAGAAACCAAGTGATCTTGTAGATATGATAGCTTTTAATGGCTAACAAAAATACATGATGTTACAGCGAGCTTTCGGATCTTCCAGCTTGATGAAGGGTCCATAGAAGATCCGAAAACTTGCTGTAACATCATGTATTTTTGTTGGCCAGTAAGAGGTATCATATCAACAAGATGACTTGGTTTCTCTTACGGAGAACAGTCACACTGTACCAATATCCCACACATCATTACAATACTGTATCTCCAGGGCAACCCAGCTGTTTAGTTTCTGGCTACATTAATCATGTTGGTGAATCATGAAGCAATGCTATCCCATCACTAGCTCTGGCAGGCATGTGTTCTAATGACTCACTCCAGAAATCCTCAATGCTGATTTTCCGTCACTCTAGTTTCTAAGACGTGACGCAGTTAGAGGAGGTGAAACCTCTTGTGAAAACATTGGTGTGGTTGGTAACAAAGATGCAATCAGTCATTCCTGCAAAGTGTGTGTATTGGGGATGCTACTGTAGCTCCATGGTGGACATCACAGGGTAATACTGGGGTTAATAGGATTCTGCATCACTCCCCCTTCTATTCAGTGTAAGGTTTCCCCTGCAAACAATGGAATGTAGGAATGCCTGCTGAAAACGAGGATTGTTTTCTTTAGATGAAGCCTTAACATTGCAGATCTGCTTCCAGTGACAACCGCAGAGCGTTGCGGACAGTGTTTTTTAGTGTACGGTTACAGAGCCTTTCCTGCAGAAGTAAAAACTTATTTTTAGGGCCAGTTTGTGCCGATTCATTTCTTATATATCCTTATAGCAGTTGGAGCTCTGCTTTTCTGGTAGAAAGTTTCAGATCTACTGCACAGATTCGGAATTCAAATAGAAAATTCTATCTGCTTTGAGTCACCACTAGAGGGAGCTTAGGAGCTAACTGCATACATTGAGCTCTATATCAGAAAAATGGATGTGAACAAGACCTACTATTTACAACAGCAGATGGACCAGACCATTTTTTTTTGCCGTCAATGGAAACATTCCTATTTACATGTAAGCAGAGAGTTATCAGATAGGAATGACTAGATTAGGAAGTTTCAACAATAATAAATAGTTCATCAATATAAGGTCTCCTGCACACGGGCAGGATGGACCCCGCATGTGGGATTCTCTCAGCAGAGTTTGTCCCGATGCCCAGCTGGTGACCCCTGCGTACCTATTCGGCGGCTCTGCTCTGTCTGGCGCGCATGCTCAGTAGCCGCCGGCACTCTGGAGTAACACTGATCCCGCGATAGTAACGCAGTGTTCACTGTAGAAGTGACGCAGGACGACCGCCTTCAACCCACACAAAATCGCAGCATGCTGCGATTTATTCTCCGCAAGTAGAAAATCGCAGTCGTTTCGGCTCGTGGAGATGAAATGGCGTTTTGCCATTGAATACTATAGGCTGTATCTGCCGCTGATTCCGGAGGTGGGCGCCCGCCGCGGATTCCACAATGCAAATACGCCTGTATGCAGGAGGCCTCAAATCCAAAATAGTTATGTAAGAACATCACACAGGATGTGAGACGGTCAACACCTAGAACTATGAAAAACAACACATAATCAAGCTGGAAACATTTCACGAGACCTTACTTTGGCTCATAATATTG
This sequence comes from Eleutherodactylus coqui, assembly GCA_035609135.1. Classification (NCBI taxonomy): domain Eukaryota; kingdom Metazoa; phylum Chordata; class Amphibia; order Anura; family Eleutherodactylidae; genus Eleutherodactylus; species Eleutherodactylus coqui. The sequence continues at coordinate 26,571,881 of CM069406.1, forward strand.
CTCCGGCCCGCAGTGCTAGACATGCGCCCAATGTGTGTTTCACTATACTCTGCTTCTTTAGGAAGCTGTCAACCATGCACGGTGCCACTCCATTCATTCTCAATGGGACTGCCGAAGATGGCCAAGCACTTATACCCGGCTGTTTCCCTTGACTGTTTCCCTCGGCCCCCTTGCAGTCAATATCCACCTCACTGGGGGTTGTGGCATTGAGGCAGCAGTGAAGAGAAGGGGAAGCAGCATCCCCTTTCTCAAGATCGCTGGTAGTCTCATTCCCTTTGCTATAATTAAATGTCAATTTTGGTACAACCCCTTTAAGCTTTATTTGCTTCACACTGGAAATCCCCTATAAAACCACCTCCTTTTCTGAGAAATTGTCTCCATTATCTAAGCATTTGATGCTTACAGTTTCCCTCGACCATCATAATGCAAGGCTAAAGAAATGCATCTTCATCACCAGCAGCCAAGTAAAAGTAAATTAGAGAGATGCAAATAATTAAATTAAGAAAAAAAATCTCCTTAGCCCCTTAGGTCCCCTGTCCACAATCTCATTAGCCCCTTAGGTCCCCTGTCCATAATCTCATTAGCCCCTTAGGTCCCCTGTCCATAATCTCATTAGCCCCTTAGGTCCCCTGTCCACAATCTCATTAGCCCCTTAGGTCCCCTGTCCACTGGAGAGAACTGCCGCAATTTGAGTCCCATGAGCAGAGAATCGCTATGATTCTCCGCTCGTGGACAGGAGGCTGTGCTTTCCATAGCTGGATTATTGCCGCAAGTAACGCAATGCACAATCGCCCGTAGACAGAAGCCCTTCATGACAGCCAATACACCTTTTTACTGACCTCGCTACGGCCTTTAACCTGCACATACATCTTTTTAAGGTGGTGGCTTGGCTGACTACTGACAGCCAGGTTCCTGATCTAACCAGCAAACGCAGATTCTGGCAGTTTAACCCCTTACATGCCACATGTAAGCAGATGACAGGGGGAAAGGGGATCCTCCTTTCACCCACCAGCACCTCACAGTCTGATGGCAAGGTACCAATGGGTCCCCATGGCAGCTGGAATCCTGACAAAGGCCTTGATGTCTGCCATGTAACTCTGCTTATTAAGGCCCATTTACACAGCCCGATGATCTCTCAAAGATCACTCAAACGACGGTTTGAGTGACAGCTTTGAGCGATCACTTTACATAAACTATTAAGAAGCTACTCAGCTACTTAAGAGCAATTAAAGGGGTTGTCCCGCGAAACAAAGTTGGGGTATACACTTCTGTATGGCCATATTAATGCACTTTGTAATGTACATTGCATTAATTATGAGCCATACAGAAGTTATTCACTTACCTGTTCCGTTGCTAGCGTCCTCGTCTCCATGGTGCCGTCTAATTTTCAGCGTCTAATCGCCCGATTAGACACGCTTGCGCAGTCCGGTCTTCTCCGTGTTGAATGGGGCTGCTCGTGCTGGAGAGCGCTCCTCGTAGCTCCGCCCCGTCACGTGTGCCAATTCCAGCCAATCAGGAGGCTGGAATCGGCAATGGACTGCACAGAAGACCTGCGGTCCACCGAGGGTGAAGATCCCGGCGGCCATCTTCGCAAGGTAAGTAAGAAGTCACCGGAGCGCGGGGATTCGGGTAAGAACTATCCGTTTTTTTTTTTCAACATATGCATCGGGTTTGTCTCGCGCTGAACGGGGGGCTATTGAAAAAAAAAAACAAACGTTTCGGCGCGGGACAACCCCTTTAAGTGTGCAAATGAAGCCTTCACTGAATGCAGTTAATAGCCTTAATAGTTAAGGGCTCTTATCTGCTTTCAGGTCCCTTGTTCTCCAACAGAAAACAATGCTATCAGCACTACCCATGGAGAACTGCTGATAAGACCTAAGGACGATTTTTAGGTTGGACTGAATTTAACAATCAGCGAAAAGTGCATGATGGGTGCACATTTAGACGCAATGATTATCGCTAAAACGTTCACTTTTTAATGCTTTTTTAGCGATCATCGCTCTGTCTAAATGGGCCTTTAGACTGCGGGAGGCGGGACCTAATAGGCTGCTGTCACATGCTTAGTAGAATGTTTTACATAAGTATTGCAGTGCACTATACTAGTAAACAAACCATCGCATCTTCAAATCCCCCTAAGGGACAAAAAAATAGTGTAAGAAAAAGTTTAATGGAAAAAAAAAATCCAGTTTAAAAAATTACGCATCTCTCCTAACAAAAACTTTTTAAATGTATAAAATACCAAAGAATACTTTTAAAAGGTAACACATAATAGGTATTTCCGTGTTTGTGGTGATCCAGACAATGAAAATATTTTGTTATTTACCGTGCATGGTGAAGGTTGTAAAAAAACTAACGCCAGAGTTGCTATTTTACATTTGTTTGCCTCAGAAAAACGCAACGAAAAGTAATCCAAAAGTCGCATGTACTTTAAAGGGGTTGTCCCGAAACGGGTTTTTTTTTTTTTCACCCCCCCCCCCCCCCCCCGTTCGGCGCGAGACAACCCTGATGCAGGTGTTAAAAAAGATCACCGGACAGCGCTTACCTTAATCCCCGCGCTCTGGTGACTTCTTACTTACCCGGTGAAGATGGCCGCCGGCATCTTCTCCCTCCGTGGACCGCAGGGCTTCTGTGCGGTCCATTGCCGATTCCAGCCTCCTGATTGGCTGGAATCGGCACGTGACGGGGCGGAGCTACACGGAGCCCCATTGAGAAGATAAGAAGACCCGGACTGCGCAAGCGCGTCTAATTTGGCCATTAGACGGCGAAAATTAGACGGCAACCATGGAGACGAGGACGCCATCAACGGAACAGGTAAGTGAATAACTTTTAATAACTTCTGTATGGCTCATAATTAATGCACAATGTACATTACAAAGTGCATTAATATGGCCATACAGAAGTGTATAGACCCACTTGCTGCCGCGGGACAACCCCTTTAAGTCAGTACCAGTAAAAACTACAACCCATAACTCTGCTGTTGGAAAACTAAAAACGTTATGGGTCTTCGAATGCGGCGATGCAGATTCAATTGTTTTTGAATTAAAACCTGTTTTTATTGTTCAAAAGTTGTAAAAAAAATTAAAGAAAAATCTCTTTTAGGATCACAGTAATCAAGCTGATCCAGATAAAGTTATCGTGTTTTGTTTACCGAGACTAGACCCCCAAAACAATGGTGGAATTTCTGAGATTTTTTTTTTATCTCCCACCAAAAAACAAAAAATTTAATAAAATTTCCATAATACATTATATGTTATGCCATTAAAAAATACAACTTCTTCCAAAGTACAAGAAGTCCTAATACGGCAATATCAACAAGTTCTTGATCTTGCAACGACAATCACTTGGTCCTTAAAGCAAAAAACTAGGCTCATCGCTAAGGGGTTAAATGCAGTGTTTCTCCATGCACATGTTATGACTCTGGAGGAGTCCCATTATGTAATCTCTCAGGGTAAAATGTCATTATCTTACTCCGGGTTAAAGATTTACTCAGTCTATAAAGAATTACACTGCAGCTTTGTTTAGCCATTGAAAGCTAAAGCATTACTACAAGTACACTTGAATCCAGCGAACAGCCAGAGAGGAGTCTGGACTTCAAACATGGACTGCGGCCAACAGGGACAACCTGATATTATTTATTACCCCCCACCAAGCTGGGTACTTATTTTACTGACCTCAGAAGGATGGAAGGCTGAGTCAACCTTGAATCTGCTACCTGAACCATCCGGGGATTGAACTTGCAACCTTCAGGTTGTGAGCAAGAGCTTAGGACTGCATTTCTGCTGCCTTAACACTGTGTTTGAGGTTCTGTTTGGAGTCTCCAATGCTGGTTTTTGTTAAAATACAATATAAAATAGTGCTGTAAAAGGCCAGACGAGAAGTGCAGATGCAAATAAATCCTAAGGTCGGCTTCATACATGTATTTGTTCACGCCTGAGTGCTGCAGTTTTGCAAAATAAACATTGCTTTTTTGGCATGTGCATCAGCGTATTTTACAGTACTTTTCGCACTTTCAGGGCATGCTCATGGTCTGCGGTAAACAAAGACGTACCAATTGAAAAGGGTAATAAGTCTTAATGAGTTCCAGATGGGCAGCGACTAAAGCCCCATTTACACTAAGTGATTATCGCTCAAAATTCACTCAAATGATGTCTTTTGAGCGATAATTGTTGCGTGTAAATACTACCGTCATTTGTTTTTCATCTGAACGATAATTTTTAGTTGAGTTTAAAATCCATTGTTCGGCCGGAGAGCTGATAGAAGGGACTGCACACTGTGATTCTCCAGAGGAGCGCTGATAACATTGTATTCAACTGCAGTCCCGCAGCAGAACAAAGGGGCTGTATGCAGAGAACAGACCACCTGCTGTTATCTGCATACAGCAAAGGGAGGCTCATTTACATGCAAATGAAGCTAATAAGCTACTAATTAGCTGTACTCAGCAGCTTATGCAAAATGATCATTCAAACTGTAAATCATCTTTGCATGCAAATGGGGCTTTACAGAATGGTATTTAACAGGGAGAAATGCAAAGTCCTACATCTGGGCAAGAGAAATTTAAAAAGCACATACAGAATGGGAGGAATTGGGCTAAGCATGAATAGGTCACAGGCTGAATATGAGCCAACAGTGTGATGCAGCAGCAAACACAATTCTGGCATGTATTAAGAGAAGCATATGATCTAGATCCTGTGAGGTAATTATTAGAGATGAGCGAGCACCAAAATGCTCGGGTGCTCGTTACTCGGGACGAAATTTTCGCAATGCTCGAGGGTTCGTTTCGAGTAATGAACCCCATTGAAGTCAATGGGCGACCCGAGCATTTTTGTATTTCGCCGATGCTCGCTAAGGTTTTCATTTGTGAAAATCTGGGCAATAATACAAAGTGATGGGAACGACACAGCAACAGATAGGGCAGGCGAGGGGCTACATGGTGGGCTGCATCTCAAGTTCCCAGGTCCCACTATTAAGCCACAATAGAGGCAAGAGTGCCCCCCCCCCGCACTGTCAGCGTAAAGATCGTTCTCCTCTGCCATAGCTGTAACAGCTGTGGCAGAGAAGAACGATGTTTTCCCATTGAATTCAATGGAGCCAGCAATACAGCAGGTTCCACTGAAAGCAATGGGCTGCCGGCGATCGCAGGATGAATTGTCGGGAAGGGGTTAAATATATAAGCCCTTCCCTGCAATTCATCCAGAAATGTGTTACAATAAAAATATATACCGGCGTATAAGACGACCCCCCAACTGTCACCTTATACGCCGGCAATACAGTGGAGCAAAGAATAAAAATCATTACTTACTTCTTCTGACGTTCTGCGGCGCTCCTGCAGGCTGTTGCTCCCTCCTGGTCCACGGCAGAGTATTGCTTTCTGGAGGCAGGGCTTGAAATCCCCGCCTCCAGAAACACAGCCAATCACAGCCATTCAATGACATCATTGTCATTGGCTGTGATTGGCTGAAGGCACGTGTGTTTCTGGAGGCGGGGATTTAAAGCCCTTCGTAGAGAAATCAATGCTCTGCTGGGAACCAGGAGGGAGCGACAGCCTGCAGCAGCACCGCAGAACGCCAGGAGAAGTGAGTAATGATTTTTATTCTTTGCTCCACTGTATTCCCGGCGTATAAGGTGACAGTTGGGGGGTCGTCTTATACGCCCCGTCGCCTTATACGCCGGTATATATTTTTATTGTAACACATTTCTGGATGAATTGCAGGGAAGGGGTTATATATTTAACCCCTTCCCAACAATTCATCCCCGCGCACGCCGGCAGACCATTGCTTTCAGTGGAGTCGGCTGTATTGCCGGCTCCATTGAATTCAATGGGCAAACATCGTTCTTCTCTGCCACAGCTGTTACAGCTGTGGCAGAGAAGAAGGATTTGTCTTCTATATGTTCTCAATGGGGTCGGCGCTGCTGCCGCCGGCCCCATTGAGCGCATATAGAGAAGATTTATGGCCTTAAGAAGGACCGTTGGGGTTCTTGAAACCTAAAATACTCCTAACGCTCTCCCTATAGCAGCTCCAACACGATAGCACTTTCCGTGAACTAATGTCAGAATGCATCTGTGGCGAGCCGCGGGAGGGGCCGATTTATATACTCGGGTGACACCTGATTTCGCCAGCCACTCACTGCAGGGGGGTGGTATAGGGCTTGAACGTTGCAGGGGGAAGTTGTAATGCCTTCCCTGTCTTTCTATTGGCCAGAAAAGCGCGCAAATTTCTCAGGGAAGAAAGTGAAAGTAACTCGAACATCACGTGGTGCTCGTTACGAGTAACGAGCATCTCGAACACCCTAATACTCGAACGAGTATCAAGCTCGGACGAGTATGCTCGCTCATCTCTAGTAATTATCCCCCTCTACTTTTCTTTAGGGCTCTTTCAGACGAGCATTTCCACGGCCGGCCGATATACGCCACGATCTGATGCATTGGATTCCAATGCATCAGATCACATGGCCGTATTCCCGCGGCGTAAAAGCACCCAGCCGAGCCTAAATAGCGCCAGGCGCTTTCACACTGGGCCGAAAAGATACTCTTGGAACTATCTTTCCGGCCGGAATACGTCGCCTGCTGTATGGGCTTCTATAGGAGCCAATGACAGTGGCCGGATAAAGAAGGTGGGAGGGAGTTTAGCAGCATGACTGCTCAACTCCCTCCCTCTTCTTTCCTTCCCTCCCCTCCGACTGTTTGCAATGCTAAGCTCTGCCCCCTCCCATTGCTAGCTGGAGATAAGGGGCAGGGAGGGGGTGCTTAGCTCCGCCTCTGTTCCACCCACTCCCATTGCAAACAGCTGGAGGGAAGGAGAGAGGCGGTAAGCCGGTGAAGGGGAGAGAAGGGGAGGCAACGGCATTGCGGCCTCGGCGTATATGCGCCGGTGCCCTACCGTCTCAATGGGCGCACAAATGTTAGATTTTTGCACCCGTTCACGTGTCTTTATGACGCCGTCGGGCGCACGTAAAAACCCCTACAGCCGTGTGAAAGAGGCCTGAGTCAGACCTCATCTGGAATACTGTGTACAGACAGACTGGAACAGGTTCAGAGTTACCAAGATGGTGAGCGGTCTGCAAATCATGCCCTATCATTACCCACTAGCATATCCCGTTTATGCTCCCGTTCAGACGGCCCAAGTGCGGTAAGTATATGCTGCACCCAGAATACTGTTGGACAGAGGGAGAGAGTTTAGCTCTGCTCCCCCTTCGGCTGTCAGCAAGGGGCGAAGCAGGAGCTAGTATGTTAAACTTCCGCCCCCTCTCCGCCTGTGGGCAAGGGGAGGGGACGGGACTGGGCGGGAGTGTGCTAATCAGCTGGCAAGGGAAGGGGGAGAAAGTTTAGCAGAGCCTCTGCTAACCTCCCTCCCACCTCCCTTTTCCGGCAGCTCTCATAGGCTCCCAGAGGAGTCTATGGGACTGGCTGCCATATTTCGGCCAAAATATCGTTCCAGAACTATCTTTTCCGGCCAGCATGAAAACAGCTGACCACAACGTGCACTGTATGTGCTATCTTTTTGCGACGGTCATTTTTATGCACCGGAAAACGGCCATCTGAACTGATGCATTGGAATCCAATGCATCAGATGGTTGCGTATGTGAAAACACGGCTGATATACACTTGTGCGAATAAGCTCTGAGGCCTCCCTCACACAGGGTGTTTGCAAAACGCTGCCTTTTCAGCCCAGCTGAAACCGCTGCCCATGCATTTCAATGGGAGACTCAGCTGAAAATGCCCAAAGATAGAACATGCAGCGCTTTTCAAAGCAGTGTTTTCAGCTCTGTGTAAGCAGCCTCATTGAAATGAATGGAAGCCTTGTACAGCATTTAGAACAGGGCTGAAACCGCTGCTGAAAGCGCCCTGTGTGAGGGAGGCCTGAGGGTGATCAAAGAGTGGAACAGGTTACCACGGGAGGTGGCGAGTTCTCCTTCAATGGAAGTGTTCAAACAAAGGCTGGACAGACATCTGTCTGGGATGATTTAGTGATCCTGCACTGAGCAGGGGGTCGGACCAGATGACCCTGGAGGTCCCTTCCAACTCTACCAGTCTATGATTCTATTACACAATGTTTCACGCTTCTCCTTGCGTATCGTGTGCACTTTTGTGCACCCTTCCCATTGACTTGTACAGGGACCTTTTTGCGCAAATATGCAGGAAAGGGCATGCTGTATACTTTTTTACACGTCCGAAATGTGCACGTAAAATACGGGAATGTGAGTGAACAGATTGTAACGAATGGCTTCTATTCTCTGCGTATTGAGTGCGTTAATACGCACGTGTAAAACGGACTTAAGGTCACCTTGCCAAAAGCAGTAAGTGCTGCAGCCTCTACAGTACAAGCCATGTAGAGGAGATTTAAAAAGTCTCCCTCACGTGATGAACGCTGAGGATTCTAAATCCGAAACTAGTCTATTTCTGCTGTGGAATTCAACCCTTGTAATACAAGGGGTTAACCCTTTCCAATCCAATTTTCCTGCCAAGCGCACTATCCAGCTCTTATTTATTTTGGGTGGGAAAGCGCTGTGGATTCCTTGGAATTACTCAACAGAAACACAGAAAAATGAACTGATATTAGCAATTTTTCTATTACACTATGTAGAAGGCAGGTCTGATGTCAGAGCTCTCTTCTGCATAGTGTTGGACCTTATGCCCACGGGAAAAATATGGCCCGTGCGCAGTTCTACTGATTTCCGCAGCGGATGATCCATTGAGATAGAGGACAATTGAGCACACCCACTCATGATCCGCGTAATAATGGAGCATGCCGCATTTTTTCCCCCAAGTGCGAAATCCACAAATCACTTAAAATACCATCCGAGGCCATTTAATTAACCACGGATGGTCAATGCTTTCCTATGGGATGCGGATTTCACCGTGGACATGAGGCCTTAGAAACAAGTATTGGACCTCGCCCGACATGGGAGCTATGCAGGGATCTCTCAATGTCAGGCAAGGTCGAACACTGAATTGGAAATGGCCACTGCAGATTTCCAGTGGCTATTCTGTTGCGGAATGCCTGCAGTGATTTAGACAAGTGGGAAGATACCCTTAGGCTGGGTTCACACGGGGCGTAGTTGCCACGTAATTTCCGTACAGACTTTCTGCATGGAAATTCTGCCTGTGATTTTAATTGCGGGATTAACCAGCAAAGTAGACGAGATTTGCAAAAATCTCATCCACACATGGCAGCCGATCCATTGCAGCCAAGCCGCGATGAAATTGACATGCCACGCAGAATTCAAGGACGCGGCATGTCAATTCTTTCCCTGTTTCCCCGGCAGCCTCTCTCCTCTTTAAGATGCCAGAGTGGAATGCAGGTGACGAAGCCGCTCCAAAACCGGCTCCATGTCTCCCGCACAAAAATCTCCATGGGGTTTTCAGTCCCATGTGAGCCCGGCCTTCGACTGCTTTCACACCTGTTAGGGGTCAGTTCAGGGTTTGTGTCTCTGCTCCATTTTTTATGCTGGGTTCACACGGGACTGAAATCCCGCGGAATGACCGCACGGAAACACTGCAAGAATTCCACAGGAGAAATGCAAGGCCGCGGGTTTTGGAGCGACTTCATCGCCAGTATTCTGCTGCGGGCCATCTCTCCCATAGAGAGGAGAGCGGCCGCCACAGAAGCAGGGAAAGAATTGACATGCTGCGTCTTTAAATTCCGCGTTGGATGGCCACAAATCTCGTCCACTTTGCCGACTAATCTTGGGATTAAAGTCGCAGGCGGAATTTTCAAAAATTCTGCCTCGTGTGAACCCAGCCTTAGCGGAGTGAAACAGCAATAGAACGGACCTGTAAAAAGGAAAGGCTTCAGTTTGCTTCCATTTATTCAAGTTCCTCTTGTTTTGAGGGGGGAAAACAAAAAGAAATAGTCACTACAGTAGATTGTTAGCGCACGAATGACTGTACGCAGAGCGATGGTTCTTTATGCTCGCATTCGCTGAAGCACAACACCCCCTGCACAGTTTTTCGGCTAGTCTTCGAAAACAAATGATTACCTGTTTACGCCAGATGATTAATCAACCAGCGACTATTTTTGGGTGAGCTGAAACAACTAGTGAACGAATTCTCTCATCACCCGCTTGGTGGTCGTGTTTACACTGAATGGTCACTTACATTTGCTCTATTGAGCAATTGTTTGGACAATAGTGGTCCTGCGCAGAACCGCCCCTAGTTGGACACGATCGGAAGGGTTTTCAGTAGAGATGAGCGAGCATACTCGGTAAGGCGATATATTCGAGAGAGCATCACCTTTTTTGAGTACCTGCTGGCTCGTCCCTGAAGATTCAAAGGCGCCATGGGCGGCGCGGGGCAGCGAGGGGGAGCAGGGAGGAGTGAGATCCATCTCTCGATCCCCTCTGCAACCCCCCGCGGCCCCCCCGAATCTTTAGGGACGAGCCAGCAGGTACTCGAAAAAGGCGATGCTCTCACGAGTATATCGCCTTACCGAGTATGCTCGCCCATCTCTAGTTTTCAGCCTCTGGATGTAAGCCGCAGTTTTCCACTCACTGAAAGCAGAGATTCTGACTGAAGCAGAAAGTTTGAGAACTTGTAGAACTTTTTATTATACAATGATTTTTAGAAAACGGCGCTCCCCTTTAATTGGGCTTTTACTTTAGCACTTTATTAGGTTATTACTTGCTGTTATTTCCTCCTTGGCCGCGGTTCCCCAGTGTGCGCTCCATTCACATCACGTAAACAAGGGCTTGTTATTGTACGCCGCCCATGGAGACTTTTAGGCCGAGCGGAGCATTCCTCCATAGACTATACATGCACCCAGGTGGAAGGGCTTGGCTGGATGACTTGCTAATTTGTCATTGCCTAAAATCAACATTTAGTGTCTCCTGTGATCACTGTGGAAACAATGGAGGCAAAATACAATGAAAGACAAGAGGCAAGACAACACAAAGCTGCGCTGAGGTTCAAAATCCAGTGCGGCTTTTCCTGCTACGTATGAACATACTCCAAAAGGTGCGTTTAGGGCTCACATGGCCATATGCGTAAAATGCTGTGTGTATTACGCAGCGCTTTACCGCCGTGTTTGCTGGCTGTCACTTAGTATGACAGCAGATCTCATGCACGAAGTTATGCGGTATTCCCTCCTCCTCTACCCAAGTACACCAAGGAAAGAGGATAAACCTGATCTAGAGTAATAGAAGGGTTATCAAATAAAAACTCAAGTACCCCAGACCACCTGGACCAATGGCATTAACTCTGTTTTTCTTTAACTTTTTCCCCCCCATTGTCTTAACTTAGATGCATCTCAGTCCGAAAAAAATATGGTAATTTTTGCTTTCTTCTAAGTAAAACAAGGTGTGCCGGGGCCTCTTACATGTACAGCGCAAGAAACTTCCAGGAGAGCAAAACATATGTTTCTAATCTGTCGCAGGCAACTCCTAACTCTTAGTCATCCTTTCCATGATTTGGAGGAAAGACGTTTCTCGGCTTTTTTTTTTTTAAATTCCCGTGTCCGCCCTCTTACAGCTCTGCTTCCCATTAGACTGCAGATAAACATTTCTGCTTCTCAAAAAAAAAAAAAAAAAAAAATCTGTATTCTTATAGTAGACCCACGAGTCTATTACCAGCCATGGGCACTGAACGAGGTCAGCCAAGAATGGGTGGTAGAGGTAGGGCGAGTGCAGAAGGGCACTTATACCTCCTGCCTCACACAAGTCTATACACAGACAGTACAAGGAAAAGCTTAGTCGTCTGTCTGCTGGGTCATGGGGCTTTGTGGGGAAAAACAAAAGCGCTGATGAGGAAAGCCACAATGCCTTCCTCCTGCTGTACGTGACATATGAGCACACAGCGGGCACCGAGGCAACCACAAAACGAAAGCAGCTAGAAATTGCGCAGAGGCAGAAGTTTTATGAAATTGTTTTTTCTCAAAAGTTTTTGTAAACTTTTGTGCATATAACTTTTTTTTATAGACAATCTACTTAGCAAAAGTTTGAATGGAGTGACCATCAATCAATAGGACTGACCGAGGGGCCGTAGACAAAGCTATGACACTTCCATCAGTCACAGACATTGAAAATACCTAACCAGCCTACATGGTCGCCACTCAGCTCAAACTGCCTCATTGTGGCTGTGCAATGAAGGAGGACCGTAGAACCCCTTTTCTAGTGATTGGTAGGGGTCCCAGCGATTGAACATTTAATCACCTATCCTGCAGATAGTGGATATGTCCATTGTGGTAGAACACCTTCTAGGGTGCGTTCACACATAGTTGTTGTGTTGCAGATTTGACCCTTCAATTGAATCAAAATTAAAAGGGCGAAATCTGTTGTAGATTTTAAATCTGCAGCATGTCAAATAATAGCACAAAACACATGAACAAGAGGCAGCCGTGACCAAGTCGAAGCTACATCTCCTGGTTTTCACGCCCATTCAGACGGTCAGGTTGCGATATAGGTACACACTGTGAGCCTGGAATACCTTCAACCGTGGGGAAAAGAGTTCAACTCTGCTAGACTCCCTCCCCCTCCCAACCCCTTGTCGGTTGCTGGCAAGGGGAGGGGGGAGGGAGCTTAGTAGAGCTAGTCTCTCCACTCCCTCCCCAGTCTATGGGAGGGGAGGGACTTCAGCAACATGAGCTGCTACTACTAAACTCCCTCCCACCTCCCTTTTCTCGCAGCTCTCATAGGAGCCTATGGCAATGGCTGATGTATTCTGGCAAAAGATCGGACAAGACCTCACTTTTCCAGCCAGGGGTAAAAACATCCGGACGGAACGGGCACCTATCTTTTCCAGATGGCAGATTTTACGCAGAGGGCAAAAAAATAAAAAATTAATTAAATTGCTGATCTGAACAAGTGCCTTGGAATCCATCAGATGGTCACGATTTTCATTCAGCGTTTTATCGCGGCAGAATTGCCGTGATAAAACACTCATGTGAATCTAGCCTCAATATGTGAAATGTGCGGCGGATCTGCGCCAAAACGGATATCAAATGCTGCAGATTGTCACAAATTTGACTGAAAAAAAAAAACAAACAAAAAAAACCCATTAACGAGTTGAAAACCGCGACTTCATTCTTCCAAAAGCATCAGCACACCCATTGTCCGTGGTACTGCCACCCTATGGAAGAGCTGTAATACTAGACATAACCTATTGCCAAGTGTGGCGCTGCCTCTTTAAGAAAGCAGCCTTTTCCCTTTTTTTGCAAATCTCTACAACCCCTTAAAACGGTGTACTGACATAGCAGTGATACAATCAGACTTGGTGCAGTAAAAAAATATCCATTTATTTGGATCCTCTCAGACAACACAAGTACATTTTCTTTAACCCTTTGCAATCCAATTTTAGATTCAGGGTTTCCTAGGGGGCTTTCGCCTTTTGCCTTCATACAATGGCGCCATCTGCTGGCTAGAGCCAGTACTGTGGTATGTGACATGCTGTTGAGGCCCCTGAAAACGGAGCAGCCAGTAATATACAGTAAGAATACCCTGCCGGATGTCTTCTGACATCGGAGCTGTACAGGCTTCAATCAGAATGTCTTTAGATGTCAGTGGATTGGAAAGGGTTAATATACTAAAATTCTTTTCATGTGGCATCGATGGAACCTTGAGTTGCCAGATTACCAGATATTCTGGATCAGAGGTATACAGGGCAAACCATGGAAAAGTACTCCAGCACCACACCTTTATGAAACCTCTGATAGAAAATCTGTTTTTGTTTTGTTGCCCATAGCAACCAGTGTGTTTTTTTTTTTAATACAGTGACTCCAGACTACCTTTTTCTTTGGTCACATTATCACTTTCTGGATACCAATTAAAAAGGCACTGTACAGTTTTTTTAATAATTGAATTACACGTTACCAAAAAGACAAAGAATTAACTTTTTTTTGTACAGGATTTTTATTTTCTAATTAGGTATCAAATTATATTCAAACATAAGTTACATTTTTTGATTAATATTTTAAGAAAAGCGCAAGACGGATTTAACCGGAATAAACTAGATATGGCCTGGTGTAGATATACAATATATATATATGAACTTAACCTATCAACAAATCATGTACCTTGTATCATTGGTTGAACATTTGAAACATACAGACAAGTGGCGAGCTTTATTTTAAAAAAAAAAAAAAAAAAAAAAAAAAAACACACCATAATAAAGCCAAGAAAGAAGCCTCGCATTAAAATAAAAAATATAGCACAACTTTGTTTTTTCTTTTTTAGAAAAAGGCTGTTCAAAATACTAAGACTGACATAGTTCCTTTATCCCCTCCCCCACCCCAACCGAAGTTTTGGTTGACTTTACACACTTCCATTATACCATCTCTCTGTTGTTTCGGATGGCGCAACAAAGAATCATGCTGAAGATCATTCCGAAAATCTGCAAGATAAAAATTTTCAAAAAAGGCAACTGGTTAAAGAAGTCATCTACCCAATGTGCTTTTTAGGTTAACATTTTGACAGCCTAACCTAAAATGACTAGTGAGGGTTTGACCACTAGACCACCCACCGATCAGTAGATCTGGGATAAAGCACAACTGGTTAGGAATTGGATGCTTGGTTGTGTCCGTTGGCCAAGAAGTTGGACCTACGTCGGTGGGGAAGGTTCAAGGATGTCAAAACTGGGGCAGTTGGAGAAATCCAGCACTTGTATTTAAAAAATACATTGGGGCATGTTAACGTACACTGTGGTTTCATACATCAGTCTAAGTAAAGTTTGCACTGGTGTGTAGTGCGACAACTTAGGGTTGTACCAGAAAACGCAGCCTTGTGTGGCGGGAGCAGGATCACACAGATAACTAGGACTGTGGACTGTCCGGATTACCCGGACAATCTTCCCTGTCACACCACCTTCTCCTGTTGTAACTGTGCTTAACCGTTGTTGAAGTTACAGTCTTCATCAAGATTCATCGCAGAGGACGGAACAATGGCGTCACAAGTGACAAAGTGCTTCAAGGTAACTGCCAGTTACTTTTACACTGTGCCTTCCCTCTGCAGTAACTTGAGTCGGGTCCCGAACTACCCTCAGGGCAGGAGATGGTAGAGCCACTATGACAGAATCCTTATCTACCCCGCCATCTCCTCAGCTGTGGACCAGCTCATCGGACGCTGTACAGTCCTAAGCTCTCGCTCACGACCTGAAGGTTGAGAGTTAAATCGATGCTTGGATCAGGTAGCCAGCTCAAGGTTGACTCAGTCTTCCATCTTCTGGAGAAGGCAGTGGCAAACCACCCCGCAAAAACAGTTTGCCAAGAAAACGTCTCAATGCTTTACCCACCAGAAAACACTTACCACTGCTCCTGTAGATTGCTGACAAGTGCGATCGGTGGGGGTCTCATTGCAGTGACTTTTTCCCTCCACCCCCCTTCTGTCATCTAGCTACAGAGACATCAAATTGAATGCAGCAGTGGCCAAGCATGTGTGGTTCCATTCCTTTCATTTCTTTGGGGCTGACGGAAATAGAGTGCTTCTACTTGACTAGCTCTAGCAGGCCCATTGAAAATGAACAGAGTGACACCGCGAATGCACAACTACTGCTGCAATCTCCTCCTCACTGCAGGGGATGCAGTAAACCTGTAGTGAGGAGGAGGGATCATGGTGGCGAGACCCCCACTGATCACACCCACCACCCATTAACGTGCCTGCAAGCAAGCATTCAGGAGGGCAATGGGTATCTCTGCCTCAGGTTTATGTTACCTGTGGTTTGGGCATCATTAATCTGACAGAATCCCTTTAAGTCCATATGTCCTAATAGGATATACATCTATACATACCATGACCACAGCAACTCCAATCCCGACTGCTCCAATAATGTGAAATTTCTTGTTGAAAAATTCTGAAATTGCAGTTGGACAACTCTGTAAAAGGGAAAGAAATAAATCACAATCAAAGGTCACAAATGTTCAGTTGACTTAATACTTGGCCAATATTTTGACATTAGTGGTCTACATTAATCATATGCCCTGCTGCGACTAGTGGGAACTTAGGAGGCTACTTTATAGCTGGGTATAGAAGGAAAATGGGTCGTCTGAAAAGACTTTAAAGGGGTTGTACTCCAATCGCAAGTAATTCCCCATCCACAGGATAAGGGATAACTTGCTGATTGTGGAGGTCTCGTTGCAGAGACCTCTGCCAATCTTGAGACCAGTGGGTCCAGTGTCCCCAGTTCTCCTCACTACAGGGTTACTGCATCTTGCAGTGAGGACGACACTGAATGAAGCGGTGGTTGTGAAAGCGACATCACTGAGAAAGAGGAGCTGAATGCAGCAAAGATACTGAAAAAAAAACAGCCATAAGTTTGGAGTCGGTAGTCTTAGAAGATCTGCCAATGCTGCCCAACACCGGTTGAACCAAGTCAATGGAGTTTTGAGCAAGAGGGAATGTGGTCTATACAAGGTCATGTTCCAACCCACTGTATGGTGTTGTGGCAGGCCTGTAGAAGGGCCTTGTTCCGTTCATGTTCAGTGGTGCTGTGGACTAAAACGTTGGCAAACCCCAAGCTACCTGCGGTTCACCTTTTGGCGAGTCCAATGAAACACCTGCAAGAGGCCTACCCTGCCACCGAGATCCTTCATATCCACATAGGATAACCCTTTTCTCTACTATGGAGAAAGACTCCTTTTATTCCCTCATCATCTTCTCCCTTGCATACACAATGAGTACATTATCCTCTCCCTGCACTCATTGTGTATGAAGGCAAACAAATCCATCATTAAGTTGCTGAAAAGACTGAACAAACTATTTAAACGAAACAAGTTCTCAGTGGCTTAATGATAGATTTTATGCCGGCTAAAAACCAGCGCTGAACGACAATTGAACGAATAGTGCATGACGGCCAGCATTTACATTATTAATCGCTCACATTTGGCTGTTTGAACAAATTTTGAGTGATAATCGTTGCATGTAAAAGGGCCTTTAGGCTAAATGGTGTCCTGGGGAGGGGGCTTTACTCCATCACTTTTGCATATTCATGGGTGGACTACATACAACACAGTGTTCACATGATAAAGCCTGTAACATTACTAATATACCTGTGTAGTTAGATGCTCAAGTCCACTCTTGGGGCAGGTATCTGACAAGAAAGCCTCTGCTAGTCCTCCACCTTTACCGCAACAGTCCATCTGCAAAACCAAGCAACCCATAGACATAAAACGTACATAATGTCGACAATAAATTAGGTTTAAAGAAAAAAGTTAAGTAAAGCTTAAAAAAAAAAAAAAAAAAAAAGTTTTAAAAATGTGTTTTGTGATCAGACATTATGAGGAAGACACTTGCATCGTTGTTGCTTTATGGGGTGGGGGTGGGACTAAAAACTTACCGCAGCATGCATTGCAGTCAGGGTTTTTTTCACAGAAGGCTCTCTGTCCTTTTGATACTGATCATAGGTGTCTGTGTAGACCTTCTGCAGCTGCTGTACCACCTAGAGAGAAAAGAAACATCACGTGATAAAAAGTATCCGTTTTTCCTTATCCTTCTGTAAATGCAAATTTAAAAAAAAAAAAAAGGGTGTGTGTGGGGGGGGAGGGGGGGGGGATGGGTGATACATATTCCATACATTTCTGAAAAAGTGAAGCCAGCTGACCCTAACTTGCTGTTTAATGGTGCACATAGTACTGTATATACAGCTAATATATATGTTATTCGCAGCCCTCATACTATAGTGCCCGAACCATATGCAGCATCCAACGTCTTCTCTCCCAACCTTCCCTTTTTTGCACGACTGTCCTACAAAGTGGGTCACAAAGTGGGTGGGGCTTGTGTAAAGTTATAAAAAAAGCTGGTGTATGTTTTACGGGTAATCCCAGGCAGTTATGTAGCGGTAGGTTTATTCAGCATTCACAGGCAGATTGGGGGTTTAAAGTGTCTTGGACTGACCGCCCTTTCACCACATGTTAATCCACTTTCAGTCTGCTGCTCGGGAGGGGGGGGGGGGGGGGGGGGGGGAAATGGGCCAATTGTCCCCTTTACCAACTCGGTCTCCATTTGTTGCCAAGTAATCAAAACCCTTCTAGGATCCACAGGAACAGACCAGAGTAATATTTGGATATTATACGCATGTACTAACTCATTGCAGTGTAACCAAATGACTGAACAGGCATAGCTTTACCTCATCCTTATTGGCAAAACCCCAGATTCCTGCAGCGATTTCAATGGCAAAAATGACCAGGAGGAAAGCAAAGAACTGTTGGGTGGGAAAGAAAAAAAGCAATTTATTATTATACTGCAGCATAAAACAAGTAAAACTACTACAGAATGTCTATAAATACATGAACTAGAGAGCATTAACATTAACCCTGGGAGTATTTAAGGGGCTTTTGTGAGACTGTAAAATCTATGTTTTATAAAGGAAACAGCGCCGCTCTTATCTACTGGCTGTATCTGGTATTGCAGTTCTGCTCCATTCAAGTGTATACACCTCAGCTGCAATACTAGACTGTGGACAAGAGAGGCACTGTTTCATGGAACAGCTATAGAGTCTGACCAGTGGGAATTCAGCCTCAGACACGAGTGCAGAACACAGGCCATGCCTTGAGGAGTGATGATCAGATCAGGGGATTTTGAACCTCTATAGGGAATATATATATTTGCCGCACAGGCTTGGCTCACTTTTCGGTAGGGAAGTGCTACAGTGGCATGTACTGCCCAAATTATCAAGTCTGATGAGATAAAGCAGATAGTTAGGTCAATGAATAAAAAAAATAATAAAATTTACCAGTCCCAGCATGCACTCTGATTCCTGAATTGCACCACAGCATCCAAGGAAACCAACCAACATCATAAGGGCGCCAGCGCCAATCAGGATGTAGACCCCTGCAAGACAAGGAAAAAAAATACAAAACGGAGGAGATGAAGGTCAGTCCTATAGAATTATCTTCTTAAGACACCAACGAAAAAGGTTATAGACTCAAGAAACCTCAGTGTCTCATTTTACCGACCTCGGAAGGATGAGTCAACCTTGAGCCGGCTACCTGAATCATGCAGGATCGAACTTGCAACCTTCAGGTAGTAGGTGAGAGCTTACACTCTGCGGCACACGAGGCTCATACTGCACATGCAGAGACTAATAAATGTAAACAATGGAGTTCACCAAGTCGCTAGCACCATCACAGACCAACTAACCATTAAATAGTTAGTTGATCTGTGATACCACAGGTACACGCAGAGAGAACCGTGCGTTTTTCACTAACTGAAGTTGCATACATCCGTGTGAATGATCCCTTATAGCAGTTGAAGCTTTGGCTTTCTAACAAACAAATCTAGCTTACTGCCTATACATAGAGGTAAATGAAAAAAAAAAAAAAAAATTCTGTCTACCTTCAGACGCCACTAGTGGGAGCCAAGGAGCTGACTGCATACTGTTTATTCACTGAGCTCTATTGCAGTTAGCTCCTAAACTCCCCCTAGTGGTGACAGGTAGCATATGGAAGTAAATAATTACATTTTATATCTATGCTGGGAAATCAGAGCTTTGAGTCAGGAAAATGGATCCCAAACCCCTAAAGGAAGAATTGCTGCGACGCTTACCAGTATAGAAGGAATTCGAATTTGTATCGGCATCAAACATGGCCTTCGTCTGACTATCAAACCGCAGCCATAGCCCTACTGCGAGAACGGCTGTTCCTGAGAGCTGGGGAGACACAATGTAAATGTACAACAGTTCGTAAATTACTTCACTTCTGTACTGTAATAAGATAATCACTCGCATGCGAAAGGAGTTATAACATGCTTCCTTCTAGTCAGCAGCAATCTTGGTCGCCTTCGTTCAGCTTCCCTTTACCTTCTACTCAGACTTTTGCCCAGTAAAAGCTCGTGCAGCGGTCGTCGCCCAACCTTCCCAGATTCTCGAATGGCTGATCTGTCCAATAGAAGCAGATGGACAGCAAGTTGTCATCCGGCCTTTTGCAGTATAAATCTGCATAAATTAAGGTCAGGCCAGTGGGTGTACAACTACACTACTAGGCACAGTTACCATCCAGGGGTTCAGTCGAATCACAAGCTATGCTAGAGTTCTGATGGAAGCCAAATTGGTGGTCACCCAGCTTAAGAAAAAAAAAGTCAGAATAGAATTCTAATAGCTTAATAGAAGAGAACTTTAAAAAGGGACTTATCCGCTTTAGAGAATCCTTTTTATTGGAAGGGTCTGCAATTTTAGCCATTCGCTCTGCCTTAGCTGGCCATAGAGATCACATGCTCATTCCACCAGGAAGTCCTCAGGTAAGCAGTGTGAAGCAGACCGAAGAGGCCAGGAGTGGGAGAAGTAATGCAGGAGAGCATCTTATTTTATGGTTTAAAGAGCAGTACCACCTTATTTAGGCCATGAGGGGTATTACCATTTGGGGCACTATGGAGAGGAAGATTATGTAGAGCTTTTGAAAGCAAAGCCAGGTGGCTGGAAAATTGAGGTGTTAAAGATGACCATGTGTCAAATTCTGCAGACAAGTTGTAATGAGGAGAAGACATGGCACCTGGGCTGGATGGAGAAAGCCTCATCAGGGACATTATCATCTGAGTTCTTTCAGAATGCTTTGGTTTAGTCAAGAGGGGGAGTCATCGCTCCTTAAGGAAAACACCCAAAAAGTGTGTGGAGACACCTAGGGGTGAGTGTGTCTGTGGATGGCATAATCAGTATTGTTGTATCTAGTCTCCACCATGAAGAATGAGTGGAGACCTGGGTTGTGCATGATGCGTTACAGGGGAGGGTTAGGTGACGCCCACAGCAGCCGATTAGTTGATGCAGTGCTGCTGCTGGCATGTCTGCTTTTAGTGCGCCTCTTACTGCTCTGAGCCGTGACCCTTTCCCTCCGCCGGACAGGCGGCAAGGTCCACTCCAGACACCCTTTTTGTCACTGATGGGCTGTCTTCCAGCATGTCCCATTGACCCTCCTGTCAGTCAGCCCACTGCTCAGCCATCTTCCCTCCTGGCTGCAGCATTGACTGTCCCCGCCCTCTGCGCCCAGTCATTAACCCCGCCACTCAGCCGTCTACCCTCCTGGCTTGCCACTGCCTTCTGCAGCAGCATCGCTCCATCCATGCTATGAACTTGAGCAGGGTCAGCAAGCCCTGCAGCACTATAACAGGACCATCCCCCGCCGCCAGCGACACTTACAGCAAAGGAGCAGGCACATTAGAGCGTAGAGCACTGGGGTAAGTGACAGGAGGCGGCAGCTGGCGGTCAGCCCCGCTGCTGGAGAACTGGAAGACCACTCTGCGGACACTTACACGGTTGGCCCTGGAACACACCTCCATCATCCAATCTGATGCTGGGAGTGTGAGCTAGCCCTTCCCTGTTAGACACAGCCAAACCCTTGTCTCCACCCCTAAGTTCCAGTGGAGACAAGATACAACAATACCGGCATAGTCTCTCCACAAATAGAGCACCCAGAAGGCGTGTGAGAAAACACCTGAAAAGGTAAGTGAGGAGACTTCTACGGCCATGCACGCTCCTCTGGGAAATTTATGCAAATAAATTTCACACACATTTGAGAGGACACCCCTCTTGACCCACATCACAGGTCCCTCACCAGCCAGAAACCTATGGCACACGGATGAGGGGCAAACACCCCAAAACAGCTGTCTGTGTATAGCTTCTGGCTTGATTTCCTATTCGCAATCATTGTTTTACAGACTTGTTAAAAAGTTGTACATTGATTTGAAGAAATGCTGCCATCCAATAGGTGGCGCTGCGGAGATATTGTTCCATCTTCCTTATTTGCATTGGTATAGTCAGTATACCAGAGGATTATTCCCTGTGCATCTATACCTGCAAATTTATTAGACTTTGCTGAAGGCCCAACTTAATGAATATACAGTTGTGACGTTCCTAGGACTCCCAACTTCAATGCTTACCCGTCTAACCATCTAGGTGCCATGGTCACCATTGCCCGCAGCATCTAGGGAGTTAATGACAGGGATCAGACCTCTCTCTGATCCTGCTCATTACAGCAGGAGCCTGGCTGCCAGTTAACACATGACTCTCGCTGTGCTCTTTCGGCCATCGGACCCATGACAAACGTCTGATATACAGGCTTAAGACAAGCCAGTCTGATGTTTATTCACATCACGGAGGCTAAACAGGTTGACAAGTCACACCTTAATGTACTGTATACCTCCAGTTCTAACATGTTCTGTGCTTTATAGAAAGTTTACAATGGTGCGCTAGGCTTCTCCCCTCCTTCCGTTAATATGACTCTGGCTCGTGGTTTGTTGACTCCTGCCTACACGTTCGTCCCACATCCACCCCTAGCTAGCTAAATATAAAGACATGCTGCTAGATACACCTCCAGTTCTGAGACACTATGGATACATTTATATATGACAGATTATAGCCGTTGCACTTTTATAGGCTGGCAAACTTGGGGTCAGTGGCCCTTTAAATCCATAGAAGCGATCGAGTCAGGTGAAACCGCTGCGCTCTACCCAGATTTTCCACAAAGATGACTCATTGTTCTGTGTAACAGTGAAAATGAAGATTACTGCACAAACTGGTTTTTCTCACATCGCCTAACCAGACTCCTCTAGGGACTAAAGAGCAATGGGATTCCTTGTACGCCGAAACACAAGAGTCAGAGGAGACTGGAATACGACCTTTCAAGTTCTTACAACCCTCTATTTAAAGAATACGATAATTCCTCTCTACCTACTCTCCCCTACATGGCTGGCCTTACCTACATGTGATCCATGCTGCAAAGGGCGTTGCCCACCAGCTAAATGGAGGGTTTGGGGGGTACACTGATATAGGCTGGGGGCGATCACCCTACCTGGGGTCCGTTTAGACCTGACGATTTCTCATTTGAACAAGCGAACGATGTCCCCCTTCCTCTAGGTGGCAGCATCTTGTGATGCTACCAGAATCATCCTCCTGGCTCTCTCCTCTGATGTTCCAGGGTGCCGCTGTCAGCTCATCAGTGCCCCCGCAACACAATCACTAAGGCCGCTCATACATCTGTTTTTTTACCGTGGCTTTTTGAACGCTGCGGTATAACGCTCTTGTTGATTTCAATGGGGCCTCGCAGACATGTACTTGATCGCGGTGCTGGAAGGCGCTTTTCGAATATTGTCCGCTCTCTTTTTCTGCACTTGGCGCACCTCATCACCATCACAAGTATGGGATGTGCTAAAAATTTGCTGTTGGCCGCAAAAACTAAAGTAAAATCACGGCTTTCTGTCCCAATGCTTACGGACAGAAATTCCATACGGAATTGCCGCCATTGCACGCTGCCATAGGATTGCCAATCCTATGCAGACAGCTGCGATTTAGGTCATGGAAAATCCACACGTAACAAAACTGCGGCATGTCCTATTTCTGTGCAAGCCTTGTACAGAAACGTCACCGCTGACCCGCCAGCCGGTACATCGTAGAGCAGACGCCGGACGGGTAAGCGAGGGGGTCACTGCAGGGGCACGGGTCGCATCCCGCTGTGAAAATCTTGCAATCAGAATTTGACCCGGCCGTGTGCATGAGGCCTAAAGCATATCAGAGCTATAGCAGATATAGAGATATATATATATATATATATATATATATATATAAATTAAAAAAAGGGAACATATAAAATAATGAAAATTATATCTATCTATCTATCTATACATATACACACACACCTTTTTAATTGGACAAGGACGCAAAGAATAAAGTCCCTCAGAGGGTGCCATCTAGCCTACGGCTGGTACTGCCCTCCTACCAGTAGTTCTAGCCCTGTACTCATGGACAAAGCAGCTCATGATGAACCGTGGGAAGAGTCTTCTGTAGAGAAGCAGCGATAACTGATGGTAGGAGTAGTATACCGGTAGTTATCCTTATAAAGTCGCGCTGTAGCTATTTTTACGGTCTGTGGGGATTTCCTTTACAACTCATAACGAGAGATAAAGAAAGCAGACCGCTCAGGTTCCAGCCGCGAGTTAGCGATACTGTCATAACATACCTCAAACCAATCGCGGTAGGATATCAGTATATAATGTGGTGTGGAGGAGGAGATTGATGCTCTGACTTTACAATAAGAATGCCTGGCGCAGAGGCCCCCACCAAATAAGGCCCATTTAGACAATGATTATCGCTGTGTGCATTTACACTGCAAGATGATCGCTCAAAATTCGCTCAAACTACAGTTTTAAAGCTTATTAGTGTGTAAATGAAGGCTCCGCTGTATACAGAAGACAGCTGGAGCGCCATCTTCTGTATATACTATAGCTGCTGTGTTCACTGAGCACTCAGCTAGTATCCCGCTGAGAGCTCCGAGTGGGGTATGCAGAAGACAGCTGAAGTGCTGTCTTCTGCATACTCCTGCTGTATTCATGGAGCGCTCAGCTGGTACACACCTGAGCGCTCCGAGCAGGGTATGCAGAACACAGCTGGACCACTTGTCTTCTCCTGCTGTGTTCTCCGAGCGGGATACTAGCTGAAACAATAGCATCAGCAGTATCCAAATATTCTATAGACAATCGCAGCATGTCCTATTCTGGTCAGCATCATGGACGTAGTAGGAATGCAATGTACACTATCTCATAGAACCTCTGGCGCAACTCACACACGGCCGCCTGAATGCAGCCTTCTTTAGCGCTCACTGATCAGTGCGATGCCATTTCTAGACATCACAAATAATGGACAGACACGCAGTAAAATGGACTAGTGGAGCCAGAATATATGATAAAGTGCAGCAATAGTGCAAATAGTGAAACAAATCTACAGGGTAAATATCCAAGCAGGTGCCCCAACTTAGGATGCATGCCCACGGACTGATTTCTACTGCGTTTCCCACCGCGGAAATCCACATGTAAATTCCGCAGCTATTAGGTTCTATAGAACCTAATAGCTTTTCCGCCTGTCAATGCTCACATGCGGAATTCTGCCACGGATTTTTGCAGCAGGTA
Organism: Eleutherodactylus coqui; assembly: GCA_035609135.1. Lineage (NCBI taxonomy): Eukaryota > Metazoa > Chordata > Amphibia > Anura > Eleutherodactylidae > Eleutherodactylus > Eleutherodactylus coqui. The sequence continues at coordinate 26,596,688 of CM069406.1, forward strand.
ATAAATCGTGGCAGGTTCTATTTGCCGCGGATTTACACCGCGGGAGGAAATCCACGATCACCAGCAGGCACTTTTTGCTTTTAAACCGTGGCGTAAATCCGTATCCCGCGACGCTTGTGGGCATGAGCCCTTAATATCAACAAAACACTAGTGTAGGTACATTAGGCCAAGAGTTTCAATAAGGCTTTGTTCACACTAGAGGGTTTTTGACTAATCCGGTTTTGTTAAAAATAAGAAATTTAAGAAAAAAAAAAAAGGAATTGAGATGGGAATATCTGTAAGCTTTCTACTTCCATCCGTGTTTCAGCTAGGTGGTAGTGGCCTTTGGTGGCTCGTCAATGCCCTCTTCACAGAGCCATCACCCTTGGTCAGACTTGAACTTACAACTCCAGGACTGCAAGGCAGCCGTGCTAACAACTGAGCCACCATACTTTTCACTTCTAGAGAAATAGAAGAGCAAGAAGAAAAAGCAGAATGAACATAAAAAGCCACTACAGCCATCAGCCTTGGTCAGGTTTGACCCTACTATTCCAGCACCGTGCTAGTGTCTGAGCTACCATGCGTGAGTAGAAAGAACAAACACAATGAGAACATAGAACCTGCATGCAGATGTTGTCCATAATCACACGTGAACCTAGAATACCCATATAACAAGGTCTGGTGGATGAGTTCACACTGCTGCCTTGCAGTCCTGGAGTTGAAGGCTCAAATCTGTCCATTGGTAATGGCTGTATGGGGTTTTTCAAAGTTGATGCTGCCCTTGATGGGTTGTGGATTTAGCACCCAGCACTGCAAGGCAACAGTGCTAACCACTGAGCCACATGCATTGAAGAACCACCACCACCACCTGAAAACTGGATCTTCCAGTTCAATCCACCTCCTACAGAGTACAACGCAAAAAAAAAAAAAAAATCCCACATCTGTATTCCGGAAATGGAAAATACAGAAACAGATTGAAACTGAAGACCTACCGCAATACATTTCTGTGGGCCTGAAAACGGACATCTTTCCGTTTTGCTGTTCGCATGACGGATTGGCAAAACGTAAAACAAAACGCTGGTGTGAAAAGGCTGCAAGTCAAAAGGCCATAGCAAATCACATAGTATCAGAGCCTGATGCCAGCGATTAGCAGTACAGCACCTCCATTACTTTCAGTGGGCCTTCGCCGACCTGCAGATTCACGAGCGCTGTCTGCTCTATTTTTGCACACCTCATCACAATGATGGCGCGAGTTAAAAACCACTATCATATGCTATGCAACGCTTTCAAAAACGGTGCAGTAAATTCCACGATTTCAAACGCGGCGTTGTGTGAACGGCCTAAGGGGAGAAAATGATGAAGCCCCACGCATATTGCCGCTAGATTGTGGCTTCCTCAGGGGGTCACATCCGTTGTGTGGGAGGTCTATCAGCTTCTTATTGTCACAGCTCCCTAGTGAAGCCTGTGAGCGCTCAATAAACTAGGACTCCTTGCATTATTATCTAGTCTGTCATTTTCATATCATTGCTGGTGTGCCAGATAGCTACTGATATACTCGGCCTTATTGACCCCCTAAGGCTCCTGGGCCAAGGTGCAACCACATCCCCTATAATTGTAGGGTTAATGTCTGCCCCTCAGGTCTGATGAGCAGATCCCCACCCCATAAGAACAAGATGGGGAGTCACAGGGCAGCAGTACAGGTAGCTGGCAAGTAAAAGCCTAACCAATCCCCATCATAAAATAATGTTATATAAACACTTGAAGCAGTGAAATCTTGGCCCCAGCGAGTCCAGCACCAATGACCAGGCCTCCTTGAAGGACGCTCAGATAGCTCAATTTTTCCAGTTTAATATGGATTCACACTGAGACTTAATTTTATGCTGCACTCCGAGGTCACAGCTTGATTCCATACATGGAAGCTGCAACTATGAAAGGGTTGGGGTCTCTAATAATGTGGCCATTCGTTGTAAATACGGTCAAGATGGAGCCATCATCTAGGTGGTGCGATATCCCAAATATTAAGATTTTGCCCACTCTACTGTTTTTCCTCATCCCAATATCAAAGAAACCCTTCCAATTCACACAAACAAAGCCGCCTATATCCATAAACTATCTTGACAAGGCTCCATCCCATCCCTTTAAATATTTATCCCCCCCCACAGACATTCTGTTACGATGCGAATTACATTTAGCGATGGCTCCAACATGCCACCAGAAGTCCTCATGACCTCCACAAGAAGCAGACTTGGGATCGCGGCCGTGTTTACACCATAGTTTACGCGAGGGCCATTAACGGCAGCTGTATTATCAGAAGAGCCTTGAATTAAAAAGGGAAGACAAAACAAATGTCAGATGTATTTATGAAGGGGATCTTTTATGGAACCAGGGTCAATTCCACGTCTGACTAGTAAGAGGGTCTGAATGCTTTTTGCAACTAAAGGTTATATTTTATTGCTACGGTGCGTTTTTTGAAAGCATTGTAAATTTTACCAGGCAGTGTACACAGCTCCTACGCACACTCCTATGTGTCTCCATGGTTACAGCCTACAAATAAATCCTGTGTAGTCTGATCCTACCATGTATTACGCCACTGTACGGTTCAGAAGACTAAAGCTGCTTAATTCCAAAGACAGCGCCACCCCTTCCAGAAAAGGCAGCCATGTTTTTCTCCACAACACATAACTGGCTTAAAAGCGGTGATCCCATTTTCAGTATTTCTACACAGCATATGAGGTAGGGCACAAATCATGCGAATCAGTTATATAAATTAAAGATGAAAATACCCCTTTAATGCCAGGACATAGTTACATCCTGGGGTTCAGGGTTTGTATAGAGCGGTATGGCAATCAGCCGATCCCGCTCCATACAATGCAGGTTCCGGCTGTTTTTGACAGCAGACACCCGCCTATAACAGCTGTAATCAGCGTGAACACTGAGCGCAGTTGTTAAACCTTTAAGTGCTGCTGCCTGGCCTTGATGCTTATTCCATGGTCCCTAACAGCACTCTTTGGTCCCTAACAGCACTCTTGCGATAAAATCATGAGATGCCACGGCAGTGTAGCTCCTTCTCAAGGACCCCAGGGCTGCCATGAGCGATTACCTTTCAAAGCTGTTCTTGTGGAGTGGCTCAATAATAGGCTGTCAGAACACAGTACAACGCAATACTATGGTATTGCGTTAAACTGTATGAGCAAACAATAGCAAAGTTTAAAGGGGAGAGGGGGGGGGGGGGAAGCACTTTCCTATTTTTCTAAAGGGAAATTTTTTCCCCCCAGATTTAAAATAAAAAATAAAACATTGGTATAGTCGTTTTTTTGCTGCAGTGTGTATGTCGTAAATACAGGACCCCCTCTACCCTGGTTCTTCCATTCTTCTCCACATAATATTTAAAAAAAAAAAAAAAAAAAAAAGAAGGCCCTTAAACAACTACATTGATAAATAAAAGAATTATGATTTTATGTGGGGAGGAAAAAACGATTAAGAAGAAATTAAGAAAAAAAAAAAAAAAAAAAAAAAGGCCGCGTCCATTCTGAATCACTTTTCTTCCGGTCCATAAAAAAAAAGTTAATGAATTAACTTTAGTCTCCGGGCAACCTGGGTGTGAACAATGGAATCCAGGCACGCCTGTGGACGGTAATAATTTATTTAGACAGTTTCTGTGGACGACCTGTACACAAAACAATAAAAAGCCAACGCAAGCAACAATTATAAGATCATATGATATAAAGCAGCGCTCCAGTTCTAACAGGATGTATTTATACCAAGCCTTTAGGAGACCAGTGATGATGGGTTTGATGATCTCAGATGCAAATCTAACGATGTTTTATGTATATAAACTGTATGCCCTGTGACGCATTGTGTCCAAGAAACTTTCTCAACTTCTCCATGAAGGTTGGAGCCAAGTTGTTACTAAAGGACAGGTGATTGGAAAACCCGAGAGTATAGGAGTTCAAGCTTCAAGACACTTATTTTTAGCAATACAGTGGGGATCTGAGGACTTCTCCCCAAAATTTATAGCTAGACTTCACCTAGAACCAAGAATCAGTCTTCTCCTTACTGTTAGGGTTCCTCAGCGTGGTCCCAAGCAGAAGCGTAACTTGATGCTCCTGGGCCCCAATGCAAACCTGTAACAGGGTCCCCCAACTGTAATGCTTCATTCATAGTACTGGGCTCCCTATATGGAGAACATAGGCCTTATGGGCCCCCTAAGGCTCCTGGGCCGCGGTGAAATTGCATCCCCTATAGTTACGCCAGTGGTCCAAAGTACTCTTCTTCCTTCTATCTACACAGACCCAATTAGAAAACCTATCAGCAGATTTGGCTTTCATTAGCATCTCGACAGTGATTAGACACAACCAGGGCTGGCCTTAGCTATGTATGATCTATACAACCGGACAGGGCGCCTGCCACCAGCTGCTCGGGAGGGAAGTGGGGGCGGTGATGCGGTAGTGAGCCGAATTTTTTCTCCTCTCTACCCCCCATTAGGAACTAGCTCTTATGCCTTTGCTCTCGGCACAAATCAGGGCTGTTCTAAAGCTTAGCTTCTTTCCCCAGGGCTTTGTTATGCCTACTGGGGGCGACACTGACTGTGGGGGAAGAAGTACTGGGTCGACAAAACACCGGTAGGAAGTATACTCAAGGGATACTCTATATAGTAGTAAAACAAAAATAGAAGCTATTCAATTCACTGTATCAATTCCACGGGACAATGGTGTCATTAACCCCTTCCTGACATACGCTGTTCATATATTTTACATGCCAGGTATCTGCATGGAGCAAGACGTGGGAGCAAAGCCTGCTCCATACGCGGCAGGCGTCATCCATCTTTGACAATTGACACCTGCAGTTAACAGCCGCGACTGAAGGCAATACCAATTGATGATAATTCTGTAAATGCCCCAAATGGCCACCCTGCAATGAGATTGTGGGGTACCATAGCAGCTGGGGGTGGGGCCTTAAGCCCCCAGGGCTACCAAATATATCTGCCCATTGACATCAGCCTGTGGAATGTCTTAATTAGATGGCCTGCTGAACTACCATCATACAGCAATACTTAAGTGCTGCAGTATACTGAACAAGATAGTAGAAATCTCAAATCAAAGAAGAAATCCCCGAGAAGGTCTATATTAAAAACTATCTTTTATTAGACATACGATTTGTCTTTTCGTCCATGTTAATATGTCAAAAAAAGTATTCATACATGTTCCAGGTGAAAGCAGAAACTCATCATGCCTGAACGAACTAAACATATTTAAAAACACATCAGCACTGAATCTCAGCATGTAAGTAGGATGACCAAATATCGAGGAACGAGATACTAGTCCAACCAAAACTTGGTCCTTCCTACATAAGTGAGAACACCATGACAAGAGGTGAGCAAAAACACAGACTGTGGTGTTCACAAAAGGTCTGTAAAAATATCATATCCCCATACAGAAAACACCAAATGTGCTCAAAATGCATAATATACAACAGTTATAGAACTTGGTACTAAAGCGATAACAGCAGTTATTGTAGTCGCAAGAGCTATAGAGGAACGTTGATTAATGCCGCACGTCCACTCAAGAAGGCTGTCTGTAGGCTACATATATAAGGTCATCAAAAAGAGAAAAGGAAATAGAGCAGCGGCGCTGACAGGCTTAGATAATATGCCGTATCACTGAACCGTTAGTAAGATAGTAGCAACAGGCTCAGACAATATACCCCATCGCTGGACTGCTAGTACAATGGAAGCAATAGGCTAAAGTAGGCCCCATAGCCTAACTGCTCTTTAAATAACTATATTCAAAAAGTTGCAACAAAATCTTTAAGATGGTGACCGCAGGCTCACTGCGTTCCCCTCAAAATAAGTTCATCAGGAGCGATACACAGAGTCAGGAAAAGAGATACAAAATTCTAGAGTCACATAACATGCCAAGATACTGAGCATAAGACAAGATAAAAACCGCCGAGAAGAATCACACAGGCAGCCCTGATGGTGGGCTGCTGGTGATCTGGGGAGCTACAGGAACTAACCTCTGAGTTAAAACCTCCAAGCATTCCCTGCAATGTCTCTAGTGATTAGTATTCTGGGAAGTGCAGTCTTAACACTGTAAGGAAAATATTAAAAAGGGGTTGTCCAAGTTTCAAGATCGCAGGACAACCCCTTCCCCATGCGGTAAAGTAATAAATAGCAATATACTCACCGATTCCTTGAGGAGAAAGGTCCAATGTTGGAGCTCTCCTCCGCATAGTGTAATATACAGAATTAAGGTCCGACGTTGGAGCTCTCTTCTGCATAGTGTTAGCAACGTGTCGGGCCTGGCTCAACATGGGAGCTGTGCAGGGAAAGCTCAATATCGGACAAGGTCTGACACTGGATTGGAAAGGGTTAAACAAATGGGTGCATCATTTATTTCCACAGAAACGTTTTTGCAGCAGTCATCTATTACTCTATAAGTTCCAGTGTCAAGTAAAGGTCTCGCTACAGTCACTAGTTGCGGTTAGGGTGGGCGACGCAGCCCGTCACCTGGCGAAAGCAGAATCACGTCATGAAATCTGCATCTTTCCGTTATACTTAAACAGGAATGAGGAACTGCAACATTGACCAGAACAGCTCATAGTTTGCATCGAGGGGGCCCAAACCTGTATACGACTGGTGGGGTCTGCGCCAATTTAATAATATACGTTTAGGTTCAATTCTATTTTTAAAAATCTCTTCTTGTTTGTTGCAGTGTGTAAGTGAAGCCAAGAACTAGGAGCCTGAAGAACAGGACAGATTGTGTGCGAAACCCATCAGCAGAGGATTCCGAAACAGTTGCACTGATACAGTGCAGAACTAGATCTCCTGAGAACATCCCACCCGCTCACAGTGATGCCAGCGGTCCTCCTCCCGAGATGCCCCCCTCCCCTCAGGGTGATGATATGAGCTGCCAATACATAAGACTTTATCATGATTAACTACAATGTAACCAGTCAGGGCAATGGTTTGCTGGCCACAAACACTAAAACGGCTCAAAATGGAGAAAAAAAAACGAAATGAAAAAAAAAAAAAAGAAAAAAAAAAGTGTGCTTGTGCAAAGCGCCAAGTAATCAGCGAAATTTGGAAAATCATTCCAAGCACTTCTATTTTCAGCAGACTGCAGCTGAAATTTCCCAGTCTGACAGTTCAGTTTTAGCCACCACGTGGGACCATTTACGTTTTGTAGTTTTGCAAAAATTGGCCATTTCACTGACCAAAAACTTGGGCCGGCTTCACACGGGTGAGATGTGGGCTTTGCGAGACGCACAAATAGGAACCCCATTCTTTTGAATGGGGTCATACACATGAACGATTTTTTCACAGTACATCCCATTTTAGGGCGTGCCCTCGCATCACATCACCCACTGTTGTCAATGGGGCCGGGGGCAGCATCACATCACATGCTAGGTGCATATTGAGGTCTACCCATTAAAATAACGGAAGACACTGATGCTCGGGCGCGGTGGAGGAGCGCTACGTCCCTAGAGTGAAGCACGGCAGGTTTTGATATAAAATTGTGATTCATGGCCTGATATCGCACTCATCCGTGTGAGGCTAGCCTTATGTGTATATGCAGCTTAAGGCCGGTTATCCAGAACTAAAGTATTCATGATCTATCCTCAGGAAAAATCATCAATAGATGATCGGCGGAGTTCACCACTTGGGATTCAGGGCAATCAGCTGATTGAAGAGGCAGCAGCGCTCAGGCAAGTTCTATGGCTTCTTCTCAGGCATGCAACAACTCGTTCATTAGTTATATGGTCTGAGAGCAGCTCAGTCCCATTTAAGTGAATGAAGTAGCTGCTCTATCAGGCACAATTACTTTACAATGTATGGCGTTCTGCCTGGTATGGACTGAAGTGACCACTACGACTTCATTCTCCGATCAATTATTGATGACTTGTACCAAGGATAGGACATCAATAGTTTCGTTCTGGAAAACTCCTTTAAGGGGGAAAAAACAAGGCGGGGGGGAATTCTGGAGACCGGGCGGAGTTTTCAAAACTTCCCTAAAGTTTTCATTCATTGCCATTCCAAACATCCACCTAAATCATCAGACTAAACTGCAGTATATTTTTGGCCGATCAGCATCACCGCTGTTTTCCAGCCATCTTCAGATTTCCATATTGTTATTGAAAATGACCATTGGGGAGTGAAAAAAACTACATGTCCCACAATGCCCCATTGCCAGTTACCGACGAGTGCACATTCACAACTGTACACCCAGTACCTTCATTACAGAATGTGAAGGCACCAAGCATGTCTGACCAGTAACACATTGGAGCCTACAGGCCGTAACCACTGGGTACCAATGGGTAACTAAGCGGGGGACAAGGAGAAGCGATATCTCCACAGCTTTATAAAACAAGTTATAACATATTGCAAATATTACATGTTATCGCTTTATGAAGTGTGATTTTCACTTTGAATCGCTGGAGTGCCCCTTTAAAATGAGCCCTCACCGTATCACCACCAGCTCCCTCCTCCCCAGTTTCCTTGCTACAATACCACCAGCACCTCTTGGATAAGGCTTGGTTCACACCTAGGTATTGGTCCAGTTTTCAGTCATTGGGTTCCATTTGACTACCCAAATGAAAACCATAAAGGAACCTTTGACTAATGAGGCCAAAAGATGCAAACTTTGGTAGCCATTTAACCAGGTGGGGTCTTTTTTGAGGAAGCGATAATGTAGTAGGCACATATAAAATTCTTTATTTAGTACAGGTTACATATTTCACCATCTACAGCTGATAGTAAAATGTGTTACCTGTTCTCTGTACTGAATAAAGAATTTTATATTTACCTGGCCTGGTTCTCCGAAAGCGTGCCAGTGGGAACTCGTTATCCTTTTGGTACCTATGATCTGCCAGATCGGAGTTGGCAGCCACTGGGAGGATTCTTTGTACGTTCACCAATCTGTGCAAGCTGCGGCAGCCACAGGTGAGCCGGTGGCAGCCACAGGTGAGCCGGTGGCAGCCACAGGTGAGCCGGTGGCAGCGCTCACTTAGGTCAGCTTATCTCGGTAGGTTCACACGTGGCGTGTTAGGTCTACTTTTATCCATTGCTGGACGTCATGTATCCAATAAAGATGGAAGTCTTGGAAAAAAAAAAAAAGAAAAACTCAACTCCTTGAAAATGACCCAAATCCTTACATGATCTGTCAGAAGACTAAAGCTGGTTATAGGCTTGGGATAAACCTAGTAGTTGGACAAAAACTGGAAGCTTTTCCATTATTTTTCCACTCCCTAATGATCTTTCATCAACGATGAGTCAACCACTTCAAAGCTTGAACAAGATGTTTTTTCCCCTCCTCCAGATACAGTGCTACAGCTGACTGTATTCCGTGTCGTCTACTGCAGGACAGATGGACAATAGCTGCTAACAGAGGCTCTGAAGGACTCTGCATTTGAATGAAGGCCAGGTGAACTTGGGATTTTGAAAAATCCATTCACTTGAATGGATAGTATTGTTGCTGCAGACACGTCATGCACAGATGGCCCACAAGAACTCATAGCAGATTTTCCCAGAAACAGCACCACTCTTGACCATAGGCAGTGTCTGGTAGTGCAGTTCAATAATTAAAAAAGGGGTTGTACAGTTGTAAACCAGTGATGGCCTACAGGGCATCATGAGTAGATCAGTAATGGATCTTCCACCCAGCGATCTGTTGTTCACCGGGTCGTTACACTTGTACACCAAGCTGTTTCTCCAGGAAGCAGACAGCTCTGTTCTCACTGCAGTGGGCTGGCTTGGAATTACAAGTAAAGTTGCCATTGAAGTGAATGGATGCAATACCAAGTCTGGCCAGTACAATGGAAACAGCATTGCCCGTTTCCTCTAGAAATCAGCCGAGTGCATGAGTGCACTGGCCTGACCAACAGCTCAGAGGGGTTCTCGGGAAATGGATCCTTATTGATTTACCATTGATGATCTTTCTAATGGATAGACCATTAATAGTTTACAGCTGGATAACCCCTTTAGTGTGGCTCAGCTACAATACCAGACATATCCTATGGATAAAAATGGTGAGGTTTCTAAAAAAAAAAAAAAAAAATCTCAATTATTGCATTCTGAAGTGTTGCTATCTTTGTAATGTACTTGTCAATGACAATGCAGAATATTAAAAGGGATTTTTCCAAGTCCCCCAAAAAGGCATTGGGCGTTACAAAATAAAGCAGCATTACTACCTGTTTAATTCCCCATTCCCCTAAGCTGCAGAGATGAGATATCCAACCCCCACGCCATTGCTGCAGCCAATAACTGGGCTCATTGGTTCCGTAGGGAGTCAGGCAAGTCAACACTGCAATCCTGAAAAGTAAAGACCAAGTGGCGGAGGGCTGAATAGGCCGGTTATGCTATACATAACCTGAGATCCTGTTACTATACATATTCATACGTTCTGGAACGGAACAAGGAAACATTCACCTACGTAGATCAGGACAACTTTGCTGAATATTCGGAAACTCATTCATGCCCCTTCATAGTTCCTCGCACATAATAGGAGCAATTTAGAACAACCCTTGTAGAAGGCGGGCAGGTCTCGTGACATCACCGCAGACGGGCAATTACCACAGTCTGCGGAGCAAGAATGGCAAGTATTCCAGAGGAAAGACTGTAGAGGAGCCATCCTGAGCCAACAGTCACACTTCTACCCCTCTGCTTTATACATAACAGATCATTGAGATGTTCAGATACAGAGTGCAAAGCTCTGGGCAGTGCGGACAGCAAAGAGGCGCTGTGCAGCAACATATTAGGGGTCCTTTGCTTCGGAACAGCTAAGCATAGTGCATGTCTGATACCCCTCCTGACCCACGTCACAGGCCTCTCACTAGCCAAGCCAGAAACCTACTGCACACCAAAGAGGGGCAAAGCCCCCAAAACAGTAGTCTGTGTGGATTCTGGCTTGGTTTTCAATTCCCAACCTTTGCTAAAACCTGTATAAAGGGTCAGACATTGATTTGCAGGAATGCTGCCATCCAATAGGTGGCGCTGCAGAGGTATTGTTCCATCTTCCCATTACCAATCTCAAATAGTTCAGTCCTTTAAAAGCGGTTATCCCAAAATGTAAATTATTCCCTATCCTGTGTAAGTTTTATTGGGAATAACTTTGATTGTCGGGGGTCTTACTACTTAGATCCCCACTAATCCTGAGAACAGGAGTCTGGTGTCCCCGCTCCCCCTCATTCCAGGCTTACTGCAGAGAGGAGATTGAATAGACCAATTGTCACACATGCGCAGTGCTGCTCCATTCACTTGCAGTGGGACTGCCGAGACCGCCAAGTACAAGCACTCAGCAATTTTTGTCAATCCCATTGAAATGAATGGAATGGTGGTCTAGCGTGTGCAGCCAGAACTCCATTCAATCTCACCACTGCAGGTGGGAGAAGAAACCGCACAGTAAGGAGGAGAGGGGGCGACAGGACTCTGGTTTCAGGTACAGTGGAAGTCTCAGCAGTGAAACCCACCACCAATTATAGAAGAGTTAGCTTTAGATTTTGGGATAACCCCTATAAGTTGTCCACAAACTGTACATCAGGCCAAGTATTAATCAGCGTGGAGGCAAATATCCAGCGCAACATGCCTGAAAAATAGCGCATTATGCCACGCTGCTTTCTATAAAATACCAGAAGGCAGATGGATCCCATTATAGTGAATAGGGTTGTACAATTCCCGCACTTTCAGTTTTTCCATTGCTCAGTTCCAAGAATAGAGACGAAAACCCGAAAGCAAAAGTACTAGTGTGGATCTAGTCTTAGATGTGCACCAACCAAATCTTTAAAGTGTATGGGGGTCTGCTGACTCTCCCCCCACCCCCGTGGCAGAATAAAAGGCTAGGATGTGCCAAATTCTTTACTCTTGGGGAGATAAGCCGCCACCAGGGCTGTGTGCTAGTGACTTGCTCCACCTTTGCTGCATCCAGGATACCTGTACAGTTGACCAAGCCCAGCATACATGCTAATGGTTGAATTGGGAGAGAAAGCTGTCCGCCATGGCACAGGATCGCAGAATTTCTCCTAATGCTTTCCTCTGCTGGCCCCATTGAAAACAACGGGGCTATATTATGAGAGCACATGCTGCGGTTTAGTGATTGTGCTATTTGAATGAAAGTACATGCGTTATTGACTGGCCCATGTTACCAGGTAAGAATTGTAGTCATGTAAAAGGACCCTTAAGCCTAACGCACCTTAGGCTCACCATATCCACAAGACTGTTGTAGGGACATCTGCTTCCAGTGTCCCATTTATGGGGACAGGTTTGATTTCAATCAAGCTCAATAGAAGCAGCACAGATGTCTCTGGCAGCTTCCTAGTTTCTGGTTCTCTATGAAAATGGATATATCCCTTCAGGTGAGACAAATGGGTATGTTTAGGGGCGTAGCTCAGAGGTGCGGAGAAACCACTCCGACTGCACTAGTTAAAAATAAGTCTAACTTGCATTAAGGGTTATACAACTTCAACAAGTCTCCCTAAAACGTTCTAACCCATCCAATGCATTGTAGACTTCACATGACAGAGATAGGGTAGGGATTTCCACTTTAAGAGTGACTGGCGACGAGGACACTTGTAGCCGCACAAGCCTCTCTTTATTAGGCTTTTTGTCCTGCCAATGTTTGCAAAACAATGAACAGACATGTAGGCGGGCACCGCGGGCGGCTCCACGCCCTGATAAATCACTGTACAGCAGTAATGCTCCCAATTATGTCAGCCACAGAAATAGATGAGTCCTCAGAGCATCATCTGGGGGGGGCTGCAACATAGCAACCTGCTGGAGAAAAGACTCCCCTAAGAGGTCACAATATTATGTATACAGCCAAGAGGCCGGGGAGAACAGCACTACACCTTCCACAAATGCTGGGTGTTGTAGTTCACGATGACTAGATTGCTTAAGGGTAGGGAATTTTTTTTCCCCCCTTTAGACAATTCTTTTGGTAAGAAGCAGGGGCGTAACTATAGAGGGTGTCGGGGATGCGGTTGCACCCAGGCCCAGGAGCTTTAGGGGGCCCATAAGGCCTCTCTTCTCCATATAAGGAGCTCAGTACTATGAATAAAGCATTATAGTTGGGGGCCCTGTTACAGGTTTTGCATTGGGGCCCGGAAGCTTCAGGTTACGCCTCTGGTTAGAAGTGTCCTGCCATAATAAGCTGATCCTGTGTAGTCCTGGTGCCGTGACCTTCAGCAATTAGGTTTCACCACAGATTACAGCCTAACAAGAAGCATTCAATTTCCCTACAGTGCCTCCACAGGGAAGGTGAGGTATTACAGTTCTCAACCTCCTACTAATAAGGATAACGGTCCGGATTAAAAGTAGTTGATAGGAAACTGCATATCAAACAATTCCATAAAGTAGCATAAGCACCAATGCTTTTAACATGGCAGCAGTTGCTTTTTAGAGGTCCACAACAGACAATTTTTGGCAACTGTAACGTCTGTCTTAAAGCGCCACCTGTATAAATGACTCATCAGCAAAACCACACATCTGCTTTCCCATCAGCCAAAAACTGTCTCTATCGCCCATAAAATCTTTAGTGTTTGTCTAACCTTCTGACCAGCCGTAGTCAGGTGCAGGATACCCAGAACATACCACACGTGGCCTGAGTTAGGGGGACGCAGCACATTAACGCTTAACGGAAAAAAAAGAGGCAGTTCTTTAAAAAGGGGCTGTTGAGTTTGGATGTCGATCTTAGTGGGGTCTTGCAACAGGGAATCAGAAGATACCAATAGGCCTTATCCAATGTTCACTTTCCCTGCAGTGCTACTACGGGGCAAAACGAAATACTGCGTTTTCCCATTGGATTTAATGAGTGAACCATAGTCTGTTCTCCCCGCTGCGCTGTTGTACTGTATCACAATTTCCATCATATACCATCCTCTAAATAAAAAGAGATAATGGAAACAACATCCAGCGTAGCAGCACCTGGGACTACTTGTGATCTCTCCCGCCGATCCTTCAACATCTGTATATTCCATCATGTTCAGCTGTTAACTCTATTACTATGACCCTGTATGAAGGGGTTAACAGCTACCCAAGGGTAGGGTGTTCAATGGGCAAGTCTCAATATAAGCAGCCATGTTTAGCACTACAAGTATCATCACACCCAATATGTCAAGTTAATTCAAAACACAATGTTAACATTCCCTGTTGGAGAACTACAATCCCCAGCAGCCAGAAACTGGGAAAGCCACTGTATGAGGTTAAAGCATGTAGAGAACTACAAGTACCAGTATATAAACCGCTTATCCAACGCATGCCTGGGAACGTCAGAACAGGTCTTTAATCACTACAGATGGTAATCAGATCAAGGAAGTTTTATTTCTCACTTGTGGGCAGAGATTTGTGTGGAACTACAAGTCTCAGCATACCCAAACACTAGCGGAGGAAGCATAGGAGGTCAATCCCTACATAGACATTGGCTGTATGAAATGACTAAGTTGCTCCGTATTAGAGGGGTCAGCTATAAAGCATCCAGCTTGTTTTTGCATTTCCTCACAGGTAATCTCTATCATCAGTGCTGTTTTAGCCCACTAGTGTGGAACCACAAGTACCAGCATAACCAGCCACATGGTATGAGGAAGTGGTCGTTAATACTATAGAACATGGGTTTTTTTCATACTCATAGGCAAACCAGTCTGTGTGGTGCTACAAGTTCCAGCAAGCCCAGCCAGAGGGAGAGGCGAGCTTCATGTACACAACAATGTAACAAGATGCAACAAACAAGAACTAAAAGAACACAAAACATCCAAACACAAGTTACATTGTAACAAATGGTACAAACACTAAAGTTCCCAGAGAACCACCAGCACATTCTCAACCAGCTCTAAAGACTTTCCCCAACTCCTTGTACCCCCCTCCCTCCCATGAACTCCACACACACACACTTGTCCACAGAGCTTGCACTCACCCAGAAGATGAAATTAAAAGCAAAAAGCAGGTATTTAATGCACTTGGTTCCTCCTTTGACGGGCATGGTGGTGGTTGGAGCTGTGGTGAAGTGAGGAGAAGTTGCTAATGTAAAACCCCAGGCTGTATTAAGGACAGGGTGTGCCTGTTGCCTCAGCAGCCCTGCCTTACAAGCACTGCTGCTGTCCAGCCACTACTCTAGCGCCCCCTACCAGCGGAAACTCCCTCTGCTGGCTCAGGTTACAGCCACACCTTTATGGTGCTTCATGTTGGAAGCTGTTGAGTGTATTGTGGAGCTGGTTATTATAAGGCTGTTATTATATTACTGTACATGGCTGGAATGACTTCCTGCTGCTTAAAAGGGGCCAGCATATTCCATAGTGCTGTACAGAGGCAGTTCCAGACCCCAATCTATCATTGCTGCAAGGCAGGGGTGTCAGACTCATTTACAAGGAGGGCCATATCAGCCTTTAAAGGGCTCATTGTAGTTGTCAGACTGCAGTATATAGTCAGGGCTTGTTCATACGAGCGTATGTAGTATGTGCGTGTAACCTAAGGGCTCATGTCCACGACCGTGCTTTCACCGCATATTATGCGTGCGTGATACATGATGAATGGAATCAAGGAAAGTCAATGGACTGTCATTGATCCATGCACATGTGCGTGTAGATACGCACGAGAAATAGATCGCAGGATTGTGTATCATGCAGTGTGAGCCCTATATATTTGTATCCGCTGCGTACGATATGCTGTCCATGTGCAATATATTGCGTATGGGCAGCGTTTTCATATGCATCCGCAATCTGAAACAGAGCGGGGAATTAAAATAAAAACGTTAAAAAGTCACACTGCGCATTTTTTTCTGCATGCGATCCGCGGGTACGCCCAGCACACTCGCAGCCACACGCGTTCTTTGCTGGAAGAGCCGTTATTTACAACATCGGTAAAGCATTGCAGGGCAAACCGCAGCATTTTACCGGTACGTTCGTGGCCATGAGCCCAAAGGCTGTATTTACATAGGCGAGTGCGATATAGGTCAGAGAAGATAGGACGTATATCGCACTCGTTTACCTGCAATTTTACACATAATTCTCAAGAGTGTGTGATATATATTGCGCGAAAAACACGTGATATGCATTAAATTGACTTACGTTTTTCACACGTGTGTAAAAAATCACAATGGTTCCAATATTCAAAATGTTATGAGAGTGTAATGCATTTTTTTCACGCTTCCATAAGAAATAATGGGGGGGGGGGGGGGGGGTCTTGAATCACCCAAAAATAGGACATGCTTTGATTTTTCTATCTCAGACCATCTCAAGCAAATAAACAGATTAAAAGTAATATGTTCTTTTCTCGTGTGATATCTTTCTATATCGCTATCAGATGGAACTTGGGCATGAAACTTGGCTGTTTAAATACACGAGCGCAAAACCTGCACGAATACGAACTCCATTCTTTTGAATGCAGCCATGCACATGAGCGATGTTTTTTCCCACTGCAACGCTGCGAGGTAAATAATCAATCCCAGATGTGTTCTTGTCCTGTGCAATTACATAGTGTATCACGCATCTCCTTGTATATCGCACGCACATTTGCACATCCCCATTGACTTCCATGGGGACCTTTAGTGCACAAATATGTAGAAAAATAGAGCATGCTTGATTTTTTTTTTTTTCACAAACGAAATGTGTGCACAAAACACAGAAATGTGAATGAACCCATTGACTTCAATGGGTTGTATTTTCTGCGCGTTGCAAATACGCAGTGAATAGAACCATTTGATTTCAGTTGCTTCATTCACATGCGCGTATTTTTCCTGCGCATCTCTTTTGCATAAGCAAATACTCAGCACGCTCTGTTTTCCTACGTATTTGTGTACCAAAGGTCCCCATAGAAGTCAACGGGGATGTGCAAATGCAAGTGTGATATGTAAGGAGATGCGTAATTACACAGTAAATGAACACATCTGGGATTAATTAGACCAATTAGCCATTTCAATGGCTGGGAGCAAGGGTGCGTATTTTTTTGCGCGCACAAAAGCGCATGCCTTTCACGCACAAAAACCTGCAAAATATATGCCGACGCCTGCCAAAAAAATCAATGGTTGTTCCACAAATATGCGGCAGTCATACTATGCAAATCTGAATACGCTCATGTGAAGCTGGCTTTAGGCTGCCTTCACATGGGTGTAAGGCCTCCTTCACACGGGCGACAAAGTCACGCAATTTTGTAACATTGCTACGATGCTACAGATCGCATGTATGTGAAGCCCATGGTTTCCTATGGGTTCCTTCACACATTCGATGTTTAGTAGCATGCTACAAAATGACACACAAACCTCGCAGGTCCAGCGATATACCCGCGACACGTGAGGTTTTGTAGCCCATGTTTCTCTATAGAGCCTTCCTCTCTGTTGCATCGCATCGCACTAAAACGCGGTTTGCATGCGATGCGATGCAACTTTGACAGTAGCAGATGCTACAAAGTCGCGTGATTTTGTAGCGTCACATGCGACTTTGTAGCGCTACAAAATCGCGATATTGCTGCAAGAATATCGCAGCGATATCGTACGGTGCAGCAATGCGATTTTCTCGCAGCGATGCGGTGTCGCCTGTGTGAAGGAGGCCTAAATGCTGCAGAATTTCCACAGGGGATTTAGCTGTGGAAATTCTGCAGCATTTACAGTACAAGCCACGCAGAGGAGATTTCAGAAATTTCCTTTATATGGTGTGTAAATTTTCTGCAACAAATTTGCAGCGTTTTTGAAAAACACTAAAGATTTTCAATCTCCAGCATGTCTATTTATGCTGCGGGAATCAACCTTTGCAATAGTAGGGTTAAATCCTGCATCAGTTCCTCTAGATAAAACGCGGTTTTGCTACATAATTGCTGTAGATTTTCCACTATGGAAATCCTGCAGCAATTCTACTACATGTGAAGGGGCCCTTACTGCAGCAGGGGTGAAATCCACAGTGAATCCACGTTATATATGCGGATTATACAAATCTGCCGTATATGGACCTACCCTCAGGACCGGGGTTCACTGCGTCACCTAAGGCCGCCTGCACACGAGCGGGTCGGATCCGGCAGCGAGAATTCTCGCCGCGGGACCCGACCCGAGAGCCTGCAGGAACGAGCACATACTCTCCCGCACCTGGCGGCCCCAGCTCTTTTATGTGCCGGCTGCGGCGCAGCCGGCGCATGCGCAGACCGGAGCTGGCGGCCGGGTGAGTGCGTGCCCCGCAGAAAAATAGGACATGCCGCGGTTTGTTTGCTGCGCGAGATTTCGCGCGGCCAAACCGCGGCCGTCTGCATAGGAGTGCGTATTGTAATGCACTCCTATGCAAACTTTCAGTGGCGGAAATCCCGCGGGAAATCCCGCGGCGGGATTTCCGCCTGTGTGCAGGCGGCCTAAGATTCTGCTATTAAATGGGAAAACCTTTTAACATCACAATGACTCCCGGATAATGTCATGTTGTGGATATCTAACTGCACAGAAGTAATGGGGACACAACAGATTTCATGCAGATTTCACTCTTCTACATTCAAAGGGGTGAAATCAGCAGTAAAAATCCACAGCAGAAGTTGACATGTAGATTAAAGCCTCATGCCCACGGGCAGAAGTTGGCTGCGGGTGGGCGTCCGCACTGCGGATCTGTAGCAAATAGCGGCCATAGCATGCTATAGGAAATCGATTCTTCCTCCGCACTTGTGGAAACCAATTGTGGTTTCCGCAAACAGAAGAAAACAGCATGCTCCATTTTTCCGCAGATTCCAGAATTGACTGCAGATTGAAGTCAATGAAAGCCATCCAATCCGCGGAAAGGTTGCGGATTCCGCATCATCGCTAGGCGATGACACGGGAAATGCAGTAATTAAAAAAAAAACTGTACTTAGCATGTCTGACGGCTCGCCGTGCGGGCCTTCCGCAGCACTGATAAAAAATGAAAAAAACAGGTAAATGCGGACGTCGCTGCTCCCAGGGCTGGATTCCGTTGCAGGAATACACATGCGGAATCCGGCTCTGCCGTGTACAGGAGCCCTAGGAATACACCAGGGGCAACTTCCGGGCGGAAAAACCACACAGTAGATGGGTGACATTTGCTCAGATCTAGAGATGAGCGAGCATACTTGCTAAGGCACATTACTCGAGTGAGTAGTGCCTTAGCCGAGTATCTCCCCGCTCGTCTCTAAAGATTCGGCTGCCAGAGCGGGTGACAGGTGAGTTGCGGCGGTGAGCAGGGGGGAGCGGGGAGGGGGGGGGGGGAGGGAGAGAGGGATCTCCCCTTCGTTCCTCCCCACTCTCCCCCGCCGCTCCCCGCCTGCCGCCGACACCCAAATCTTTAGACACGAGCGGGCAGATACTCGACTAAGGCACTACTCGCTCGAGTAATGTGCCTTAGCAAGTATACTCGCTCATCTCTACTCAGATCACATCCACATCTCCAATACTGTAATCCACTGCATTCCCAGTAGGTGTGGAAATACCAGAATAGGAAACCTGTTAGTACAGTTTTGAGCAAAGGAGGAAATCACCGTGCCTGGCAGTGACTTACGTAAACAGAAGAGAGAACATAGAAACATCTTGCTCATGTTGTCCCTGGTTGGGTTTCAACTGAAATACCTGACAGGAGGGATGGAGGGAAAATGTTCAGTAAGAAAAGCTGTGATTTTTTTTCCCCTTGTTGAGGTCAACAGAAGAAAACACTTCTGTGTGTCAGCTACTGTCAGAAGCTCAAGACGGAAGCAGAGATGTCTGTAGAAGTCTATGCATCCATCTTCCACTGCAGAGAGGTGCTGACAGACAATGATGACAGCTGAAAGGGCATAGAGCTCAGGTGAGCAGTCAGCGGGGATCTCAGCACACAGACCCCCATTGATCAAAACTTTTGACATGTGGCTCTGACATGTCAAAAGTTTTTAGAAAGTGGCAGCGGTAATAGGAAAGCACTGTGGGAATGACTGAAGGGGCTTAAAGTGGTCAGCCCACCCATGATCGGACACTGATGCTATATACGTTCCCTTTTTATATGTAAGTCAGGGTTGCGAGTGACCACAGGGTTTGTCATCCAGACTCTTGACTGGCAAATCTGCCACAGCGGCAGACGAACTATGTCAGTATAAACTCTGACATCGTTCTCTCGTTCAAATGACAAATCGGCAGGTCTAAATGGACCTTAAGGGCTCTTTTCCACGAGCAAATATACGGCGACTGCGTTTTTACGTTTTCACGCCTTCTCCGTATAAGTGCCTGAATGAGCGTTTTTCCGCAAACGCGGCCAGCGTTTTCTCTTTCATTTACACGACTGTGAGCATCGTTTTTAGCACAAAAATACGCCGCACCCCGGAAAACCCCCGCTCTGCCAAAATCCTCGGGATGCCTTCCAGTGCCCATATAGAGGCACCTGTAAGCTTTTCGCAGCGTTGGACGCTGCAAAAATGCCTCCCCCTCCCTTGTCTTTCCCTGCTCCTATAGGAGTCTATAGGACCTGCCGGCGTATATTGGCCAAAACATCGTTCCAGAACTATCTTTTGGCTGAGCGTATATATGCGCCGGCGTATATGTTCTCTTTTTCGCGCTGCCGGCGTATTTACGCAACGTATATTCACCTGTGTGAACGGCTGCATTGGAAACCAATGCTTCACATGGGTACAGTATATGCGCTTGGGTGTGAAAACGCGCCATATTTTATTGTACTTTTTGCGCCTGCAAGGTATGTTCAGTTGCACGCAGCAAAAAAATATGCACCAACTGAAATGGCTAATTAGTCTAATGACTTCCAGATGTGTTTCACGCATCTCCTTGCGTATTTGGCGCACACTTGCTCATCTCCATTGACTTCTATGGGGACTTTTGGTGCACAAATGCGCAGAAAAACAGAGCATGCTGCTTTTTTTTCTTTGCGCAGAAAAAACATGCGTATGTGAACGGGCCCATTGAAATCAATGGGATCTAATCCCTGAGTATTGCGCTCACACATTTTGCGTATGCAAATACGCTTGCGTAACGCTGGGTTCACACAGGGCGGATTTGTTGCAATTTTGCTGCCTTTATTTCCGTTGTGGTTTTGCCGCAGAAAAACTGCTTCTGCGGCAAAATCGCTTCAAAGGTTATTTTTGTCTTGCGTATTTTCCGCACGGAAAATCCGCAGGCGTTTTTTTTAGCTGCGTCCATAGAGGTCTATGGACAAAAAAGCGCTGCAGAAAAGTCAAAAGAATTGACATGCTGCGTCTTGAAAAACCGCACCGCAGTTGCATTTCTACACTGTGGCTGTGCGGAAAAAATCTGTCCTTTGTGAACAGCTTTTTGCCAAAACACATTTGTGCTGCATTGCACTGCAAATGCAGCGGTTTTGCCGCAGTGCGGATATGCAACGGTAAACCGCGGCAGAACCGCAGCAAATCCGCCCTGTTTGAACCCAGGCTTAGATGAGCCGATTATTGTTCGAATGAGCGAGTGATGTCCCCGCTAGCTTTTTTGCTCGGACATCCAGTTTAGACAGGCAGGTACATCATTGGCTCGTTCAAACAAGAATCGTTCACATTCGCTGTATAAGTGATGAGATCGACTAAACGAGCGCGGTTTAACCCAAACGGTTAGCGAACAAGCGACCATGATTTTGAAGCCTAAATGAAATGAACAATGAATAAAGAGTGATCAATTACCGTTCGTTGTTCAGTCGTTGGTTCGCGCTTAGATCGAACTATTATCGTTCACTTTCGCTCATTTGAACAGTAAGGCTGGGTTCACACGGGGCGGATTTGCCACGGAAATTCAGTGCGGAATTTCGCCGCAGCTAATCCACATGCGGACGCTAATCCCGGGATTAGCCAGCCATGTGGACGAGATTTCTCAGAAATCTCATCCACACGGGACGGCAAATCCGCTGCGGCTAAGCCGGCAGAAGCTGCTGCTGCGCCGCGGATTTGCCGAACGCAGCATGTCTATTTTTTTTTCGCTGCGGCCACGCTCTTCTCTATGGGAGGAGGAGCGAGCGGCCGGGTCGCTTCAAAGCCGACGTGGCTTCTTCTACGGCGGTTCTCCCAGCGGAAATGTTGCGGTTTTTGCTGCAGCCAAACTGCGACATTTCTGTCGTGTATCTGCCCCGTGTGAACCCAGCCTAATCGTTCCGTCTATGTTACTATATGTTACTATGTCTAAGAGCACCCAGAACAGATTTTCTAAGGAAGGGGTGGGGGGTTTCGCTGGGATGTTTGCCCTCTGGCTAATGTTATCAGTGCATACAATATGTCAGGCGTGGTCTTCTAATGAGTAAACATTCTGACAAGAACTGGGAAGGAGTAAAATAAATAGTAAACCTACAAAATGCACATTTTTTGTGATTAGTTGGCAGCTCTGTTTACACTACAGACCACAATCTGGAGGTGATTGGACTTCTGGTTTGAACAGGATTAGGTACATGGCTCCATATGAACCGATAGCAAGCACCAATCAATGAGATTTAAAAAAATTTTTACACGGCCGATTTCCATCTGTATGGTTGTTGAATATCATTAAAGGGCTTTCCCATTAAAGGGATATTCTGCTAATATTCAGTTATCCCCCATCCATATGATAAGGGGAGAACTAGCTGATTGGTGGTGTCCAACTATTGGGAATGGGATTCGGATTTGGTCAGTCCTCGAATGAACGGAGTGGTTGTCATGCATGTGTGCTGCCGCTCCATTCATTTTAATGACAGCCCCAGAGATTGTTGAGTACTGGAACTGCTGAAACTCGACTTCCACCCTAATCATTCATAGACCCACTGGATCCTTATTCTTGGGATGGTGGGGCTCCCAGTGGTTGCATCCCCACCAATCAGCTAGGTATCCCATGGATAGGTATTCTGGTATTCTGATACCCACTTTAGGACATATATACCCTATTCACAGGGTAGGGGATATATTTTTGATCGTTGGGGGTTCTGCAGCCGAATGCCCCATGCACACAGTCAACTCCAATCACTTCTAAGGAACAGAAAGAATTTGATGCGATCAACAATCTCACTCCATCCAATAGAAGTGAATGAAACAGTACTCGTGCGTGTGCCTAGTCGCTCCATTCACATGGCGAATTCAGTTATGCCGGTCTTGGGACCCATGAGGGTCTCAGCAGTGTGACATTAAACCCTTATCCTATAGTAGGAGATTAATGCCTTTACTGGTGAAACTCCTTTAATATGATCAACACCCATTCACTTTTATTGCTGATTTTTCTGGTAGCTTAAATGAATCAGTCAAAAAATGAGTGTTTGCTGATTACATGGGGGCAATGATCTCATAGAATCATAGAATGGTAGAGTTGAAAGGGACCTCCAGGGTCATCGGGTCCAACCCCCTGCTCAGTGCAGGATTACTAAATCATCCCAGACAGATGTCTGTCCAGCCTTTGTTTGAACACTTCCATTGAAGGAGAACTCACCACCTCCTGTGGCAACCTGTTCCACTTATTGATCACCCTCACTGTCAAGGTGATCAATGATCTGGGGAAGGAACTTGATGCTTGGAAATGGGGTTATAGAAGCTTTCTTCCAAAAAAAGCACCACACTTGTTTACAGGTTGCGTGTGGTATTGCAGCCACATTCACTTTCATGGAGCTGAGCTGCAAAATCAGACACAACCCATGCCCAGGTGGGGTGATGCTTCTGGAAGAAATCAGCCATGTTTTTCTAAGACTGGATTCAGACGAACGTATATCGGCTGGGTTTTCACGCCCAGCCGATATACGTCGTCTCTCTCTGCAGGGGGGGGAGCCTGAAAGAGCCAGGAGCAGTGCTCTGAGCTCCCGCCCCCTCTCTGCCTCCTCTCTGCCCCTCTGCACTATTTGCAATGGGGAGAGGCAGGGTGGGGGTGGGGCTAATTATCAGAACTTAGCCCCGCCCCTATCCCGCCTCCTTTCATTACAAATAGTGCAGAGAGGCGGAGAGGAGGCAGAGAGGGGGCGGGAGCTCAGTTCCTGCTCCTGGCTCTTCCATCCTCCCCAATCCTGCAGATGAGGACGACGTATATCGTCTCGGCGTGAAAACCGAGCCGATATACGGTCGTCTGAATCCACCCTAATGCTGTACAACCATTTTAAGGTTTACTTTACATTAAAATTAAGCAACTGGGTAATTGTTATAAGTTTGGCTTTACTAACCCCCGGTGATCAGAGAATGTTGTTTGCAGAAATTTTCCGTATCTGTTCAAATCAATGGTTGAGCATGAAAAACCCAAATTTCAAAAAAGTTGGGACACTGTGTAAAATGTAAATAAATGTAAAGAAAAGAAGAATGCAATGATTTTATTCACAGTAGAACATAGAATACATATCAGAAGGTTAAAGGGAGCCATTTTTCCATTTAATTTAAAATAATAAACCTTTTTAGAAATTGATGGCAGCAACACATCTCACAAAAATTGGAATAGGGGTAACAAAAGGCTGGAGAAGTAAATGGTACAAATGAAAAACAGCTGGAGGATCAATTTTCTTCTAAGTCACATGACTGTGTATAAAAAGAGCATGTTAGAGAGGCAGAGTCTCTCAGAAACAAAAGTAGTCAAAGGTTGACCAATCTGAAAAACTGCATCTAAAAACTGTGACACAATTTCAGAAAATGTGCCTCAACGTAAAATTGCGAAGACTTTGAATATCCCACCATCTACAGTATATAATATCAGAAGATTCAGAGAATCTGGAGCAATTTATGTGCACAAGGGACAAGGCCAGCAATCAATATTAGATGCTGTAGATCTACGTGCCCTCTGGTGTCAGTGCATTAAAAACAGGCATGATTCTGTAATACAAATCCCTGCATGAGTTTAGGAATACTTCCAGAAATCATTTGCATATGCAAAATATGTAAATTAAAAAAGCTCCCGTGGTCAAAAAGTCCATCTGAGTGACAATAATAAGTAAATCGAAACACATTCTTGAAAGAAGGGTCCAATGAGGATGCTGAACCCCCCATTGTAGATCCAGGGAAGCAGTAGAGGGCCCAAAAGAAGGATCCCACATAGAGAATCATCACCGTTGGCAGCACATCCCCCAATCACGCCAAGAGATCTGCAGTTGACAATAATGATTTTTTCTGACTGCACAAAGGATGCGAGCACTTACTCATTCATCGGCTATTCGGAGGCAGCTTTACATGGGCCAAAAGTCAGGCAAACAAGAGTTCATATGACTGTTCATACCCAGTTGTTGGAAAGTGTAAAAGGACCTTAAAGTGTATTTGTCAGCACCTAAGTGCCCCAGAAACTAAAGTGATGCCCTTATAGGAGCTGAAGCGCTGAATTCGAGGATCTGACTCATATACTCATCGTTGAAGGCATTCTCCTCCTGTTGGCTTGCAAAGCCATGGCCCCCTGCATCCTGCAGAATATTTATGTAATGGCAGGACTAGTCCTCTTGTTATGTGCACCTGCCTATGTAGCCCGCAGGATGCATGCAGCCACAACTCTACAACCAGACAGTCGGAGCCCAAGTATGATAGTCGCATCCTCTGATTTAGCGCTTCAGCTCCTATAAGCAACGAACTTTAGTTAAGGGGTCTCATTGGAGCTGACAGGTTCCCTTTAACTTGGTGTCTTAATTTAGGTGATTTCTTCCTGTATTCTATTACTTGTTACATAATATGTTAGGCTGAAAGGAGACAACGTCCATCCAGTTCAGCCCGTTTCCACCTCCCCTTGTTGATCCAGAGGAAGGCAAAAAGAAAACAATGAGGCAGAAGCCAATTTACAATGAAAGTAAGTTATTTTAGGTGACTGAAAAACTCTACATCGCCTCATAAGGAGGAATATTTCTGGTCTTCCCAAGAAAACTCTGAATTTGAAATCTTGATGTTTCTGAAGAATCTCAAGATCACATTTCAGGTTACTTCTGGTCAATAGTTAGCAGTTATCTCCAGATCACCTACCCTGTTTATCATCAAACAATGGTTGCTACTTTCAAGGAATGCAGTCTGTCCACCCATACCAGTTCTGTATGACCAGAGCCAGTCAGTATTCTTCATTCCTCCTGAACTGGACATGACATCATTGAAAAATGAGTAGCAGTCTAAGGACCGTATTACACCAGCAAGGAGTCAACCCAACAAAATGAGCACTGATCATCAAATAGTAGGTTGTTCAGTGCTCGTAAATGCAGTTCACAGAGGATTTCTAGAATGGGGATGAACAATCATACGATCATGTGTCCCATACTGGGCAGAACACCTACCTGTTTACATGGGGAGATGTTGACCAGTGATCGTTTTTGTACAGGCATGATAGATCCATTCAGGTGATAAATGAATCAACGTCCATGACCAATTATTGGCCGATGCAGAAGGGCCTTAAATAAAAATATCTTGCAGAAATTCCTGTCGGAAGGTGAATAGTTACTGGCATGTGGCCTTTTGTGTCCAAGGACGAAGCCATTTTTGGCCTTGAAGGCCAAACGCATTAAATAGTCTTCAAGTGGTTTGGTTTCAGAGACGTTAAAGTAGGAAACCACCCATCATATATGTTAGCTAACTTATTTATTATTTATCATATTGTACTTTTTGGGGTATTTCTAAGTTTTTAATCTTGGAAGGCATATAGGATTCAGAAGATATATACGAAAATTCTTTTATTGCGACGCGTTTCGGCCGTGATCTTGGCCTTTCTCAAGCTTGATGCTTGAGAAAGGCCAAGATCACGGCCGAAACGCGTCGCAATAAAATAATTTTCGTATATATCTTCTGAATCCTATATGCCTTCTTGGATTCAGGGGTGCTTAATCATTAGCACCCCTGCGAAGTAAGTAATATCCGTAACTACACGAACTCCTCTTTTTATCCTGCGTCATTTTGTTATTTTCCGTAACACCGGAGCGCTGGTTAATTTTCTCTTGTTTCTGATTTGTTCTTTATCCCGCTGTGTTTTTTCTTCACCGCTGGGAGCAACCAAGCTGCTCTCATCAAGATGTCTTTTGGGACCGGTGTGAGGAACTACTACCTACATTGTGGATTGATACGCTATCTCGGATATTGACGCACGGGCGCCTTTCTAACGGGCCCGGCGTCACGGGGTGAGTCATCTTCATCTTTCTACTATATTTTCTTTATATCGTTATATACACTCACTCTTGACAACCATTCCTTATCCATTTCTCAGAGCGCTATCCATCTTATACCTAAGTTTTTAATCAGTTATGCTAGTGCTACATGGTGACTTTGGCCACACAACCAAAAATCACTGTGAACTTGCATTCTTATTGAAGTCAGTGGGGTTGTGTTGTGACTCATAAGCTGCTGCGAGCATAACCTGCAGATTGCAAAAAAATCCAACGAGGTTGTAATTTTTGTTTTCTGCAGGTTGCAGTCACCCATTGACTTCAATAGGAGTATACATTTGCAAGACTACACCCCATCCCGCCTCCTCCCATTGCTGATGTGGACAAAGGGAAGCGCCGCCCTCATCCCGCCACTTGTCTGGAGCCAGCAATGGCAGGAGGCGGGATGGGGCAGCGCTTAGCTCCTCCCTACCCTCTCCCATTGGAATCAGCCAAAGGGGAGGAGAGAAGAGGGAGGGAGTTTAGCAGTCACGCTGCTAAACTCCCTCCCACCTCCCTTCTCCAGCCGCTGTCATTGGCTCCCATAGGAGCCCATCCAGCGGCCGATGTATTCCGGCAGGAAAGATAGTTCCAGGACTATCTTTTGAGCCCAACGTAAAAACACCCAGCGCTATATTGGCCGGCTGGGCACTCTTACGTCACGGGAATACGGTCATGTGATCTGATGCATTGGAATCCAATGCATCAGAACACAGTGTATATCGGCCAGTCGTGAAAATGGCGGACCGATATACGCTTGTGGGAAAGAGCCCTTAACCCTTTGCAATCCAATTTTGGATTCAGGGTTTTCTCTTTCTGTCATTATACAATGGTGCCATCTGCTGGCTATAGTCAGTACTGCGGTATCGGACATGCTGAAGACACCCCCGACAGCAGAGCGGCCGGTAATATACAGTAAGAATACCCTGATGGACATTTTCTGACATCTGAGCTGTAGAGCCTTCAATCAGAATGTCTTCAGACATCAGACAGTGGATTGGAAAGGGTTAATATAATCATGCCTTCTGTGCAATTCACTTTAATTACTCACCTGTCCTGACATCAGCAGCCACTAAATTTAGCCGAGAAACACAAAGGGCCCTTTTATATGGGCTGATAAAGCTTTCAGAAATCCCGCATGTTTCAGTTCACAAAACGGTCGGATATCTTTAAGGCTGGGTTCACACGGGGCGGATTTGCCGCGGAAATTCAGTGCGGAATTTCGCCGCGGCAAATCCGCATGCGGCCGCTAATCCCGGGATTAGCCAGCCATGTGGACGAGATTTCTCAGAAATCTTGTCCACACGGGATGGCAAATCCACTGCGGCTAAGCCGGCAAGAGCCAACGCTGCAGCGCAGGTTTGCCGACCGAAGCATGTTAATTTTTTTCCGTTGCGGCGGCACTCTTCTCTATGGGAGCGTCGGCAGCAGCGGAAGAGCGAGCGGCCAGGCTGCTTCAAAACCGCCGCGGGTTTTGAAGCAGCTATTCTCCCGGCGGTAATCTCGTGATTTTTCGCTGCGCCCAAACCGCGAGATTTCCATCGGGAATCCGCCCCGTGTGAACCCAGCCTTAGGGCTTCTTCACACGACCGTGTTTGTGCGGGTATTTGCGCATAAAAAATCTGCGTGTGCTAAACACAGATAATAGAAGCCATTGATTTCAATGGTCTCGTCCCTCATCAGTGTGTTTTGCGCTCGCATTTCACCCACGCTTTTCATAGATAACCTCATTCAGGGCCCCTCTGTCAACGCCAGGTAAAGCTATGCAGAAGTGAGCGCTGCTGTCGCCAGGTAAAGCTATGCAGAAGTGAGGGCTGCTGTCGGCAGGTAAAGCTATGCAGAAGTGAGGGCTGCTGTCTGCAGATTATCTCTGTGTTATCAGTATCATGGCACAAAGTACAACTACTGGACATTTTAGGTGTGAAAGTAGTGTGAATTAGGGCTAATGCCCATGGCCGGATTTCTGCCGCGCTTTATGCTCACACTGCAGAATTCAACCTTGGATTTCCGCAGCGTGCAATAAACCGCAGCATGTTCTACATGCCGCAGGAATACGCGCAGCCGGCCTCCATTGTAGTCAATGGAAGCCGCTGTCACGCTATACTTCCGCTGTAGCATAGCAGAAGTATAGCGTGAATCCGCTTCCCTGCCCACCGCCGGTCACGTCATATGACACTGCTGGCGCGTCATACGCTGTACTGCGCATGCGCGCCGGCACGTCATGCGGGACTCGCACAGCGGATCCAGGAGGTGAGTATGTGGGTGGGGCACCGTGATGGACTCCACTGCGGTATCCTGCTGGTGGATTCCGTCACGGCCGTGGGCATGGGGCCTTGTGTATATATTCTTTTGTTACTACTTCGGTGCCATTCACACAGCTGGTTGCATTGCACAGCACCAATGCAGCATGTCCACTTATCTGCTGGGTGTGTAGTGGCCCAGCGTTAGTGGGGCCCCTCCATAATGTTATATGTTTGTCTTGTTCAACAGTATTGTCGGCGTCTTCTATGTGTATGCATTTGATGTGTATTGCACCTCTGCAGCAATGAATGAGCTAACATCTGGGTTATGTCTGAGAAATGTATCATGTTGTATGTCATGTGACCTTGTGATATATATGTGTTTGCAAGGTGTGAGAGTAGAGAGAGAGGGGAGGAGATGGTACAGCCACTTTGACATAATAAGCCTTTTCTACCCCACCATCTCCTTGGCTGTTGACCCGCTCCTCAGACACTGCAGGTGCAACGCAAACCAAATCACCACTTTATTACAGACACCAGCCCTTTACCGATTGGAGCTTCCTTATATAAAACCCACGGGACCCCGAAGTGCAGCATAAAGTTAAGTGACAAGTTTTCCGTGGATCAGTCTTAGTGTTAATCCACATTACAGGGGAAGATCCAGCAAGCTGAACAACTTCCAATGTAGCTTGGCGGTCATTACTAGACTAGTCGGGACCAGGATTCATACACGGCCAACTATGTAGGGTTCTCTTATGCAACGGTGTAGAGCGTATATGAGAATGGTGTGGTAGAAGGAAAATATCCAGCCATAGGGGATCCTGCGGACATGAACAATTCATCGGTGAAAGGGAGGGGAATCGATGAGAAGAAGATCTCAAGTATCGTTCGGATGAACAGACGCTGCACAGTCTAGAAATTGTAGCCGAATGCAACACTGGCACTCCAACTAACGTGTCTGAACGCATCGATCCTTAGCACGGATGGACTATAGCAGCAGACGACCAGTTCCAGCACCATTACGGTCTAAGATAAACAGTAAGCCGTGACTCCAGGGGGCAAAAGAGCGCAAAAATTGGACCACTGAGCAGTGGAGAAACATCCCCTGGTCAGATGGATCCAGATTTCTGTTGCATAATGCTGATGGGAGGTCAGAAATTGGTACAAGCAGCATGAACTGATGAACCCTTCCTGTCAGCTGGTCAGAACATGTCAGCACCTTCATCTAATTTACAGCAACCACCAAATGCTATTCTGTCCGTAGGGGCCGATACTCCTGCAGAGCGATTTCAACACTTAGTGTATTTTATGCCATGATGAATTGCTGCGGTTTTAAAGGCAGAAGGAGTCCACCGTGCTACTAAATGGGGGTCTCTAATAAAGGGGCTCTTGAGTGAAGATCGGCCATTTCCCATGAAGGATGAGCTGCCAGCTGCCACAATCACTAAGGCCCCCTGCACACGACTGGGTTTGAATTGCGGAATCCGCGATCGTCTCCCGTGCGGACAATCCGTGGCATTCCGGATCAACTCAAACCAATGGAGCATCCGCATGTCCGCTCACACAAACGGACAGCGACTGTGATTTTCTGCTCGCGGAGGACATACTCCGTTTCTGCACGGACGGCTTCCATTGAAGTCAATGGAAACCACCTGACTCGCAGACCTTCTGCAATTGACATTGCAGAAAAGTCACAGGACCCACGTCATTGCCTAGAAAGGTCTGTACTGCGCATCTCCGGCGGCCCGCCGGCCGGACCATCCATAATACAGAAGAAGACAAGAAATGACAGGTATGCGGAGTCCCCGGACGGGCACAGGGTCGGATCCAGGTGCGGGAACGCACATCTGGAATCCGACCCGTACATGTGCAGGTTGGCCTAAGACTTGAAGGTGTAATAATACAGAAGCAAGGGGCGTATTTTATTAATTAGCAGACCAGAAGTCTGGAAAATCTAGGTGACAACTCCGGCAAGACCGTTTTTGACCGTCACCCAGCTTCTCTAGGAGCTGATATATAGCTAAGAAATGCCGGCCTCGATCTACCCAGTTATGCGGTATCACAGGACAGTGACCAATATATAGGAGTCTGGGGAAAATGGAAGCACTATCTAGTGTCGAAGTTGCCTTGGCAGCCATATTGGTTGTCAACCAGCTTTTGCAGGAACAGATGCTGCTAATGAAATGGCGAAATAAAATGCTAACAACAGGATGATTAGATAATTGTCTTTTTTGCCTTATATTTAGACCCGACTATCTCTTCTTAATGTGACCCTGTTGCAGAGCAGCTTTTTCCGAATGTTTTCCTTCCTGGCAGCAGTACTAGCCGGCCCTTGCAGAGAGGTCAGGGTTTTCTGCTCGCAGCATAATGACATCTTTGTTCTGATCTCTCACTGCTGTAAAACACGCTTGTTCTACCCAAGTTGCCAGGAGGGATACACATTTCCAAATCCAAATATGGAGTTAGATTTTGGGGACTTGAGTTGTATATGGGCGCTTTAGTTACATCAGGGGAGTGGGCATAGGTAGCATCATGGCCGGGCCTTGGTGTTAGAGGATGCCAAAGGGCCCTCCTGCAGTATAGGAAGACAGCAGTATTGTAGAAGGCACATGGTGGATAAGAGTCTGTTACAGATTGTGCATTGGGGCCAGGAACTTGAAGTTATACATTTAGGGTAACAGACTCACAGTGTACCCCGCTTACCCCACATTCATCTGGCTACGCAAAGAAAAAGTTTATGCAAGTTGTTAGAGGCATGGCTGGCCTTAGCTGCCTGCAACCACACAGGGAGCTGGCAACCAGCTAGTAGGAGGTGTACCAGGCGGATGTAGGCTGGGAGCGACCTCCCCTCTTACATCTGATCGGTGAGATGATCTTCCTCCATGTGGCAGCATCTTGTAGAGCTACATGAATCCTCCTTCTCTTGGCTCTGTCTCCTCCCCCTTGTCAGCCCATCAGTGAACCTACAACATATTTGCTTAGTTCTGCTACTGTATTTATATTATGAGCTTGGTTCTCATATTATATCTATATACTAAGGTTGGTTCTGGTGCTGTATTTTAATGTGCTATTCTTGGTTCTGGTGCTCTATATATGTTACTAGCTAATATACCTGGCTTCGCCCGAGTTAATTTGGTACTGGTGTTTATCTGGTGTTCACACGGAAAATCTTATGAAGTCGTGGTTACTTTAGAGATACCGAGGAAAAAAATATGTTCACCATTTTGCATGGTTCTTTGCGTTACCCAGGAAACACCACGTGGAGGTAACCATGCAACGTTTACTTTATATAAAATGACATCAGGTTTCTATGGCATCGGGAAGTGAGAGAATTAGATTACGTACGTAAAATTTGGACGCTAATTCTTTTGCGCTTAGAATTGAATAATCGAGTTGGGACCCATTAACTTTTCCTATTTATGACACAATCAATGCTCGTGCCAAATTTCAAGTTTCTATGACATCAGGAAGTGAGAGAATTAGATTATGTGCGTAAAATTTGGACGCTAATTCTTTTGCGTTAGAATTGAGTAATCAAGTTGGGACCCATTAACTTTTCCTATTTATGACATTGATAGGGGTCAATCATTATTAATCAATAATCTAACATAAGAAAGATAAGGAAACAGTGTAATAAATGTGACATTAGTTATTTGGTTATATAATGTTATGTATTATATGTAAAACATTCCGGAAGTTGCTAGTAGAATTTGGATATAGAATCATATGTAAAAAGGTATATTCAAGCGTTTATTTGAATATTGATTTTAGAATACTAAATGTATGATTAATTAGATTTTATTCAGCTATCTTACTGAATACCAACTTATCAACTTTATGCTGACTCCCAGTAGGTGGCTGGACCAGTTTTGTCTATGTGAAAAGTAGAAACAATGTCCCCTCTTTTGATGTGCAAATTGTTGATGGATCTTTAAGATTACATTCTGACTAAGTAGGTACTCAGACAGCCAGGAGACAATCTTTATTATCACATGTAATTGTTTTATGTATAGTTCAAACAGCTTTGTTGATACCTTTTGTTTAAAAGGCTTTTGATTTACAGCCCTATTGTAATCTGTTGGAATGAGGGTTTGGTCAGCAAAAGTAGAATGAAACTAGGTATTGGAAACGCCTTCTTTACAACTTGCATATAAACTAGCAATGTACAACAATAAACAGAATTCATACTGATATCACTAGACGGTCTGTGTAGTGGCTTATTATGGTTCTCTATGAGTACTCTATATAATATTTCCTCTTAATTTGGATACAGGCAACATTCGCATTACGGTCTGCGTTCAAGACCCCCCACAGTTTATTTGGCGCCCGACAAGTGGGGCAGAAGCTAACTCCTTACCTGCAGCCGATACCTGACTACACTACCTGCCGACCAGCCGGACGAGAGGCCACGGGACCCCAGATCTACAAAACACCGGTATACGGTAAGCTCTTGACTTGCCACTCAAGCTCTGGGCTCTCCTGACTTCATTCAGTCCTCGTGTCGACAGGGGGTGAGTTGCTGTATGTTATATAGGACGCTTCTGCCTGTTATTTACGGTGTTCTTAGTGACCGTGCTAGACGGAAGAACTCTTGTGTGTATATTGCCATGTTGCCTGTAGTAATTGTTGAAATCTGTACGTTGATAGTCTGTGTCGTGTTAGCCATAATTTGCTTTTACTGAGTCTGTTATAATATCACCAGAAGTTCCCTTAGAAGAGAGGTCTGGTCTCCCCTAAACCCCCCCTTAAGGAGTCCGTAAAACTATTCCAGGACCAGGGGTCCTTAGTGTACTCTGTGAAATAGAAGCCTGTGTGAAATAAAAGCCTCTGTGAAATAGAAGCCTGTGTGAAATAAAAGCCTCTGTGAAATAGAAGCCTGTGTGAAATAAAAGCCTGTGTGAAATAGAAACCTGTGTGACAAATAGAAACCTGTGTGACAAATAGAAACCTGTGTGACAAATAGAAACCTGTGTGACAAATAAGGTTCTGTGTGCCATAAGCTGTGTGAGAAAGGGAAGGGGGAGACGATTGCAGACAAGTGTATAAAATATAGAAAGATAGGACTTAGAAAAGCAGGAACCTTTAACTATGAGTTCTGGCAATAGTACGGGAAAAAGCATGAAAGATATCAGAAACGCCGGTCTAGAAAAAGGAGTAGAGGCCATAATAAGATATAGCAAAAACGTAAATGTAGAACAATGGGATTGTGCACCGAAGGATGACGGCATACTTGTGTACTCATCCCCGGTGCCAAACCCGGCTAGGATGTACCCGGTCCTACCAACCGCGGACAGCTCCGACATTCTTCTTGACTGTCAGGATTGTCCCAGGTGCGGACAACAAAACCCTTTACGAAGACAAATGGCTTTAACTATGTGTAGACGGGAAAAGAATGAAACTATTGAATGTTATTTTAGTAGGCTGGGAACGAAGGCTAGGGACATTGGTTTCACCCTCTGTGCAGATGAAGTGTACTACCCAATGATGTGTGAGGTGTTCATGCAAGGCATCGGCCCATCATTGGCAGATAAAGTAAAGGCATGTACCCCCGGCTGGCGACAAGCCAAGCCCATGGACTTGTATAAAAAGGCAGTAGGGTTTGCTATGGATGAGAAGCGCCCTGTAGCGGCGGTTAAATACTATAGCAACCAAGGGGGAAAGGTGCAGTTCCAGGACAGACCCAACAGAGGAATACGTAAGTGTTATAATTGCCGCAAGAATGGCCACCTGGCCAAGAATTGCCCTTGTCCCAAGAACCCTCATGATCAGGAGACAGATCAGGGCACCACTCCCAGCGGCGACAACGCACCGCATCGCCGGAATCTGTCCCAATGAAAACCACTATCGTTTGTCTTGTAAGTCTTGTTGTTATGTAAACTAATCTTTGTTGTACGTCTTAGTGTTCTTGTAATGTCTAATTTCTAAGTGTAAGAAAGTTATACCCCACTCACATCTGTGGGTGTTCAAAAGAACAATGAAGTATATATATACTGGGTGGTTTTTTTTTTGGTTTTTTTTTTCCTGAGTGTAAAGAAGGTATGAGCTATGGGGGGTTGTATTGTCTCTGTAGTAAGGAATGGTGTAAGCAGACTGTGCAGGTTAATAGGGAACAAAGAAAGTGTAGTATAACTTGTTAAAAGAAAGAAAAAAAAAAAAAAAGCAAGTCAATGAGTTAAGGAAAGGTAGAAGGTTTAACAATGCACGGTAATAATAGTTGCTATCTGGAGTGGTGAATATAAGTATGTGGGTGGAAATGGGCATAAGTTGTATTATGTTTGTCATTGGGTAGCCTATTCTGAGCGAATCGTGTAAAAACCGCGGTACTAAGAGTTTTTCTTATCTATACATAATTCGCTCATTATTGGAAGTCTGGTGTACAGTAAATACAATCCCAATTTCTACTTCACATATTATCAGTCTGTATGAGTGAATTAAAAACCCCAGTGAGTGTGAATTCGTGTATTAATGAAGGGCCCGTATGAGAGTTAGATTGTGTTATATGGTATATACTGTCCGGTGGCTAGAAACTAAATGAGGCAAGAAAGACCAAACGCTGAGCCAGACCACAGGGGGTGGAGCTAGGTGATGTAAGGAGATGGGAGGGAAGAACAATAGGAAGAGGTGTTCTTCCACCCTCAACACAGACCAGCCTAGGAGAGAAGTATACGTCTAGTAATTACTAATAATTAATGCTGTTTAAAGTCTGAATGTTTTAGTTGCTTATTAATATCTTAGCTATTGTTTCATAGAGATAAAATTCAGGGTCATAGAAAGGAAGACAGACGCTGATGAAATAAGAAACTTGTAATGAATTATGTGAATTATACGGTCTTAAAAATAGAGAACATATAGGGATTTTTTTTTAAGATATATTTTAGTTTCTTTGCTTTTTGTGTAAATGTCAGTTCTGTGATTGGTTGGACGTCTATATCACTGCTAAATGCTGTTAGTACTGCACTGTCTCTGAAAGAATGTTCTGTAGGAGAGACATGCAAACAACCAGCATCGAAGGAGTGGAGCTAGATAATGTAAAAGTACGCAATGTTTCATCCTTCTTTTGTCTACAAAGGAGGGGGTGAGGAGCTTGGGCAGTTAGGAAATTTTTTTTCTTCTTAAATTTGATGAGACATTGCAGGCAGGATCAGATTAATAATGAATTTGCTTAAAGAATATCATATTCCAATATGAATACATGTTTGTGGATTATTCTGCCTTGTTGTAATTCATGTCTGTTATTTGTACTAATATCTTACAAGCCTTATCTGCATCCATCAAATTTTCACCGGATGGATCGGTATGGGTTGAAACCTCAAGTGACAGTTCAGAGGAGGTTTTGTAAACTAACTGCTCTCTTGGTAGATCCGGCTCATGTATTTGTCTTGATAGCCACTGCAGAAACTCAGCTTTCCGCAGGTCCTGACAAATAGTAAGCCACTCCAAGACAAACTCCAATTCCTGAGTCATTGCTTAGCCCAAGGAACTGGATATCTGACATAGGTGATCCAGGTATTGCAGGTCAGCAATTTCTAAATTTTTAATTTTTAATTTTGCTACAAGGTTCTGATCTATTTTAAATAGAATACCAGCCTGATTGTCTAGCAGTAATTGGTGCAAGGGGTTTCAGGAGTGCCGATTCAGCTGGCAGAAACTGAACCACTAGAGGTAATGTTTAAAGGGTCACGATGCCTCATGCGCTTCCTTGTGCTGGAAAGTCCTGAAAGCATATTGGGAACCGAAATGATGGGATCCTTGGGATCTTGTATCGAATTTCACCCGTCCGGTGAGGCTCGTATACACCCCAGGTCTGAAAGTCACCCGACCTTCGGTCGGATGGCAGCAGACCTAGCGACACCTCTCCCTGTCTTCACTCTTACGCACGCAGAGAAACAAGTTCTTAGTGTCGTTCCTTTGAGCCTTTGGGCTACCAGTCAGACGGACCTCGACAGACTGTCTGTATTTGTTTGTATTTAATTTCAGAGGAAAGCAGTACTGTTGGATAGTGCTGCCACAAGGGGCACAGTATAGCCCAATACCAGTTCACCAGATTCATGAAACTGGTATTAGACGCCTGGCCAATTCGCGAGGGCACCGCCCTCTTGTAATATGTTGATGATTTGTTTTTAATTTACTTTTATGTACTGCTGACAGTTACCTCAATGCATCACTAAGCCTTTTGTGTTTCCTCCATCAGAGTAGAATGGCTGAAAAGCCAGCAAAGAGAAACTTCAGTTCTGCAAGTCTCACGTAGTGTTCCTGGGCCACTGCCTAGGTCCAGGTACTAAGCACCTGACGCCGGAACGCACGAAGGTGGTAAGTGACATGTAACTTCCCACCTCCCATGCCCAGTTGCGTACCTTCTTGGGACTGGTTTCATACTATTGGCAATGGACGCTCTGCCTCCATGACCATGCAGCCTCTGTACGACTGTTTGGGTTCACGGCCATTTGCCCTGACCTCGCAGGCCGAGTCAGCCTTCTATCTGCTGAAAGTACAGGTAACCGGGTGCACTGGGGCTGCCAGACTATGACAACCCTTTCCAAATGTACGTCACTGAGATGGAGGGACACGCCACCGCTGTACTGACACAAAAAGCGACCTGTAGCATACTACAGTGCCCATCTTGACGCGGTGGCTAGAGGGTCTCCATCCTGCGTCCGAGCGGTTCTAGCAGTTCAGGCACTAATGGACAAAAGTTCTGACGTTGCCCTAGATCACACCATGGTGATCTACACCCCACATGACATACATGGTATCCTGACACAGGTAAGCCATAGACATCTGTCCCGTGCTAGACAGATCAAAATGGAACTTGCAGTACACTCTTCATCCAATGTCTCATTTCAACGTTGCACCACTTTGAATCCGGCCACCTTATTGCCATTAGGTGACACTGATTCAAATGGGGGAGTAAGTACAGAGGACCAGCTTTTTGCAAATTCTCTGACTAATGATGAAGAGGAGGCCTTTGACGCAGAACACCAGCATGATTGTGACAGCTGGGTTCGCACATGTCACTGACAAACCCCTCCTAAACCCCCACCTTGAAATGTTTGTGGATGGATCTAGATACCTGAATGACAAAGGAAGGCTTGTAACAGGTTTTGAAGTAGTCACACTGAATGAGATACTTGTACAAAAGCCACTGCCGCCATACATGTCAGCGCAGGAACTGAGGCCTGTACGATTGCGAAAAGTACCACTGCCAGCATCTACACTGATTCCAGGTACGCCTTTGGTACTGCACACGATTATGGACCCATCTGGCGGTCCAGGAGCTTTCTCACGGCACAAGGCAAGCCCATTAAGCTATCATGTTGCCAGGACAAGTGGCCATAATAAAGGTTAAAGCACACACGCAGGGGCAGTCACCAGAGAACAAGGGGATAGGGCAGCCAAGGCTGCAGCTCTCCTAGGACAGGACGCAAGACCCCTTGTGCTGTAAGTTGGATCTTGGTCCCACCGCTCTTGTTGATTTGGAATTTGGCGTCCTACGGGACGTAGATGATGTACCAGCGGCTGCCTACACCCACCTCGCCGTCCTAGCTCACGGGAAAGTGCATGCCTCTCGGAATGCCATGGTTTCTGTTATGGACAAGGTATGGTATGCTCCAGGGTTCGACAGGTTGGCAAAGGCATATGTGAAGGCATGTGAAGCGCACACCCAGACCACTGTATCCTATTCAGAGATTACAAATCGATTACATCCAGCTTCCCAAATCAGGCAGGTATGAGTACGTCCTTGTGTGTGTGGACCTGTTCAAAGCCACCGCACAATGTACAGTGGCTAAACTTGTGTCAGAACTTGTATGTAGATTTGGGGTACTAGAGACAATTGAGAGTGACAGAGGTACACAATTTACAGGTTAAGTGATGCGAAAGGTGATGTCAGCCTTGGGGTGGAACAAGCGTTTTACACTCCATACCACCCGCAGAGTTTAACAGAGTTGAAAGAACTGAAATGATATGCTTAAGTTAAAAGAAGTGTTTGGCTCTATGCCAAGATTAGGCCTGTACCATCCACAGGCCCTACAGCAGGGGTGTGATAAGGATATTGAATATGTACAAGAACTATGTCGTAAACTGAAAATAACACCCGATCTAGTGTTTTCCCCAATTCCAGACCCTGACAATCTAGAGGGGACTCATTTCTTGCAGCCTGGAGACTGGGTGGTCGCAAAAAAAAAAAAAAAAAAAAAAAAAACCTACTTCTGTAAAAGTGGATACATGCCTCCCACTGCAAGAAAGTTCCCGAGCCAGAGGAAAAGTGATGGGTGGGATCCCGGCGTTGTTTGGGTGGGGGAGGTAATGGACATTTTGATTTTGACTTTTGCATTTGTCTTATTGGACTATCTTCTTATTGGGAAACACCACTACGAACGATCCACATGGAGAAGCGATGGACTGGATGTGCAAATATTTCCCACACGTGTATGCCCAACCTCAGGAGTGGAGAGGACATTTTGCGGACTTGTCTATTATCTGTCCCCACTCCTGTAGAGACTCTTCGAGACATACCCAAAAATACACCCCTTTAAGTGTCTAATATGACAATGACGATATTGATGTTGATAAATCTAAGATTACTGTATTGTAAACTTGATTGACTTGCAATATTTGATATTATGTCTTCATATCTTGATGGACATAGAGTGCACCATTTCTACCTGGGAACCCGACACCTATGGGTGACAGAACCAGGAGATAATGGTGGCTCTGATGTCCAAATGAGGGAATGATAGGGGTCAATCATTATTAATCAATAATCTAACATAAGAAAGATAAGGAAACAGTGTAATAAATGTGACATTAGTTATTTGGTTATATAATGTTATGTATTATATGTAAAACATTCCGGAAGTTGCTAGTAGAATTTGGATATAGAATCATATGTAAAAAGGTATATTCAAGCGTTTATTTGAATATTGATTTTAGAATACTAAATGTATGATTAATTAGATTTTATTCAGCTATCTTACTGAATACCAACTTATCAACTTTATGCTGACTCCCAGTAGGTGGCTGGACCAGTTTTGTCTATGTGAAAAGTAGAAACAATGTCCCCTCTTTTGATGTGCAAATTGTTGATGGATCTTTAAGATTACATTCTGACTAAGTAGGTACTCAGACAGCCAGGAGACAATCTTTATTATCACATGTAATTGTTTTATGTATAGTTCAAACAGCTTTGTTGATACCTTTTGTTTAAAAGGCTTTTGATTTACAGCCCTATTGTAATCTGTTGGAATGAGGGTTTGGTCAGCAAAAGTAGAATGAAACTAGGTATTGGAAACGCCTTCTTTACAACTTGCATATAAACTAGCAATGTACAACAATAAACAGAATTCATACTGATATCACTAGACGGTCTGTGTAGTGGCTTATTATGGTTCTCTATGAGTACTCTATATAATATTTCCTCTTAATTTGGATACAGGCAACATTCGCATTACGGTCTGCGTTCCAGACCCCCCACAACATAATCAATGCTCGTGCCAAATTTCATGTTTCTATGACATAAGGAAGTGAGAGAATTAGATTACGTACGTAAAATTTAGACGCTAATTCTTTTGCGCTTAGAATTGAATAATCGAGTTGGGACCCATTAACCTTTCCTATTTATGACACAATCAATGCTCGTGCCAAATTTCAAGTTTCAATGACATCAGGAAGGGAGAGAATTAGATTATGTGCATAAAATTTGGACGCTAATTCTTTTGCGCTAGAATTGAATAATCGAGTTGGGACCCATTAACTTTTCCTATATATGACATAATCAATGCTCGTGCCAAATTTCATGTTTCTATGACATCAGGAAGTGAGAGAATTAGATTCCATACGTAAAATTTAGACGCTAATTCTTTTGCACTTAGAATTGAATAATCGAGTTGGGACCCATTAACTTTTCCTATTTATGACATAATCAATGCTCGTGCCAAATTTCATGTTTCTACGACATTGGGAAATGAGAGAATTAGACTTCGTACGTAAAATTTAGACGCTAATTCTTTTGTGCTTAGAATTGAATAATTGAGTAGGGACCGATTAACTTTTCCTATTTATGACATAATCAATGCTCGTGCCAAATTTCAAGTTTCTTTGACATCAAGAGGTGAGAAAATTAGATTCTGTACGTAAAATTTGGACACTAATTCTTTTGTGCTAGAATTAAATAATCAAGTTGGGACCCATTAACTTTTCCTATTTATGACATAATCAATGCTCGTGCCAAATTTCATGTTTCTATGACATCAGGAAGTGAGAGAATTAGATTACATACGTAAAATTTGGACGCTAATTCTTTTGCGCTTAGAATTGAATAATCGAGTTCGGACCCATTAACTTTTCCTACTTATGACATAATCAATGCTCATGCCAAATTTCAAGTTTCTATGACATTGGAAAGTGAGAGAATTAGATTACGTACGTAAAATTTGGACGCTTGTTCTTTTGCGCTTAAAATTGAATAATCGAGTTGAGACCCATTAGCGTTTCCTATTTATGACATATTCAATGCTCGTACCAAATTTCCAGTTTCTTTGACATCAGGAAGTGAGAGAATTAGATTCTGTACGTAAAATTTGGACGCTAATTCTTTTGCGCTAGAATTGAATAATCGAGTTGGGACCCATTAGCTTTTCCTATTTATGAGATAATCAATGCTCGTGCCAAATTTCAAGTTTCTATGACATCGGGAAGTGAGAGAATTAGATTTCGTACATAAAATTTGGACACTAATTCTTTTGCGCGTAGAATTGAATAATCGAGTTGGGACCCATTAGTTTTTCCTATTTATGACATAATCAGTGCTCGTGCCAAATTTCAAGTTTCTATGACATCAGGAAGGGAGAGAATTAGATTACGTACGTAAAATTTGGACGCTAATTCTTTTGCGCTAGAATTGAATAATCGAGTTGGGACCCATTAACTTTTCCTATTTATGGCATAATCTATGCTCATGCCAAATTTCATGTTTCTACGACATTGGGAAGTGTGAGAATTAGTGGCGAGTCAGTCAGTCAGTGGGTCAGTGACTCAGTCAGTGAATCAATGAGTGAGTCAGTGAGGGCTTTCGTCTTTATATATATAGATGAGCTTGGTTCTGGGGCTGTATGTATGTACTGACCTTGGTTTTCATGTTGTATTTATGTTATGAGCATGGTTCTGGGACTGTATTTGTGTACTGGCCTTAGTTCTGGTGTTGTATTTATGTTATACGTTTGGTTATGGGGCTATGTTTATATTGTCAGCTTGGCTCTGGTACAGTATTTATTCATGGAGCTGTTCTGGTTTGAGTATGCTGCTATCTTGCTACTTTCTGTACACACAGAATATAGGCAGATTGCTTTTCAGTGCAATTTATATTATTTTTTCCTATGACAGGTGGTGGGGGAGGTGCAAACAAATTAGAGGAGCCATCTAATATAAGGCTGGCACTAGTTATATCCCCCTCAACCCAGTAGTTTGAAACATGTGGCCCCCCTCAGCTATTGTCAAACTACAACTGTCATCATGATTTTCACATATTGAGAATCCTAATGGGTCTGCCTACTGCTCCTCTAAAGCAATTCCGTCTGATGAACTGTCTTCTAGGAACAGTTATGTCTTTTTACATCAGATTACGGTAGTGCCTGGTGCAAAGACAAGACTTCCCAGTATG
Source organism: Eleutherodactylus coqui (assembly GCA_035609135.1). NCBI lineage: Eukaryota > Metazoa > Chordata > Amphibia > Anura > Eleutherodactylidae > Eleutherodactylus > Eleutherodactylus coqui. The sequence continues at coordinate 26,639,531 of CM069406.1, forward strand.
TAAATCCCCAGACTACACTCTAGGCAGACACTGAACAAGCAGGGGATGCTGGGAAATGAGAGAGCTTAGCAATAATTGAAAACACAGACATGACTAGCAACATTCTGTGCTGAGTAACTTCTTAAAATGTCTTTAGAACAGTCTGAGCTCTAATATTTTGTTGCCCTATTACAGGGTGTGAGGAGGAGCTGCATGACACAACGGGTTAAAAACACTAAAGATAGAACCCTGTTGTAATTCTTTACCCTCTCAGGCCCTAAATTAGACACAAAGCAAGAGGACCTTCCAAAAATATGGGGCGAGTCATAAATTTGGTTTTTGCATCTCTATCACCACCCAGTGGTTGGAAGTGGTTCTGCATGCAAGGTTTTTAGAGATTTTTGACATTTTGATTTCTAGAAATTGGGCTTTCATTTTTGGCATATTAAAGTTCTTACTGAAGTCTAGTAGTATGAATAGAATCTGCTGGTATTGATAAGGTGTACTGAGGTGTAAGATGTGTGGAAAGAAGTAGAACCTTAGACATCAAGCTGCAGTATAGATCTGTGTTCTAAAGCTCCTTAAAAGAGTTGTGCCAAGTTTAAAACCTATCCTGTATTTACAGGATAGAGGATAAGTGTCTGATTGGTGGGGATCTAACTGCTGGGAACATTACTGATCACAAGAACACGGGTCCCATTGTAAGGAACTCACCCAAAAGGGTTAAAAGTCAACATGGAGATAGACTGAACAGTGGACTAAAAATTGGGCCAAAAATTGCTTTATATTTTGGTGCTGCGGAAAGGAGCATGCCCATTAGATGCTTATTGCTTAACTGAAGCTCTCACATAAAAATGGACATTTTTTGTTGTGTAGTGTAAGAGCGCAGGGACTGAAAGTTGAGCTGGAGGTGTTGAAGAAGGAGAACACAGAGACGGTGTGCAGAAGACTAGAAAGAGAGAAAGGGGAACTGAGGTGTCACAGGACTGAGATTGAGAGAGAAAAGGCTTTGCCATTGTGAATGGAGTGGAGACAAGCGCTCCCAAATGCCCAGATGGCGATGTGAGATCTTTGGGGTCAGTAGTATCAGTGGCCCCTCCCCCCTGCACAACAAATCGTAAGTGAGACTGGCCTCATCACAGCAGTAGGGGCAAAGACAATTAGTCAAAAGGCCTGTTGCAGAAGATAGAAGTTGTATTAAGGAAAGTGTACTAATTAACAAACTTTTATCGCTTGAGTTTCCGATTTACGGACTGGGATAGTGAAGCATAATGAAAGGTGTTGGCATTAGATAATAGAGACATTACACATGGGTTCTGCGCATTGTATTTTTGAGAGACTGCATTACCTGCTGTGCAGTGTTAATGAGTTTGCTTAGGAGGTATTATTACCTATTAGGTGATAGCACAGGTACAGGTTCTATTGCTTAACCATTACCATTCTGTTGTTTAACTTTGGTTACCCATCTGCTGCATTGTATCCTAAATCCTGCATTGCTATACCTTCACCCACCATGCTTCCCAATATTAATTGAGCAGAGGTCAAGCATACAGGTTGCCTCTCCATTCATCTCTATGGGACTGATGGAGATAGCGGAGTACAACGCTATATGCTTCAGTTACATGCAGATGAATGAAATAGTAGCGTGCATGCTTCATTCATTCTGGGGGATATGGGACCTCCGGTCTCGTGATTGGTGGGGGTCCCAACGGTCAGACCCCCCACTAATGATTATTTCCCTATACTGTGGTTAAATTTTAAACTTGGCACAACTTCTTTTAATCTGCTATGGGCACATACTGAACCTCGATGTGCCTACATCTTCTTTATTCTAGGGCAGGCATATTGACATAATATGGGGGCACGCTGTTTACCCATAAAACTGTAATACAGACTTTTGGGTACTCCTGCTGCAACACGGTGTCCATGTATGTGTCAATGCTGTGTACATGGACCCTAACAGGGAAGCAAGCTGAGAATAGTCCAGAACTAAGGTATGAAGGGAAAATGAATCAAAAGGAAGGAACTATCAATGAGCTGAACCATAAATCAAAAGGGAAGTTTGAGATCTTAGTGGGTTTTATAGGAAATAGCACACTAAATAACAAGCAAAGTTTCCAGCTTTCTATTTTGTACGCAGCTGTTCTAGTCATTTCAGTCTACATAATTCTGCCATGTAGTACCAACATGCTGCCATATACAGCCCAAATAATACCAACATACAGTGCCCAAATAATATTGTTTAAAGAGGCCAAATAAGGCTGCCTATAGACTAGATGTTGTCCAACTGTAAGGGACTTCCCTAAAGGGTAAAATGTTACTATAGCGATAGACAGAGATAATTACGTGCGCCAAATTGTTCGAAAAATTTTTATTAATGAGAACTGAGCATGCCCAGAAGGACATTCACTGATTGGCTGCTGGTCTTGCTGCACCACAGGAGTAGAGCGCAGGGTTTATGCTGCTAGCTGGAGGCTCTGCTGAGAGCACAGACTGGTTTAAGGGGGAGAGAGAGAGAGTAATAGAAGCTTGGATCCCCCAGATTTGAGAGGGATTGGTGTTTAGAGCTGAGGTGCTACAGTGTGTAAACATAGGCAGAGCGGAGGTGTGAAATGATTGGTACTGGAGTTAGTACTGCAGGTCTGGAGCATCCAAGTCTTCAGGAGGAGGCCAGAGTGAGGGTGGGATGGTGCTGTCAAGCAACGGACACAGTGCCATAGAAGAGTTGTAAGTGAGGCCAGCCTCATTAAAAAAAAAAAAACGAACAGTATGTACATCTGTAAGGATGCTTTAGTAGCCTGCAGGCCTGCTGCATGTTTGTGAGAACTCGGATACTAATTATATGGACAGCAGGAATTTACCAGGGTCGAGCCTAAATGCTTAAGAGAACTGTTTCCAGATACAGCAACATGCGGAGAACTCTTCCTCTATTAATGGATTGTGTTTAACTTTGAGTTTGCCTTATTAACACTGTAGGTCTCTAGTACTGTAATTATCACATATGAATTGTGGCATCATTATCATAGTGGCGATAGTCGTTCAGTAAGTGGAAGCAGAGAGTGCTGGAGATCTCGTTTGTATCCTGAAACCTGTGTCGCATATCATCACCCGTGACACAATGGACTGTCATCTTATAGGGCTGTTTTTAGGATTCTGGTTGCTATATACAGTTATCTGCATCAGTTCTTTTTATGCAGATTCCACGATGAGAGATAGTTCTAAATAGTAGCATGCAAGTAAATTGAATATATGGTTCTTGCCCCCTACTGGTCATTTGTGATCATTGCTTGCTTCGCTCCCGGGTGACCATATGCATGGAAATTCACAGTTTTCCTGTTGGGCAATGGAAGGATTTCCCTTTCTGAGCACATATTCTTAATGTCAGCCAGAGATTGTACATGCACCAGGCCCTTGGAACTATTTCCTTTTGATGGATAACATTTGGCACCTGTTTATAATGGTGATTGATTCTTTCATCTCAAGGATTTTGACCTCATATCCTTTGAAAACATCATCTACGCCCCTAAGAGCGTAATCTCCTTGTTACTGTTGGCACTGTATAATGGCCGTCTATGGCTGTGGTCACGCACCAGTGCTTGCTGTTCTGTGATTAGTTTTCTGTCTATATTGTTGTTTTGCTAAACTTTTTATTTATCCTGTTTGACCCCCAAAATATGTCGCTGTCCTGCACTACTGTCAGACCGGATGGCTAGGTCTGTGATGTCTCATCTGCTTTAATGAATGCATTGTACCGTTTGGTTTTGCATCATTTCCTAATAGAGAACTTCACCCCTGGAATATCATTCTGAAGTTTACCGCAACCATAAAACATTTAAGCACAATAACATTTTATAAGCCACCAGGACAATAGAAACCACATCCCTCGTCCATCTGGTCTATTGCCCAATCTCTCTTACCCACAGCTAATTGCTTCATGTGTCGAATCTCATTTCAGTTTGCTCAATTTCAAGTCAATCATATAAAAATGTAAGAAGGAGTAAACTTGGCATGACCAGAAGAGCAGCATTTTATATTTACCTATAGAATTGATCTGCATAAAAAGTTAAGTAACTTTGTAAACACATTATATTACTTATTCTATATGAATTCTTTATTATTATACCCAAGAGCTGCACTCGCTATTCTGCTGGTGGAGCCACTGTGTACATACATTACTTATCCTGTACTGATCCTGAGTTACATCCAGTATTATACTCCAGAGCTGCACTCACTATTCTGCTGGTGGAGTCACTGTGTACATACATTACTTATCCTGTACTGATCCTGAGTTACATCCAGTATTATACTGCAGAGCTGCACTCACTATTCTGCTGGTGGAGTCACTGTGTACATACATTACTTATCCTGTACTGATCCTGAGTTACATCCTGTATTATACTCAAGAGCTGTGCTCACTATTCTGCTGGTGGAGTCACTGTGTACATACATTACTTATCCTGTACTGATCCTGAGTTACATCCTGTATTATACTCAAGAGCTGTGCTCACTATTCTGCTGGTGGAGTCACTGCGTACATACATTACTTATCCTGTACTGATCCTGAGTTACATCCAGTATTATACTCCCGAGCTGCACTCACTATTCTGCTGGTGGAATCACTGTGTACATACATTACTTATCCTGTACTGATCCTGAGTTACATCCAGTATTATACTGCAGAGCTGCACTCACTATTCTGCTGGTGGAATCACTGTGTGCATACATTACTTATCCTGTACTGATCCTGAGTTACATCCAGTATTATACTGCAGAGCTGCACTCACTATTCTGCTGGTGGAGTCACTGTGTACATACAATACGTATCCTGTACTGATCCTGATTTACATCCAGTATTATACTCCAGAGCTGCACTCACTATTCTGCTGGTGGAATCACTGTGTGCATACATTACTTATCCTGTACTGATCCTGAGTTACATCCTGTATTATACTCCAGAGCTGCACTCACTATTCTGCTGGTGGAGTCACTGTGTACATACATTACTTATCCTGTACTGATCCTGAGTTACATCCTGTATTATACTCAAGAGCTGTGCTCACTATTCTGCTGGTGGAGTCACTGTGTACATATATTACTTATCCTGTACTGATCCTGAGTTACATCCAGTATTATACTCCAGAGCAGCACTCACTATTCTGCTGGTGGGGTCACTGTGTACATACATTACTTATCCTGTACTGATCCAGAGTTACATCCTGTATTATACTCCAGAGCTGCACTCACTATTCTGCTGGTGGAGTCACTGTGTACATACATTACTTATGGTGTACTGATCCTGGGTTACATCCTGTATTATACTCCAGAGCTACACTCACTATTCTGCTGGTGGAGTCACTGTGTACATACATTACTTATCCTGTACATACATTACATTACTAAGACTACATTCACACTAGGGTTTTTTTAAGCCCAATTCAGCTTTGTTAAAAACAGAAATCGGAAGTTAAAAAAAAACAAAAAAACATCTGTTAAGCTTTCTGCATACATCTGGTGCCTCTCCAATGAATATGGCTTAGTGGTTAGCAGTGCTAATGACCGAGCTACCATGTTTTAGAAGAAAGACAAGAATAAACAAAACGAGAACATACAACCTCCATGCAGTTGTTGCCTATAGTCAGACGTGAAGCTAGAACCCCCGTGTTACAAGATGCGGCGGCTCAGTCATTAGCATTGCTGCCTTGCAGTGCTGGAGTTCCTGACCAAAGGGTGATGGCTGTGTGGAGTTTTTCATAGTTGCGCTTGATGAGATTTGAACCTAGAACCGCAATTGCATTGCAAGGTAACAGTGCTAACAACTGAGCTGCCTCTATGTTATGTAACCCCTTGTTTCAGTTTGTAACCAAGAATAAATATAAGATGTCCACAATATGGCTGCATTTTAGTGTCCCTATTATGACAAATTACCTTATGGTGATCTAGGTTTACTTTACCCAAACCACTGGGGGCAGTGGCATAGCAATAGGGGTTGTAGGGGTTACATTTGTGACCAGGCCCCTAAGCTTGACCCTCCTCACCACAAACATCAATGGACTTTCCCCCCTGGAACCCCGCACCTCATGTCTGGCAAAGCAGTAAGAACACAGAGACCTCCTTATTAAACAAACAGCAATCACGCTGCCTGTCTGCCAGATTATGCAGTTCTGAGTATAGAATGACTCCTCCTGTTAGGGTCTGCTGCTGGGATCTGTTGTTCTACATGGGTTTTTAGCAGCGCAGCCCCACAGGTGGGGGTTGATTGAGCTGGCTGGGTATGAATTTCTCCAGCCAGCCAATCACTATATAGTGCTCATATATACCAGCTCCTCTGCTAGATGCTGCTGGGCTTTCCTGTGTTTGTTCACAGTGTGAACAGTGTCATGCTCCTACCTATCAGTGCATGTGCTGGATGTGTGGTGTGAACAGTCTTGTTGAGGGTGCATGGTGTGCTGTGTTGTATGCAAATCACTAGTGTGTTGGTGTGAGCTGTGTTCAGTCCTGCTGTGTTTCATTTGTCATCTAGGTCTAGGTAGGTCCCTAGGTTCCAGCACAGGGTCATCCTTGTCAGGACGATTGCCCTGCATGCAGGCAGATTTCATGTGGAAGTTGTCTCATTTGCGTAGGGACCTGCAAGACAACGAGGACCCTTGAAGTGGGCTCGGCGGCTTAAGGACCTTGGCCAAAATACGAACCAATACCTTGCATCGTATCTATTTACATTTGTTTATGCATTTGTCAGTCAGTGTCTTATGTCTCGCTGGTTCCGAGTTCCACCGGAGTCTTGCCATTTCGGGAGTGTGAATGACCTCCCACCTTCTCCTACTGACTATGTGTTCTAAGCACAGGACACCAGCGAAAAGAGGCTATTAGCTATGCTCCTGCTGGGGAAGATGGATATTTAGGGTGTTATAGCCATAAATCAGACACTAAATCACAGCTGCATCATGGCCATCTGAAATAAGCCCAAGTTTACTCATACTGCCATACTGCTCATTGGCAAGCATGATATGAGTTATTTCACGGACACCATATCAGTTGTATAACCTGCCTCCACCCCCATTGATGACCACAGTCTACTGCCTATGGATAGCATTACTGTCTGCTTTGCCTCACTGCTGCTATAATAAATTCAGCCCCTTCACCTCTCCATGCCATCCCACCGTGGACTGTCTACAATTGTTACTCTGACCATTGTGGTATTTACTGGGAACTGACAAAGACCATTTTCTTACATACTATATAACTGTAATAGCAATTGCACAATGGGAAACTCTAAAGGTCACGAAACTTGTCGAAATTTACAAGAAATTGATGAATACTCTAAAGTTCTCTAGTGTTCACCTTTATGTGATTGTTGATTAGTACTTCCATTGCCAGAAATAATATGAAATGGTACAGTGCATCCTGCAGATAGTTCTTACGTAGAGTTAGGTTTATAAAACAACCACATTTTCACGTTACATTTTGTCTAACTGGGAAGCAGCCAAGAGCCAAGATAACCTTGAGGCTCTTGAGATAATTGCCAAGCACCTAGAAGGAGTTGTCATTTTGTGGCAAAACTTGTCAGGCAGTTACGATTAGAGTTGGGGCGTGATTAGATGAATAGTCTTGCCATCTGAGGCCCTAGAAGTGGTTCTATCCTTGGCCTATAACAAGGCTCTCGGAGGCTTCTTGTGTGTAGTGACCTCTTTTTCTGCTTGTATAGAGCTTGTTGACCACTAGACGCCTCTACGATGCAATCAAAGAATATTTTATCCAATTACCAGAGTTTAAGAAGGGGCATATTATTAGAATGCGAGAAGTTGGATGGCCGTATAGACGGATTGCCCACCACGAATTGCCGTTCTGACTAGTCTGTTAGGAGGTGTTGGGAACAGGTTGCCCTCGACAGACCACCAGGATAGAGGATCGTGCAACAAGCATAGGCAGCTCCAACTGTTTCATAGTCCACCATTCATAGGCAGATGGCTCCATTGTTGCAGGCCCCTGTGTCTGTTGGAACCATTTCCAGGGACTTGGCTGAAGGACATTTGCTCTCATGGTGCCCATTACATGTACTGCTTTTGACACCCATCATTGCCTCCATTTGCAGTGGTGTCGTGAATGATGATAGTGGACGGTACGGAGTGGAACCGGGTTGTCTTCAACAATTAATTCAAGTTCAGTTTAGGTACTGATGACGGCCTTGGTTGTGTCTGGATACCTAGGGGTGAGCACCTTAATCCTGCCTTTGCTGCGGAGTGGCACACTGCCCCCTGCTGGTGTGATGGTCTGGGGAGGCCATCACATACGGCAGTAGTTCACCACTAGCAGTGGTACGAGAGATAATGACAGCTCAGCGATATGTTCAGAACATCCTGCAGCCACATGTGTTCTTCTCATGTCGGCTTCCAAGAGGCTTCCAGCAGGACAATGCTCAGCTGCATACAGCAAGGAGGTCACAGTAATGTCTCCACAACATTGTCAAACTTCTATGGCTGCCCGGTCACCATATTTATCGCCGATAGATCATGTATAGGACCATCTTCGTCATCAACTACGAGTTTGGATGATCTAGAGGCTTAGTTGCAGCAAATGCAGAACAATGTACCGCAGGATAACATGCATAACCTGTATGCCTCAATGCCCACCCGTATTACATCTTGTATACAAACTAGAGGTGCTACAACAGGGTACTAGAGCCTCCATGCCCCTCCATATTACATCTTGTATACAAACTAGAGGTGCTACAACAGGGTACTAGAGCCTCCATGCCCCTCCATATCACATCTTGTATACAAACTAGAGGTGCTACAACAGGGTACTAGAGCCTCCATGCCCGTCTGTATCACATCTTATATACAAGCTAGAGGCAGTACTACAGGGTACTAGAGCCTCCATGCCTGCCCGTATCACATCTTGTATACAAACTACAGGCGGTCCAACAGAGTACTAGAGCCTTCATGCCCGCCAGTATGACATCTTGTATCCAAGCTAGAGGTGGTACAACAGTGTACTAGAGCCTGCATGCCCCCCATACCACATCTTGTTTTCAAGCTAGAGGTGGTACAACAGGGTACTAGAGCCTCCATGCCTGCCTGTATCACATCTTGTATCCAAGCTAGAGGCGGTCCAACAGGGTACTAGAGCCTCCATGCCTGCCCGTATTACATCTTGTATACAAACTAGAGGTGCTACAACAGGGTACTAGAGCCTCCATGCCCCTCCATATCACATCTTGTATACAAACTAGAGGTGCTACAACAGGGTACTAGAGCCTCCATGCCCCTCCATATCACATCTTGTATACAAACTAGAGGTGCTACAACAGGGTACTAGAGCCTCCATGCCCGCCTGTATCACATCTTATATACAAGCTAGAGGCAGTACTACAGGGTACTAGAGCCTCCATGCCTGCCCGTATCACATCTTGTATACAAACTACAGGCGGTCCAACAGAGTACTAGAGCCTTCATGCCCGCCAGTATGACATCTTGTATCCAAGCTAGAGGTGGTACAACAGTGTACTAGAGCCTGCATGCCCCCCATACCACATCTTGTTTTCAAGCTAGAGGTGGTACAACAGGGTACTAGAGCCTCCATGCCTGCCTGTATCACATCTTGTATCCAAGCTAGAGGCGGTACAACAGGGTACTAGAGCCTCCATGCCCCCCATATCACATCTTGTATCCAAGCTAGAGGCGGTACAACAGGGTACTAGAGCCTCCCTTTAAGTGTTCAGTTTTCTGTAATAAATTCTCGTTTTGCTCTGATACTGTAATCACTTAATTATATCAACGTTACAATCACACAGAGAAAGTTTCATTTGATTGTGACAAGTTCCTCTAGGGGAGGGATTTTTTTTGACTATGAGTATAAACCATAAACCAAAAATGTAGAATTACTTTATTCTGCCATCCTTTAGTTGGAAATTAATGATCCTTTGCGTTTTGGTTTTAGCAGAAGATAAAAGTAACAATAAGAGTATACCATTTCACAGCAGGCTGTAAAATGAGACAGTTTTGTAGAGAGCATAGCCTGTTACACTGACATCTAGAGGACTGTATAAATATTGCAATATTTAATTTTTTACTAGTTTCCCCTACAATAAATAGCTGTAAATATGGGACTTTGCATAGATTATGTGACGCTGACCCTGGACAGAAGAAATGCAGGTAGTCACTCGTCTGTTGCTGGTCAGATTAGGCTTTTGGTTTAGAAAATACCAAAAGTCTTCATACAGAACAAGTATTTCACAAATCACTGTTGACATTCAAACATATCTTTGGTAAGAAGGTTTGCTTGCAAACAAGCTGTTCGGGGAATTGGTTGACATGTAGACAGAACATGGGAATGGAGTTGATGACGTCACGTTATTTATTGGTAAACACGGTTATTCCTATGATAATAGCTTACAGAAATACACATAGTAACAAGACCTGTCTGCTGTGTCTGTTGATGTATATACTACCCTATGCATCGAATTAGGGGTCATTGGAAGAAACACAATGGCAACAGCCAGTGACGCCCTGAAGTTAATGACACCCTGTGAAGAACTTTTTTTGCACCCCTCCAGAAAAACTATATCCTATGCACTGATAGGCAGTCTGGTTGTATCTTGGTTGTGTAGAAAGCAGCAAGATGCAATAAATACTGTAGCAGAACCTAGCAAATAACATCAGTACAGCACCAAAACAAAGTTCAGTACATATACAGCCCCAGAACCAAGCTCAGTGCATAAATACAGCGGCAGAGCTAAACTCATAACATAAACGCAGCACAAACCAACCTTAGTACATCGATACAATACCAGAAACAAGCTCATAAGATAACTATAGTAGCAGAACTAAGTGATTGTGCTGTAGGGGTACAGATAGGCTGACAGTGACCCCTTGAAACATCAAAGAGCATCAGATAGAGCCAAGAGGAGGATAATTCATGTAGCTGCCATATGGAGGAGGAAGATCATCCGGCCAGGTGGACCTAAGGGGGAGATTGCCTCCAGTCCATATCAACCTGGTACTTCGCCTACAAGCCGGTGGCCAGCATCCTGTGTGACCACAGGGGTCGCACATAGGTAAGGCGACAGCTCATGCAGCTAAGTGTACATTTTAAATAGTGTCTATTGGGTGGTGAGAAGCTAGACAAGCCTCCATTTCTATTGGGGATATCAACCCAAGAGTTCATTGAAAGATTGAGAGTTGTGAATATGAACTAGTGGTTAGCAATGTGGGAGCATGAACCAGTAGTAGAAAGGGGTGCCATGAAAGACTTTTTTAAAGGGTTAATTTCTATCTCACAAAGTTAAGCCATATTACTAGGATATGCCATTAATTTATGCCCATGGGGGTCAGATCTCTGGGTCCCCACCAGTCCTGAGAATGAAGGGGCCATATTGCTGGTCTAGCGATGGAATCTCTTCAGTGTTATCCTTGGATAGCGCCATTCCCAGCACTACAGACCCTTTATTCAGTCAGATCCCTACTGATCACTTGGTGATATGGGAATAACCCTTTTAAGGGGCAATTTCAACATGTCAAACCATTTCTATATTGAGGTCAATCCAACTCTAAGGTGATCGACACGAGTCTGGCTTCATTTGCACCAATCTAAGCCAAATCTGAAATAGTTGGAACCGTTATTTGGAGGGGGTTAAATTATTCTGACTCTTAGAAGGGGGTCCTAAGCAACTTCAATACTTGGAGAAGAGCTGTAGCCACTGGCGTAACTATAGGGGATGCAGAGGATGTGGTTGCACCTGGGCCCAGGAACCTTAGGGAGCGCATAAGGCCTCTCTTCTCCATATAGGTAGCCCAGTACTATGAATAAAGCATTATAGTTGAGGGTCCTGTTACAGGTTTTGCACTGGGGCCCAGAAGCTTCAAGTTACGCCTCTGCTTTATGGGGTCAAGAGAAGTTGGGGGGGGGGGGGGGGCAGGAAAAACATTTGCACTTGGGCCCATGAGCCTTTAGCTGCGCCCCTGGCTGAAGCCTCATGTGGGTGGACCCTTAACAAAACTATGCAATAGAGAACCTGACCTTGTTGCCTATCAGCTTTCATGTCTTAAACTGCTCTGGAAAAATGTAAGCTGCATTGTGATTGGTTGTTATGGGCTACAAGGCCAGTTTTTCTGGTAAATGGTTTAGGTTCATGCTGACATATAAAAGTGGAGATACCTTTTAAAATTTGGATAGTGACTTAAAAAAATAGAGATGTAAAGAATTTGCTTAGAAGAATTGTTGACATTCTATCAGCTACCACCAAAATGTCTGACTCCATGATAGTGAAATAGAAAAACGTAACCGTACAGAAGTCGATCCCAATAGCAATTATCCACAGAGGTCGTTATACTATCAGCTTCCATCTTGAAGTCTGTGAACCTTGATGGTTATTACTATTTGGCTTTCAAGGTAATTAGTTGTAAATAGAATCTTGTCTAAACGAGAACGTTTTTTTAACCCTTTAAGGACAAGAGGAATTTTTTTGTCACCTCACATTCCACTAAATATACTTTTTAAAAATTTGTATATACACCGTGTTTCCCCGAAAATAAGACAGTGTCATATTAATTTTTGTTCAAAAAAGTTTAACTTTTTTACATGTATAGCTGCCTGGACACTATTTAAATTGACTTTTTTAATTAACTGTTTGCAGGGCTTAAAGGGGTTGTCCCGCGCCGAAACGGTTTTTTTTTTTTTTCAACCCCCCCGCCCCCCCCCCCCCCCCCCCCGTTCGGCGCGAGACAACCCCGATGCAGGGACCTAGCGAAAGCTTACCGGAGCGCTTACCTGAATCCCCGCGCTCCGGTGACTTCTATACTTACCGGTGAAGATGGCCGCCGGGATCCTCTTCCTCCGTGGACCGCAGCTCTTCTGTGCGGTCCATTGCCGATTCCAGCCTCCTGATTGGCTGGAATCGGCACGTCACGGGGCGGAGCTACACGGAGCCGGCATCCTGCACGAGAGGCTCCATTGAAGAAAGCAGAAGACCCGGACTGCGCAAGCGCGGCTAATTTGGCCATCAGAGGCCGAAAATTAGTTGGCACCATGGAGACGAGGACGCCAGCAACGGAGCAGGTAAGTATAAAACTTTTTATAACTTCTGTATGGCTCATAATTAATGCACAATGTACATTACAAAGTGCATTAATATGGCCATACAGAAGTGTATAGACCCACTTGCTGCCGCGGGACAACCCCTTTAATTTTGGAGTAGGGCTTATATTTCAAGCATCCTCAAAAAGCCTAAAAAATCATTTTGCATCCTCAAAAATTCTGGAAAATCATGCTATGTCTTATTTTCAGGGAAACAGGGTACTATATCTGTATAAGTATCTATATAAGGCTTCAGCCTGTAGTTTATATATCACACTTTAGGGATCGAATGCATACAAAGCGGAACAGTGTTATATTATATGGTATAGAAAGTGAAAGCAAAGTTCAGTGGGTATTTTAAACCATAAAGGGGGATATTTACTAAGACCGGTGTTTCGTGTGCCAGTCTTAAACCTAAGTTCATTAGCATAAAATGTGCATCTTTGTCTATGACTACATCAGAAGTTCAAAACTACGCCAGCTATGAGGTATAGACTTCTGCTATGCAGACGTAGCAATCATCAAAAAAAGGACGTTCGCTTGCTACATCCGTTTATTTAACATACCACATTTCGGCACACTGCGCTATTTATGTAGCCTATTGCATTCTATAAATGCCGGCTATGCAAATAACGTTCGGTGCACTTGGATAACTACGTAGTGCGCTGCGCCATTTAAGCTGAAGATTGCTACTTCTGTAATTTGTCAGTTTCAGTGCACATTATAGTAAATCTATTGGTCCGGGAGAGGCCACACCCCACTAAACCCCACCTATTTTTGACAAGTGGCGAGATCCACAGAAGATCCAAAATAGTAGCACATTTCAGCACACGGACGTCAACCTTTGAGATTTTTTTCTCTTGATACTCTTGTAGAAACCTTACAGAGAATGGAGAAGATTTCATACCTTGATTAGCTGAATGTTTCTCCAGGTGTGTTGTAAGGGTGGAGCCTAACTAGAGGGGTGTGGCTTTGTTTTCCTCACTGTTAATCAGCATCAGAGCAGTATTGGGTGGGTTATTTTGGGAAAAGCCCCAAAGTAGTTAAGAGGGGATATAAGAGGGGGAGATAAAGCGGAAACTTACTGAATATAGAAAGGATATTTTTGATTATTTAACCGTTTTAATTGACAGCATTTTATAGTTGATTGTTTTTAGTTGAATGTTCCTGTAAGATCTGGTGGAAGATTTCTTTGAGATTTACCTGAGATGTAATGCTCCCCCTTTAATATTTCTTCACTTGTGTTTTTCTTGTAGTAACTTCTCACTAGAGATGAGCGAGCGTGCTCGCTAAGGCAAACTACTCGAGCAAGTAGTGCCTTATGCGAGTACCTGCCCGCTCGTCTCTAAAGATTCGGGTGCTGGCGGGGGAGAGCGGGGAGTTGCGGGAGTAAGCAAGGGGGAGCAGAGGGGAGAGAGTGCGAGAGAGATCTTCCCCCCGTTCCTCCCCGCTTTCCCCCGCCGCTCCCCGCTGGAACCCGAATCTTTAGAGACGAGCGGGCAGGTACTCGCATAAGGCACTACTCGCTCGAGTAGTTTGCCTTAGCGAGTATGCTCGTTCATCTCTACTTCTCACTTCTAGAATTAGCAGACCCAAGTAATTAGATAAGTCAGCTTTACTCATAAGAGTTGAAGAGGAAAGAGAAAGAAGAACCAACAATAAGATTGAAGTAATCATGATATGTCATCAATAAACCTGAAGACGAGACATTCTGGTGAAACACTATTCATATGATCTAACTCTTGTGTTCATTAACCCCTTTTAGTGCATGCCCAAGATTGATACTTAAGGATGTGGTGATTTTTTAGTAGTAGTTTTTTTCATCTACATATTTCAAAAACTGTAACTTTTTATTTTTTCCATAAAAAAATACTATATTACTCTATGAAATTTTACTGACAGATGCATGTGTTATGCATCCTCAGCCCAGCAACCCAGCCCTGCAGCCCTCCAGATCTTTCATATGAAACGGACGTCGCATGACCGCTGCAGCTGATCAGAGGCTACAGCGTCACTGTTCCAAATGCCTGGCATCTTGGCACCCAGCGAATTAACCTGTCAGTAGCATTTATTATCGTATAGACAAGGCCTTTAAAGGGAATCTGTCAACTGCAACATGGTGTCCAAACTGCAGGTAGCATGTTATAGAGTAGGAGGAGCTTAGCAGATTGATATATACAGGGTGGTCCAAAGGTATAGAGACAACCGAATAAATGGAAAATGGTAATTTGTGGCTTGGAATGCCATTCTGTGTATTGCATGTCGCTAAAGGAAAGTGGGCAAATCTGTCTGGGGGGGGGGGGGGGTGTTCAACATAGCGGCCATTTTGAAAAAGCCATCTAGGAATGAAGTTAATATTTAAATTGTAAGGGATGCATGTGACGTATGTATCTGATAGAGGATTTGACAAGGATTCCAAATATATGCTTAATTGTGGCATACTATAGATATTAACACGCAAGGAGAGGAAAGAGATTGTGCTGATCCCAGGGGAGTGCAGTACCGGAGTCATTGCAGCAGGTTTCAATAATGGCACCACCTATGTGCCATGGCACAGTTGGCAAATTGCTTGCCAAATAGGTTCTGTGTTGGCCCTGCCAAAAAGTGGACGTAACAAAACTGCCATAGACGAAGCGACAATAATAGTCGTCCTGGCATCCTTCTGCAAGAACTCACATCAAAGCACCCGGCCCCTGTCACAGGAGAATTGGGTAAGTCGAACCACCATTGGGTGGATAATGGTTATGCACAAATGGCACTCGTATAAGATCCAGCTCCTACATCATCTTAATTAAATTGATCCCGATCGTCGTATGGAATTTGTGGGATGGGTCCCACATTGAACAAAGGCGGTAGTGTTCAGTGATGAAGCAAACGTCTCTGTGGATGGGAAGGTGAACAAACAAAACCTTTGCTACTGGTCCGACACAAACCCACACTGGGTGGGGTGCGGCATGTGGGGTCAAAAGAGGCTGCTCTCAGAGCATTGTAAATGGGAAAAGAGAATAGCCTCGACAATGCAATAGAACGAGGAGAAAATTGAGCATATCCTGTAGTGGACCGTCATTGTGTACCATGTCATGGAAAAATTGTGAAGAACTTTCACAGAACTAACAGTACATGACATGAAAGCTCGGATTTGGATTCCCACGTCAAATTCTCTATCAGATACATATGTCACATGCTCCCATCCCATTTGAAAATATAGACTTAGTTCCAAGATACTGGCTTTCAAAATGGCCACCATGTTGGCACCGCCCCTCACAAATTTTCACCCTTCCCCTTAGCAACATGCCACACAAAAGATGGCTTTCCAAGCCACAGTTTTCCAGGTTCTCCTGTAGTTTTATGGGAAAAGATGTCCAACAATGTTATATATGTTTCTCTTATAAGCTTGTCTGAAAGAACATCCACATGACAGCTCACATGCACTATATAAACTAACAATACATTATACTACACTTACATTTTTTTTTTTTACTTTTGGCTCCCCCAATTAAACTGTCACTTTAAGATTTTTTTTAAAATTAAAAATGGAGCACTTAAGTCAAATCATCCTTAACTTAAGTCATTGGCCAACAGGGGGTGCCATTTAGTGCCACACAATCTAGAATTTGTTCCAATAAATAATATTGGAATACAATAGCTCAAAGGACAGTGAAAGTTAAAGAATAGATGGAAGGCAAAACTTTTGCTAGCATGGTCAAAATTGAGAGCGCCTGTAGAGGTAAACGGAGGATAAACTAACAAGCGATTGCAGTCAATCATGTACTTTTGCCTCTAGTTACATTTTTATGATCATGACAAACTACTGCAAACAGCAAATCTTAATTTGTTAGTTCAAGTCTAAAGTCGGTAATACTTTTGCCTGCCAGAAGGGGCACTGTTGTACAGATTTTATGGAAAAAATGATTGATTTTGATTGCATTTCCAATCAATGGAATGAAATACTTGTATGGTTATTTTACAGATCTGTGTTGTAGAGCTCTTTGACACAGCATCCATAGATATCCATGGGATCATACTGTATATACACTTACCTCTTATTTTATAGGGAATATATGGTACTTCAAGGGCCAGTCTGTCATTAAATAGAGCTCTATTAGTAGTACTCAAATAATGCAACGGTACAGTAGCTTTGTAATAAGGCACCACAATAACACCACCCAATCCGTATGCTATGCAATATAGTTACATTAGGGTTTGAACAAGACTAAGTAATAGAGATGAGCGAGTATACTCGCTAAGGCACATTACTCGAGCGAGTAGTGCCTTAGCCGAGTATCTCCCCGCTTGTCTCTAAAGATTTGGGGGCCGGCGCGGGTGACAGGTGAGTTGCGGCGGGGAGCAGGGGGAGAAAGGGAGAGAGAGATCTCCCCTCTGTTCCTCCCCGCTCTCCCCTACCGCTCCCCGCCCCCGCCGGCCCCCGAACCTTTAGAGACGAGCGGGGAGATACTCGGCTAAGGCACTACTCGCTCGTGTAATGTGCCTTAGCGAGTATACTCGCTCATCTCTACTACGTAACACTGCCAGTGGCGCCCCCTGGTTATAATTGCCAATTTTGTTTTTTTTTTAGTTTTTTTTATTTGTAACTTTCAAGATCCATAGAGTTTGTATTTTTCTTTTTCATCAGCACAGATACACGAGTTGTAATTTTAGTGCTACTATATACTGCACCTTATAATGTATTGAAAGACTTTAACATTTTTTGAAGTTTTTGCTTTTATGGCATTCATGATGCAGTAAAAATGTTAACTTTATTCTACGGGTCAGTACAACTACGGTAATACCACATTTATAGATTTCTTTCAAATTTTACAGATTTTCAATAATTAAAAACCCTTTAAAAAATACAAACCTTTTTTTTGTCGCGACATTCTGGACCCCATAATTTTTTTACTTTTTTCATGGATGGGGGTGTGCGATGGCTTGTTTTTCATGGAGACAATGGTATTTTTTACCTTTCTTGGGCACATTTGAACTTTTTATCACTTTTTGGTTATTTTTTTGGGAGATGGGGTGATAAAACCCCCCACAACTCTGTGTTTTTGTACAGCATTCACCAGGTGGGATAAATTAATGTGATACTTAAATAGTTTGAGTTTTAGGAATTTTGTAATACGAATTGTTTATTTTTTATTGTTTCGATTTTTGGTGGGAAAAGTATGTTGTTTTAAATATTTTTACATTTTTCTCTTTTTTACATTTTTTAAATTTAATTTAGTTAATTTTTTGTGTGGGGCTAGGGGGTAAAGAGGTGCCGTAGGGAACACCCCTCCTCTGTCTGATGACTCCCACACCTGTAAGCTGTCAAATGGCCATGACTGGACTTAGAAACGCTCACAACCGTTTGTGGTAAATGTCAGCTCTTTCAAACAACTGGTGCCCACTGGGTATGCAGTGGGCTCAACTTCTGAGCCCACTTCATACCCACACCATACCTCTGTAACGTACATCACAGAGGATGTATGGTTTAAATAGCTGAGGCTCTGTACTTTAGGCAATGCCCTTTTGTTGAAAGAACCTGCAGCAATAAACTCATTTCAAGCCCCACTGTCGAGAACTTAACCGATTAGCTGTAATCTGTGAGGGCACCAGGCAGCAAGTGTTCAATTACTCTGCAGCGCTCCCACAGGAGAAATTAGGCATTACACAGTTTTAAATCAATGGGTTGTATGTTTTATGTGTGGAGATCTACAGTCCAGAGTGAGAGATGCTCTTTGTAGCTGCTCTCTACTCCTACTAACAAATAAGGGGCGTGAATGTTGGGACCCCCTCCCCCCCTCTATCAACCCAGAATTCCCTGTTTTTTTTCAGATAACAATATTAATCAGTCATTTCCAGTCATATAAAACTCCTTAATGTCTCTGTTTTTCACTTGTGACTTAAGATCCTATGAGTCAATGTTGATTTAAAGAAGAATTTCCTGGAGAGAAGATTTTTTTTTAACTCATGACTTAGGCAATCTGCTTACATTTCACTTGTTCGCAGCTGTACACATAGACCAATATTTCGACCCCCAAACAGTGCATGCCTTTATTAAATTTGGTGCACTTTACAATTCCTGTAAGCCACACCCCTTTTTCTAGAAACTTTTTGACACAAATTGTTACAGAATTTTGGTGCATTGATGAGCTCTTAGGTAGTTGGTAAACTTTCCGGAGCACTATAACATAACTTAGGGTCCTTTCACAAGAGATGACTGTCGCCTGTCCATCATCCAAGCAATAATCTCTTCTGTGCTTTCACAAAGGAGCAAGGATCACTCAGTGAATGGAGGCGGAGCGGCCAGTCGATCGCTCTGATCGCCCTCCTCAATTCCCAGTAAGAAGGACGTCTTTCATATATGAATAAAAGAGGCCGATCGTCATTTGATTTTTATGCCTGCAGAAACAACAAAAAATTATTGTTCGTCGTTCAGTCGCTGCCGGTATTTACACTAAAGGAATATAGTTCAGGTTAACCCAATCCAGCAAGAATCTGAACGATTATCGTTCAGTGTAAAAGGGCTCTTAGTTCTCCAAGCCAGGGGCGTAACTATAGAGGGTGCAGGGGATGCGGTTGCACCCGGGCCCAGGAGCCTTAGGAGGCCCATAAGGCCTCTCTTCTCCATATAGATAACCCAGTACTATGAGTAAACCATTATAGTTGGGGGCCCTGTTACAGGTTTTGCATCAGGGCCCGGGAGCTTCAAGTTACGCTTCTGCTCCAAGCTTCTTCTGAGCCTTGTAGCACAGGATTTAGATTGACGTAGCTGTCTGGGAACACTTTTTGTGGATTCCCTTGTTCTAAGTATTAGATAGGTATCGTACAATCGAAGCGTCCGTATTGTGTAACGGCTCCTTCATGTACAGTTGTTTATGCTCAGGGGAAATACTTGGTGAATGACTGTACGCTTTTTTTTTTGAGTTATTGTTCCGTAAGTGATTCATTGTTGTTTAGTCTATTTATATTGTCTATGGGATCAACTTTTTTCTTCTTGACTTCCTTTGTATTCTCCTTCCAATTTTCTGGTGACGTTTCTTTGAGTTTTATGATTTCTATTATAAGATACCAAATATTAACCATAAAAAAAATTAAATCACCATAAGAAAAGAAAAAGCTGAAACCCAGATCTTTCCCAGGAGTGACGGAACCCATCCCATGACTAGAGCCTCACCTACTTGGTCTCCACAGCCTGAAGTATCTATGGGTGTGTCTGAGGTATACCTCAGTTTAATGAAGCAAGACATGGGATGATTGTGGAGGCAAACCAAAACTCTTCACTTGGTCCAGCAGAGACCAGGAAACATTATTAAACTTTATTGAGCGCAGGGATCAGGTATCAAATATCCCACAGTCAGTTCAAGCCTAATAAGGTCCTCCAGTCTCTGGTTCAGTTTTGTAATGTCTCATAACCAAGAGGAACGAGGATGCCACTTTGTAGTTTAGGCAAGCCACACTGGTTAGAAACAGGTCTTCTCTCTGACCGGTTGACACACGCAACTTCTTGTGCCTTTTGGCAATATTTACACTTCCGCTATCAGTCCCATTTACGAGAATACTGACTTTTATTCCCCCCACAGCCTAGGGGTAGGTCTAGCGACTCTTATTCATGTCCACCAACATTCATCTTCCCCAATATAGTGCCTGGTTATTTCAACCTTACACATAATCAACATACTAGGGCAGAGACCCACTCACCCCGACAGTCACAATGGACTACGCCAGTGCCTGTTACAATAAAGAACAATACACACTGCCAGTTTAACACTAGAACCCCTTCCCCCAAATAACTGTGACTCGGGGTAAGACTATTCCTTCACCCTCCTACAGGTCTCATTTAGCTGGCTGTATACTGATGGTTTTGAACAACAGTTGTCATAAACCACTAGAAATTAGTGCTGAGACCTGGTAGTCGTCAGGCCACTGGAATATCCCTACAAGTTCTAGAGACCATGGGGTAAGGATTTGGGGGTGAGCACCTCCATTCCAGGTAAAAGAGGGTTCATCTTTTGCCTAGAATGTTACTTAAAGGAACCGCTAAATGTATAAAACATTATTTCTTTGACCTATACTACAAGATTTAGCATTAGCCTAGGATATTTAGCAGATAATGATGAATATTGACAGAACGGTAGTATAGGAGAACAAGGATGAGTGTAGGCTTAAATTGATAGATACGCACTAGATACCTGGGGCAAGCATTAGACCGCAGGTCTCTTGGGTCAATGTCTACTTGACCTTTTCAACAATAAAGAAAGGTCACATTGAATTGGTGCTCTCATCTGTGTATACCTTACCCTTTGGGTGTCTAAATGAGAGTGACACCGTTACTAAGCAAGAAATATCAAAAACTTGGTTCCTGTTGAGTTGCTTTAAACAACAGAAACACATTGAACCAAATAAATTAAATTACAAACACCGCCTGATCTGAAACCCCTTTTTATTGGGGAATTGTACTCCTATGATGGTGTTTGTCCCACTAAGGTGTACGCGAATCTGAGTGATTCTGATTTTCTCAGCTGCGGTGAATAAGGGAGAAGATACAAGGTTGATTTTATTTTTTCCCTTCATGAAAATATTCTTTTCTCTTCCTACTAAATTGTCCATTGTTTGATTAGATTGGTCTGTCTAGATGTCTCATGATATCACAGAGAAGGGTTGACAGCCCAGGACCCCGTCTATCCCTTTAAAATACCCCAGACAACTTTTATATGGGGCTGCTGGTTCATGGATAAGCACAGGTGGAGTGAGTGCTAGTTTGGGGCTCCGCTTACTGGTATCAGGCCACAGTAACCCACCCCGTGTAGTGGAGTCCTCCTCCAGGGCTCTGCCAGTACTGGATTTCTGTAGGTGCTGAAGTCAGGAGTGCCTTGATGGCTGAAGAATGCCACGTCCACCTATAGGGGGTTTACCGAGTGTATTAAGTTCAATGTTGCATGCTCAAAGTCTTTTCATACCGGAACTCAACAACTTGGCAACACAGTAACCAGTGGTAGCTGCGGGTTCCCAATACAGGGCGAAGCTCTGTATCTTGTCTTTTGGCCACAGTCCTCTTTGGAGGAACAACGTACTCTTCACTCCAGATGTGTTCGGATTTCTCTGATGGTGCAGTCCTACAGCTTGACAGCCGACGCCTTCTGGAACAATGGCCTTCTCCAGGCAGCAGCTCACAGGAGTGTTTTCCCTCTTGCCAGATGTGACACAACATTGCGCCACTGTGGAAGCACAAGATTCCCATGCTCCCCTTTTATAACTCCCTACAACCTTTTAGTTCTTGTGAGAGAGAGACGCCATATTCTCTACCTGCATCACCCCTCCAAAGACGTCTTAGAGATGCGGCATACAGAATAAAACCATTAAAACATGTAAAAGTGCAAAGATTACAGGCGTAAAGAACTACACCTTAAAGCAGAGAGTCGGTGTAAATGTTATTTCATGCACAGGCAGACTTAGCGTAACTATATATCACATATTAGTCCATTCTTTAAATTGGCGCCATGTAATGCTTCATTTGCCCTGTAGTGGCCACTGTTTCCCCTGATGATTACAGCTGATCACCAAGTGGTTCAGCGAAATCCTAATTTCCTTTGTACTTCAATTCTCCACCGCTTTCTGGATCTCCACTTGCTGTTAGTGAGCTCTCTGATGTATTTATGTTATAGTCATATGTTAAAGTGAATTTCAGCATGAAAAGATTTTTGCAAATGTTATTTTTTAAAAATACTTTAACCACATGATGGATTGAATTGCCTGGTGTAATGCTGTTATTATCAGAGCTGACAGGAACCGCTCTTCAATAGACAAGGTCCATGTTATATATTTCCTCTAGAACACTGAACAATTGTGAGTCTGTTTCTATAAAATCTTTAAAAGGTTTATTTTCCTGTAACAGGCATGATACGTCGGCCAGCGGGAATACTGTATATGGCCTAGTGAACATTTTAACCAGAAAACCTGCCTATTATGGCACATGTAATAAAGATTATGTATTTTTTTCTATTGGGCCTATTTTCATTCCTTATTAGATAGAATTTTTTTTTTTGTTTTATTTGGGATTTTTAAAAATTGCCAGTATTTCAAAACTCTTTTTATTGTATTTATTTATTTATCCTATAAAGCTATATTACCCTGTCTAATAGTCAGATGGACATTCAGCCAGGCCGGGGGCAATGGGGGACCAGAACTCAAGATAGGTGTGGGTCCCAAAGGTTGGGATCAGCATCCGTTAGACCTTTATGACATATCCCTTTCTTGAGAGGCTGGCATGCCCTGCCTCAACCTGTCCACCACCAATTACCACTCACCCCTGGCTATATTAGGCATCCTCCCGGATGCCTAAGCAATTAGTTCTATACCCTTTGACACAAAACCCCAGTAAGTTGTTTGTTCCAGTTCTGACTTCTGCCTATTTCTTGACCTGTCTGACTTCTGTAATCCCTAACATCGGGTACATTTCCTGGACTCTGATATTTACCTGCTCTCTACATAAGAAATCCCCAGGTCCCTTAGTAGTAATGCCCAGGTGGTTCAAGGTAGGTGCAGACACAGTATCGCTTGACCGTGGAGCAGTTGTGTCAACGCTTATAACAGTCATTGGTCTCCCATCATAGTGATACTGATTGGAGTACTGTAGGACAAAATGAGAGCATTTACATAATACTTGTTGGGGGACCAGCTGGTAAGAATACACCGCTGCATGCTTGGAACACTTTAATTAGAACCACCAAATGGGAACAGTCTATAAAGGCGGGTGGCAGGCATCTATTGCTTAGCTATTTGCAGCCCAATTGCAGCACTCTTTGACAGAACCAACTGGAAATTCTACTGCAACACACACTTCTGAAATTCTCTACACCCACCTGACTCGTCTTAAAAAGACACTGTAGAATAGAATATACAGTAGTAAAAGGGCACCAAGCTTAAACAGTCATAAATGTATTAAACCAGTATATTAAACCCTTGCTACACCTACCCTGACCTTTGCATGGATGCTGTTATTAAGTTTGTGCTACCAGCCCTGACCGCTACTAGTACTACGGACAAGACTCTGTTAACACCATCAGGTACTGTGCCTGGACCTTGTGAAGCATCAGCAACCACACAACCAAGACGATCTTTGCGATTAATGGCTTGGGGACCCCGCAGCGAAGACCAAATCCCCCTTAGAGGATAAAACTGGGATTTCCCAAGTGCTGCTCCTTAGATAGCCCAGAGCTCAATCAATTTGTGGCAATTTGGATCCAAATCGCCCACCTGTTTGACAGGTTTCTTTGGCCAAATTTATAAACTTTCAGCTTTCAAGAGCAATTTAAATAGCTCAACAAGTGGTCTCTTCAAATTCAACATATGATGCCACTTTTAATGACTACTGCAGTCTCAGAATTATTCAACACCCTGAATAGAATCCCTCATAAGAGCACAGATTTTCAAATTAGGTGTTGTCTAAAGCACACCTGATGCAACTAATCAAGAGCTTGATTAGTTGCATCAGATGTGTTTGAGATAAAAGACAAGAAATAGCCGGACTCATTAGAGCTTTCATTGTGACATTTGTCCCAATCCCAGTTCCATCTCAGAACACCCTAAAAACACCAGTTATGATGCAAATTAGTATAACATCACCTCTTCTTCAGTCACGTGTACATTATAGTTACATGCAAATCAGGACTATTGGAAAGGACACAGTACCTGCAAATATCCATTTCAGGGGTCTGTAAAAGCAGGGTGACAACTCCTGGACCAGCTGTAATGGAGACCATATTGGATTTTGAATTCAACTGAGGATGACTGTTTTTTGCTATTACGGAGTTCGGCTCGCCATGGTTTCTGTACACATTGTAACCTTCTGTGAAGAATTGCTCTGAAAAAATGGAGGAAACGCCGGATGTAATTGCAGGTGTGGAAGCGATTAACTTGATTGGACACAGGTAGCAGGAAATAATTAAAATTTAGAAGTCAACTATGCGATTGTTCATAGAACAAATGTTCAGTAGTTATAAAAATGTCATTGTTCCCGACTTGGTGACAGGCGATTATATATGTTTTTGTGGTCATTGTAAGAGTTTTTTTAGGATCACGATTCTATGTTGATTGCTTTCTTAAAGGGGATATACCACGAAAAACATTTATCACCTTTCCACAGGATAGAGGAGACAAGTATGTCAGATCAAACAAATGGGCATTAGGCCAGCTGCACACGGCCGTGACGGGCTCCGCCGCGGAATTCCACGGCGGAGCCCGTCACAGCGCCCCCCAGAGACCCCATACTTACCTGCGGATCCGCCGTCCTGGGTCCCGCATGACGCTTCGGCGTGACGCGTCACATGACACGCCCACAGCGTCACATGATGCGGCCGCCCTCGTCATATGACAGGCCGGACGCATTATATGACATGACGGTGGTAGGTGGAGAGGCGATTTCACGCTATCTTCCGCTGTGCTACAGCAGAAGATAGCGTGAATGGACGGCTTCCATTGACTGCAATGGAAGCCGTCTGCGCGTACACCCGCTGCAAATAGAACATGCCGCGGGTAAGGACGGGAGATTTCACGGTGCAGAATTCCGCGGTGGAATTCCGCACCATGAGCACTGAGCTATTAGGTTCAATAGAACCCAATAGCTGCGGGCAACGCGGCGGAAATTCGTCCGTGTGCAGCCGGCCTTAGGATACATCTCCAATAGCTGTCTGTCGATAGCCATTTCTCCTGACTCCTCCAAACACGTGAACACTTGTTTCAGCCGAGCAGTCATGTGTTTTATAAAGGGAGAGGGAGATAAGCCACAGCTAGACAGCAGCTTATCTCCAGAGAGAACGAAAGGTTTGGGTGTTGAAATTCAGCACACATGATTCTTCTTTCCCCAACATCATCTGTTAAAGAAAAGTTGAGACGCTCCAATACACAGTTTACAGTTGACCGGTCCCTCCAAATTTAATGAGCTTTGACAACTATAGTCTAATGAGTATGGGGGCCTTTAATTGTAGCCTAGGGACTATTTATTTGGTTTAAAACGTATAAGTGTCTTCCAGCCCCCCTTTTTGTTTTGAGCTTGTTGATGATATCAACCTAATAGAATAAAGTTCATGGCCTTATTGTCAAAACGAGTACTGAATTTCCTAAGTTTCCTCAAAACAATGCTATTGAATGTGACCCACGCAGAGTCCTCCTTTCTCCCCTGTACCATCTGTGATATGAAACGTGATCTGGATTGTGTGTGGTGAGCTGATAAACACGTTAATTTGTGAAACATTAGGACGCGCAGAGTTAGCAGCTGTACCTGGTGCCTGTGGTGGTCCAGTGACTCCTATGTCACATCAGAAGACTTTGCATTTGTCTTCCCTCCAGCGTCACGGCCCAAGTGCAACTGCTACCTCTGCATCACCTATAGAAGTTTCAAGAAATATCATGGAATTACCTGGTTTTCTGCACTAACTAATCAAACTAGTAACAGATGAACGGTTGTACCATTCATGTCTTTTATTAGGCACATTGAGTAAACATCAACAGTGCCGAGAGAAAAAGTAAATTAACCTTTGCGTTAATAACTTCTCCAAGAGCTCATTAGCAAAAGGTGATTCAATTATGGAGATGAGATTCAAAGTGTGGGTTTCACTTGTCATTTGCACATTAAATAAAGGCACACAGAGCCTGGTTACTGACGAATCTGTTCTTCTAAAGAAATATTCGTTAATGTGAACCATGCTGCCATGCAAACAACTTTCAGAACACCTCAGAAGATGTATAGAGATGCAGGAAGCTACAAAAAGCTAAAAACCTGGGTGTACATTAGTCCACGATTAGACAAATTATCTACAGATAATCTGCTCTCCCTGCACAAAGGACAACCCTGAAAGAGGTGATAAAAATCCAATGGTAATGTTAAGAAACCTACAGAAGATTTTACAAACTGCAAACGCCTCTGTTCATGTGTTCACCAGGGGCGTAACTATAGAGGATGCAGGGGATGCGGTTGCACCCGGGCCTAGGAGCCTTAATGGGCCCATAAGGCCTCTCTTCTCCATATAGGGAACCCAGTACTATGAGTAAAGCATTATAGTTGGGGGTCCTGTTATAAGTTTTGCATCGAGGCCCGGGACCTTCAAGTTACGCCTCTGGTGTTCACTATTAGAAAAATACTGAACCAGACTGGTGTTCATGGAAGGACACCACAAAGGAAGCCACAGCTATCTAAAGAAAATATTGTAGCCAATTTCAGGTTGCCCTGACACCAATTGAATAAGCCACAGTTCTTCTGGCAAAATGTTCTATGGACAGATGAGACAAAAGTAGAACTTTCTAGCAAAAATGCACAATACTATGTTCGGAGGAAGAAGAACACCACAGACTAATACCAAAACTTCTTCCCAACTGTGAAGCCTGGTGGAGGGAGCATCATGGTTTGGGGCCGGGACACGCGGTGTCCGAGCAGGGGCCGGCCGTTGTGGGTAAGACCATGGGGTTCTCAAAGATGGTTGTCACAGGTGGCTCTGTGATCTCTCCCCAACAATGGGGCAACGTGGCCTAGCTCGGTCGTGCGCAATGCAAAAGAACAGGTAGATGTACACGATAGTACTTAGTCCTAATGGTCTCATCATGTGTTGCCTTTTCAAGGAAAATAGTTGCTCGCGGTCAAATAAAAGAGTTCACAAACAAAGTTATAGTTTTCAAACCGGAGTTACACAGTTCCATTTACTCACAGAATCCAGCTTTGATTTTCTAAGTATACAACAAGAGGACTGCCTCAGACACAGCACTTCTGGCAGTTTTCCTTCTGATTCAACTACACACACACGCGTTCTTCTAGGAGGCACTTTTCTTCCCGTAATCAATGTATCCTCAGTCTTAGTTATCTGTAAGACAATCCCCGGGGGTACACTCCTCACATGGTGAGTTAGCACACAACTCTTGTCTTTTCTTTCTAGCTAGTTACTTCTCCCGACTTGTGATAGCAGGAGCTGTTACTCTAAGCTTCAGTCCCTGGTGAGGGGAAAACCTCCCATGGTAAATGAGATAGGCCTATGGCTCTGCACAGGTAGAAACTAAAGAGAGCTTCAGCTTCTCGCTGACACATC
Organism: Eleutherodactylus coqui; assembly: GCA_035609135.1. Lineage (NCBI taxonomy): Eukaryota > Metazoa > Chordata > Amphibia > Anura > Eleutherodactylidae > Eleutherodactylus > Eleutherodactylus coqui. The sequence continues at coordinate 26,667,637 of CM069406.1, forward strand.
CTCCTCCACGGCTCCTCGGCGCTGACAGCTTGTGCAGCGTCCGAGAAGTGGGCCCTCAGTGGAGGAGACAGCGGGGTTAGAGAAATAACCTTGTCACGGGGCTCTATCATCTCCTCACTACGGGTGGCTAGGAATCCGACCTAGTTACTACTGGGGGAGATCACATTTAGTAACCGAGGTTACCTTAAGTCCTGTTTGTTACCATGACGCCAACGTTCCTTCTTCTGTGATGGATCACCCAGATAGAATAAAGTAGTCCACACACAGAGGGTATTTTCTGAACAAGAACCGGGAACATTCTGTCCTGTCCGTTTACTTAAACACTTGATGAATCAACAGAAGAACAGTTCTACAGTTATACATTATTGAAGCATTGAGAGTTCCCAAGGCATTATTCTTCCACAGTCTCAGTTATCTGTAGGATCTCTCTCTCTTGGGCCAAACTCTCTCAACTGGTAGACACTCGCTTAACTCGCGTGCTTGTGCTTTCCTCTCTCTCTGGTTACATGCGGTTCTTGTGCTGCAGTCCCATGCATATCCAACATGCCCGGGCTTTCACACTCTGTAAAGGCAACTTCTAAAAGGAGGATTCTTGGCATAAATTCTGGCATTAGCAGTGAACCACCTCTCCTCTTCCTCCATTCTTCCTCACAGACTTGACTAACTGCTTCTCACTTATTCTCCCACTGACTTGACTCACATGCACATAATTTCCAGACACCAGAAATTAACCCTTTAATGCGTGAGGTGCTAATACGCATTCCACATTTATGAAAGTAATACAAGACAAACCTAAAACATGTATTCTGAGGTGCTGGGGGGGGACCCCAAAATTCTGGGCCACTATAGTTCCCCCCTACTTAATAAAAGCCCACCTCGGCATCTCCTCAAAATAGAGAATATATCCGGGATCGGAATTCCTCAGTGTTCTATCCCATTATCACTGTAGAACTATCTTCAGTCTTGGATAGTGTAAGGCAGAACCGTTATACAAATTCCCCCCTTTGGTACTCAGCGTTAACCCATCCCAGTGTACTCAGACTACCTGGGATCTCACTTCTGGTATACAACTATAATATATGACAGCATCTAGAGAAATGGACTGGCTAGTCACTAGAACATTACTGTTAGGCTGAGTGGAACTCAGCATACCTACAGTCCTAGCATACCCTATAGGGCCCATCATAATTCTTCTCCCTAAAGCCTAAAATTGGGATACATCACTGTAAGTTGACACTCAGATAGAAAAGGGTGACTGGTAGACTTTGAATTAAGGATAAATGGCATGACCTTCACTTTCCTCCACTTGTGATGGGTGATAGTTTAGAGTCAATACCCCCAACCGAGCTGACTGGTAATGATAAATCAGAATGTGTCTTCTCAGACAGATAAGACACAAGCTTGACATTGGAATAATTGGATTTTAGTAGGGTTTAGTGTCTAGTCCTCCTGACTAGATTCACTCAGACATACCATTCAACACTAACATTTATTTACACTCGATGTCTCATAATATAACTTTAAATACTCCCTACATCCTCACTCCTGCACATTAGCATATGAACATAACGTTACTTAACTTTAGAAATTAGTTATGCATCAAAAATTATTAAACATGGCATAAAATAATATTTCTTATGCATGAAATGGGAAAAACGTTTCAGTCTTTTAGGGCAAACGAAAATGAAGAAGAAAAAGAAAAATTCAATGTGTCCTTCTGTCAAGCAGGTACAAAGAGTCTCTAACACGACCTAACCTTAGCGGGTCGGATAGGCACCTCTGTCTCCAACTCGGTGCTAAATCTTGTTGGTGTTGGCTTACTCTCCCACAAACGTATACCTATAGATGAGCACAGGGAAGGGCTAGCTCGAGTAAAGTTTCTCACCTCAAGGTCCTCTGGGGTGTTGTCTTCTTCTGCTTGGATCGGAGGCTTAGAACTACTTCACAGAGGCTTAGAACTAAGGGCAGCAAATCCAATATTTCCCTCTCGTCACCAAAATAAAACTGTGGCTTTGGTGGCGGGTATCCTGCTGTCACACCACGCACAACTGTAGCAGAAGCCATCTGTCCTTCTCCGTCATTCTCCTCACTCTCCTGAGGATTCTTTGGCGGCATACTGTCCACAACTTCTGACTCCTCCTCTAGGTGGTCTCAGCCACACTCCTCACTCTGCTCCGCAGTGGGATTGTCCCCCCTACTTTTTCCTCAGCCATGGCAAGAACTTGGTGGCAGGAAAGATTGGCAGCCTTTTCTGCAAAGGACAGTGAAGACTGAACACCATCTTGAGAATCCATATGGTCAAATATGCCGACCAATATTTTGACGCGCCCGGAAAAGGTAGGTCTTGCCCTATCTTTCGGCCGTGATCAGCTGGTGCCTCCCATAGGCTTCTTTGGAGCAAAGGGAGGTGGAGGGAGTTTAGCAGCGGCTAGCACTGCTAAAACATGTCAATGGCTATACTTGAATAATAGAAGCCATGCTGAGCATTTGTACTGACCAAAGGAATTCCGGGCTCGGCGTATAAACGCTGCGCCTGCCATGTAAATAGGCAAAAAAACGCGAATTTCAGCCGCAACTTGGTTGCGACTTTTTCTTGTACATGAATTTTTGGGCCACAATGCAGCCGGGCGAAAAATGCATCGCTCGTGTGAAAGAGGCCTAAGAGTTTACCTGCTTTTTCACGCAGCTGTAGATGGATAGCTAGGCCCCAGGCTATAATCATAATACTGCACTGCCGGTCCTCTAATGGGGTTTTGCTGGGTTGAACTTTTAATCATAGTGATTCATTTCCTACTTTTTAACTTGTTATGTTTTAAAACTTTGATTCTCGTCCGTTCAGTGGGAGAAGCTGATTTACGGAAAAGGGCTATGAAGATAAGAAGAAAAATAAACATGAAATTCTCTTTTAATTAGAAAGACTAATTTTTTTAATTTGCGCTTGCACATATATTACAGTAACTGAAACTAAGGTGATTCCATAGGGTTCACTTACTTTTTTTTTGCAACCATAACTATGCCTCTGGTGAATTGGGAAATAAAGATTTCTCTGACAGATTAGAACGTCTTCCAGACTCTTTCCATTTCTCAGTACTTACGGTATTGCTTTAAGTAGTGTTTCGAGAATTAAAGGGCTGTCGCTGGAGATAACAGCAGTGGAACATTTACCCTGTATCCCTGCCAAGTTCACCCTGCAAGCTGCCTGTCTCCCTGATCGGAGATAATTGTGTGGATCCAGCCCGATGACAGTAAATGTTAGCTGTGTACACGGAGAATATGCAGAGGCGTCGTGTAATTGCCTGAATGCCATCAATCAAGCCATGACCAGTCACGACACAGTGGTGGTTTTACATTGCACTCTTGTGGGAAGTCTTTTAATATCCTCTTGGCTCTGTCACTTCCCCTCTGATGTTCCAAGGTGCCGCTATCAGCCCATCAACACCTCCACAACACAACTGCTTAATTCTGCTACTGTATTTATGTTATGATCTTGGTTCTGGTATTGTATCTATGTATTGAAGTTGGTTTTGGTGCTGTCTTTATATTACGACATTTGTTTTGGTATTGTATATATGTAGTGAAGTTGGTTCTGGTGCTGTATTTATGTTATGGGCTTGGTTTTGGTATTTTACCTATGTACTGAGGCTGGTTCTGGTGCTGTATTTATGTTATGGGCTTGGTTTTGGTATTTTACCTATGTACTGAGGCTGGTTCTGGTGCTGTATTTATGTTATAAGTTTGGTTCTGGTACCACATCTATATTATGATATTGGTTTTGGTACAATATTTATTCACTGATCTGTTCTGGTGTCAATAAGCTGCTATCTTCATGCTTTCTGCACAAGCAGAATATAGGCAGATTTACTATCAGTGCGGTATATATAGTTTTTTTATGATGAGTTAGGCCACCAAAAAGAATTGTGCACAGAGCGCCATCTAATCTAAGACTGGCCCAGGAGCATCAAGTTACATTTCTTTTGATCTTTGGCATCGCATTTTAAGGATGTAGTTCCAAAACGCGTCAGGTTTTCTAAATTATGCTACCTCTAATGTTTAACTGCTATCCTTCCTGACTGAGTGACTTTCACCATTTCCTGCAAAAAAAGATCCTTACCTGTCATCAGGGGCGTAACTATAGAGGATGCAGGGGATGCGGTTGCACCCGGGCCCAGGAGCCTTAGGGGGCCCATAAGGATCAGTACTATGAATAAAGCATTATAGTTGGAGGCCCCATTCCAGGCTTTGCATTGGGGCCCAGGAGCTTCAAGTTACACCTCTGCCTGTCATCATGGACCTGTATAAGTTTATTATTTAAACAAATTCTCCTTTAAAGGGGTTGTCATAAAAAAGGGTCCAAGTGATGACCTGTAATCTATGAGAGAATCCCGAAGCGAATGCTCACGTTCCCACCATGGGAGAATAGGAGGTTTAGAGACTTTCCATTAAAATCGACAGGTCTACATATCCCATAAATGCAAGTTCTCAATAATGAGGGGTACTTGTTGGATAATAAATGAGGGTCCTGAATATGGGACTCTAATTCTCCTCTATGAACCCAAAAGTCCCACATAGACGATTTCAGAATGGGTTTACTAACCCTGGCGATTCATTAAAGGGACACACCGCTTTCCAAGAAATCCGCCCTATGAGATATTAGCGCAAGCATTTTTAAGAACTGTTTTATATCCCATTCTCATTTGCCTTTCTACTATGACATCCATTTATTTGTTTTTGTACATCTGCTTGTATTGGCGGGCTGCCCAGAGGTAATTACATTGGGAGTCACTTCTGATATCCACGACTTGTCTGAGAGCATCTATCTGCCCAGAACCTTATACTTTGAACAAGTTGCTGAAATCTCTTGTTGATACGGGAAACCATCAAGAAGCTGACGCTGTAATATCTGGGGTTTTTAACCACTTCTATTACCCCTTCACTGTCCGCTCTGGTATATACATATTATGCAACACTTTATATTACTTCAGATTATGAATTCTGTCCCTAGTGGAGTTCACCATTTTTTTTAACTTACCCACTAGCATGTTTTTGGAGTGTTGGAGGAATCCCACACAAACACGGTGAGAGCAAACAAACTCCATGCAGATGTTGTCCTTGGTTGAAATTGAACTCAGGACTCCAGCTCTAATTTTTCTTTTCAGCTCCCCCTGTCATAAGAATAAATAAAAAATTATATATATATATATATATATATATATATATATATATATATATATATATATATATAGCACTGATAAGCAGTTGCAGAAGGAAGCAAGATAGCAGCATACCCACACCAGAAGGCTCAGAGAGTGAATACTGTACCAGAACTAACATAACATAAATACAACACCAGTACCAAGCCCATAACATAAATACAGCACCAGAACCAAGCTCATAACATAAATACAGCACCAGAACCAAGCTCATAACATAAATACAACGCCAGAAGCAAACTAAATACAGCAAAAACCACTCTCATTACATAGCAGTACTAAAAAATTGTGTTGCGGTGGTCTCAATAGGCTGACAGTGATGCCTCAGAACATCAGAGAGGAGGAGGCAGAGCCAGAAGGAGGATGGTTCATGAGGCTTCACGAGACGCTGCCATGTAGAGAAAGAGGATCATCTGACCAGGTGGACCCAAGGGGGTCCCAATTGACCCAAGCCTACATCTTCTGGATGACCAGCGCCCTATGCAACTGCTTGCGTTGCACGTAGCTTAGGCCTGCTATGAGTATTAACCCTAGCATGACCCTACTTAGATTGCCAAAGATACTATTAACCCCTGGAGCACTTGAGATCCCCCAAAATACTATAGGAATACTATTACTAACCCCTAGATAATTTTATGCAAACATATGTAGTATTTTGGTAAAGTACTATAGGTATAACAGTGGGTGGAGGGGTGACGAGGTGGAAATTCGCTGAGTCTGTCTCGGGTACCAATGCATTCAAGTTAGAAAGCCTTCGATAAAAGTGCTGTATTTGCCCCTGTAAAGTGTAATATTATCTACAAATTCCCCAGTGATCCAAAACATTAAGTCTTCAAATGTGTTCAAAGTTCTGTATTAGCCAAAGAGCATTAACCCGCAATATTGTGAGTGAGTTGTCATCCCGCAGAGATAAAAGCCTGTCTTCATCACTTAGGCGATATTTTATAGTGGAACAGGAGCTGATAAAAGTCTATTTGGATTTCAATTATTAAAGAGCATTAAATAACCAGGAAAGCAGACTCTTTTTTTTTTTCTAATCTCATACTCAAGTCGAATCACAAAAGGGCCGGGAGCTGAGATCTATGGTGCTGTTTGATGAGGGTTAAATGAAACAGTGGCTGACCAAAATAAAAAAAGATGATATTATAAGGGAATACCCTAAAGGGTTAAAATGATGCAATTGCAATAGACAATAAAGGCACCAAAAAGTGTGCCAAAATTATTGTTTGCACCCAAATTTTGCACCAAATTTGGCCCAATAGAACGGAGCATGCTCCCTGGGAACTTTTTGGTAGCTGATGATATAAAAGGATAATTTCTCACTGTGCCACAAGAGAGTGCAAGGACAGTAATAGTGAGGAGAAGGTGCTGCTGGAGCACCATCCGAAAAAGGCACAATAGCCTGCAGAAAGGGCTGCTGGAGACTACAGAGAGCAGCAGCGGGAACACAGGGATTGTAAGAGATAAGGGGGCCTGTGTGGAGATAACAGCCCTGGACTGAGGAAACAGAGACTGATTGCTGCCTGAAGCCACTAAAGAGAGAGAGAAGAGACCGTGCTACGTCCCCAACCTGGTGGAGTAACAGGAGTATGACAAAAATCCAAGGGAAGCATGGCAGAGATGTCCCCCTGACCACAGACTAGCTGGTGGCAGGAAGGGGTTAAGTTTATTAACACTCAGGCCCAGGGGCGTAGCTAAAGGCTCATGGGCCCGGGTGCAAAAGTTTATCTTGGGGCCCCCCAACTTCTCTTGAAGGTGTAACTTGAAGCTCCTTGGCCCAAATGCAAAACTTGCAACAGGGACCCCAACTATAATGCTTTCTTCATAGTACTAGGCTCCTTATATGAAGAAGAGAGGCCTTATGGGCCCCCTAAGGCTCCAGGGCCCGAGTGCAACCGCATCCCCTGCATCCCCTATAGTTACGCCAGTGCTCAGGCCCTGGCTGCCGTCTGAGTCTCTATGCGATCTTGCAGAGCAGAGTTTATAATGGCGTCTCCATACAGTACGTCTGTATGCTTCCAATTTCATATGGAGGTATGCTAAGATTTACTTCTCCTGGATCAAATAATTTTTTGATTAATTGGATGCCGTATTGTGGAGGTATGCGCCACTTAATGCACTGAGGAAACAGTGCCATACAGGAGCACCATATGGCGGCGCAATGGGTGCTCTAATATGTGTGAATTAGGCTATACTCATTCTCTTTTGATATCTCTCAAGGCCAGTATAACACAAGCATACAGTATTAAGGGCACACTTATGCAACCTTAAAGGGGTTGTCCCGCGCCGAAACGGGTTTTTTTTTTTTTCAACCCCCCCCCCGTTCGGCGCGAGACAACCCCGATGCAGGGGTTAAAAAAGATCACCGGACAGCGCTTACCTGAATCCCCGCGCTCCGGTGACTTCTTACTTACCCGGTGAACATGGCCGCCGCCATCTTCTCCCTCCGTGGACCGCAGGGCTTCTGTGCGGTCCATTGCCGATTCCAGCCTCCTGATTGGCTGGAATCGGCACGTGACGGGGCGGAGCTACACGGAGCTACACGGAGCCCCATTGAGAAGATAAGAAGACCCGGACTGCGCAAGCGCGTCTAATTTGGCCATTAGACGGCGAAAATTAGACGGCAACCATGGAGACGAGGACGCCAGCAGCGGAGCAGGTAAGTGAAAAACTTTTTATAACTTCTGTATGGCTCATAATTAATGCACAATGTACATTACAAAGTGCATTAATATGGCCATACAGAAGTGTATAGACCCACTTGCTGCCGCGGGACAACCCCTTTAAGACAAACTAGTGTCCTGGTCTGACTACAGGTCTACTAACCCAAACTCAGAATATCATAGCGAACTATAAAGTTCTGACTTTGGGTCAGTAGACCCATAGTTCGACCAGGACACTCACCTGTATAATGGATGCATAAATGCGCTCTTGTGTGAAATCAGCCTCACAAGATACTTTCACCCATAAGACTTGGACTCGCTGGATATTCTTGTAAACTTTAGAGACTGTTGTGCCCAGGAGTGTAGCTGTAGGGGTTGCAGAAGTAGATGCCACAACTGGGCAGTGTAGCCTGAGGGGACATACGGTAATTGTTTCACGGAAGAAGACACCAGGATGATAAATGGCACATGGTAGGTGGGGACCTGCTACAGATTTTGCAATGGGCTTTACCTCTGGTTGTGCCTGAAGATCCTAGGAGATCGGTATTTTCTGAGATAGTCCAACCACCTCATCTGGACCAATACGCATCCCATGGTCACAGTCACTAACATCACATTTCTGTCCTATTGTGGCGTTTGCTCTGAACAGTAGCTGGTCTTCTGGTTTTATAAGTCACTTACAAATAACAGCAGGAGAATGAATTGGTGGCATCATTGTGGAACACCGTAGTCTGCAGACTCCCCAAATATATTTCCTAATTGTCCTAATGTTCTCTTACTGTATTATCCAGGGAGTATTTACCCAGAATAATGTGAGCTGTCATCACATAAAGCTAAAAGCTTCATTAGTAATGCAAGACACAATAGGGTGCTAATTACATATTGGATGAGATGGTTTGAAGACAAGGAGGCCTGCAGTACATGGAGATGATCAGAGGGAGAATTAATAGTATCTTATGCTGAAAAAAAGACATATGCCCATCTAGTTCAGCCTATTCCCACCCAATGTTGACCCAGAAGAAGGCAAAAAATCCCAATGAGGTTGAAGCCAATTTTCCCCTGCCCATGTGCGTAACCTTACATTTCTCAGTGCTAAACCCCATTTGCCACTTTTCTGCCCCCAACTTATTCAGATCCATTTGCAACCGCATTCTGTCCTCTTGTGTTAATCAATGTGCATAATTTTGTATCATCTGCAAGTATTGATATTTTTCTGTGTAATCCTTCTACCAGATCACTAAAAAAAATATTAGCGCCCAATACTGCCCCCTGTGGTACCCTACTAGTAACGGTGACCCAATCAGAGTATGCACCATTTATAACCATGCTCTGCTTCCTATCACTGACCACTTACTTACCCACTTACGCACATTCTCGCCCAGACCAAGCATTCTCATTTTACATACCAACCTTTTATGCGGCACAGTATCAAACGGTTTGGAAAAGTCCAGATATACAAGATCCAGTGACTCCCCGCTCCAGTCTGGAACTTACCTCCTCGTAGAAGCTGATCAGGTTGGTTTGACAGGAGCGATCTCTCATGAACTCATGCTGATACAGATATTTTCCTTGAGGTCCTCCAGGATGGCATCTCTTAGTAACCCTTCAGATATTTTACCCACAATAGAAATTAGACTTACCAGCCTGTAGTTTCCAGGTTCACTTTTTGACTCCTTTTTGAATATTTGCACTACATTGGTTATTCCGCAATTTAGTGGAACAGACCCAGTCACTATAGAGTCCTTAAATATAAGAAACCAGTCTGTGTATCACATTACTTAATTCCCTTAGAACCTGGGAGAATTAGGCAATATGATTAAGTACTAACTTCATATGATTGGAATGACTGGAAGTGAATGAGAAGTTATCACAGTCTTGTTTCTATAAAGACCTAACGTATATTATCTGATTTAAAGTACAATTCGTATTTAGAATTATATAATAATTTTGCACATTATATTACTTATCCTGTAGTCATTGAAGCGCCTTGCCGGCCCGAGATTACGACATATTGTAAATGTCACTGTTACAACAGGTAATGAGTATAAATATAATGGGTGATAAGTAATTGGTTATTGTTTCTTTAAGAGTTTAAGCCATGAGTTATTATGAAGTAATGCTCAAGTATACATACCCTCCAATGGAGTTTAACGTCATTTATACTGTTCTGGTATAGTAGTCGTTTTTTAAAGTAGTTTTAAAGTAGTGTTTTTTTTAAAAAAAAAAGATATTCTGCCTCCGTCTGCCACTGCCGTACCATATATGACACCACCACCTCCTCTGGTTAATGGAAACCAAAATGATCAATTAATCAAGAGCTGGATATCAAAGAGCTGAATTTCATCATGGCAACTCATAATGTGACACAGTAGTGTATATGGCTGCCACGTCCCTCAATGTACTCCTAAGGGCTTAAACACATGGGCGTGATTCACGGCAGCATAACGGGACGAAACAAAGCCATTGATTTCAATGGTTTTGTTTACACTACCGGGATTTTCGGATGTTAATAGTACGCCCAAGAAAAGATAGGACTTGCCCTATCTTTCTCGCATGTAGTATTAGCTACATGGGAGAATGCTAAGGCAGGATCTATCTTCCAGCTTTTTTTTTTTTACACTCGCGTGGTATAGCACGGGGTTTAAAAGCTAAAAGAAAAATATTTTTACCTTGTTGATGCAGAACCACACTCCGTTTCGGCAAGAGTAGTTGTGCCTATTCCCATCTGTACCGGGATCATGGGTTGAAATGGTATGAAGCAGGGTAGCCATATTGAGGTCTCTGCAAAAAGGGGTATGCAGGTAAAATAAAGTTACCCCCTATCCGCAGGGATAACTATCTGATCAGTGCTATTCTAATTGGTACGACCCCTACTGATCACAAGAACGGGGATGCATCTACACCTGAATGAATAAGTCAATGGCCACGCATGCCGGAAAGAGCCAAGTTCCATCACTCAGCTATCTTCAGCAGTTCCATGAATGGAGTGACGGTGCTCACGTAGGGGTCCCACAGTCAAACCCCCCACCACCATCATACTCTATAATAATGTACATCATAATATAAAAAAGTTAAAAGCTACAATATGAGCAATGCCCTGGCTCCACAATAGGTTCAATAACGTAGAACGTTGTCATGAATGTTACATTCACCGATAACATGGAACAAGCTTGTGAGTCATTGACACTTCCTCTGAAATGTGGTTTATTTCCTGAAAGATCTCTTCAAAGAGAAGTACAAAGTCAAGATGGAAGCTGCTGGAAATTGGCATGTACATGCAAGCCATCTTTCATCTACCATTCTATGGAGGCAACATCTTAAGTGTTTGCAGGAAATATGGTGCTAACACACCCCTAGTTAAAGTTTTATGTGGCAAAAACATGAAACAAAGGTGGAGTCAACGATAGTATCGTCAGGAGAGTTGTCCGATTAGTCATATGCTGCCTGAGGAGGAAATTTGAATATGGAATTTTCCCTTGATGTATTGTATTTACCCATGGATGTGCAGATATCTCATTATCCTCATAATTCATGAAGGATCTGACTAAAAATACTTATTAATGTCAGCCAGAAATTGTACCACGTATGGGATAGATCAAGAATAGTGAGGACATGCAAGTTTATGGAATATTCAATACCTCCTCAATAAGATATACTGTGTGTTGGTCTTTGTTATGGATGGAGGAGGGGTAAGTGATTGTCAGACACCTGTAGCACCACTTAACCCCCCATTGGGCAAGAATGGAACTTGGCTAACTCTCTTTTTGCTTGAGAACCGGATAGACAGTAGGTGTGTTAGTGCCCATATACTTTATGGCAAAATGTGCCGAAAATGTTGAGCGTGACACACTTTGTGGATATACAATAATATAATATGAAGGCTCAATCAAGGAAAGCAAGTCGAATTTAGGCTTGGTCTGGGACAATGTTGTGCTGAGACAAATTTAACTGTTAGAATCAACAATGATTCTCCCACTGTTTCATCATCTCCTCTAGGTTATTGTTGGGATATCTGATCACACTGTTCAGCCCAGCCTTGTCTAGGAAAGAGTTCCTGATTGGTTAGCCTCTATTTAAATATTCCTGGCTTCTGCAGTGTATTGCTGGTTATAGCGTATGCTGTGTTCATTTAAATCCAGTATTTCTTGTTTGCTTTTAGTATCTTGTTCCTCACTTAACTTTGTGATTTATTGTATGCTTCTAGTGCTTTGTTTATTTGTAGTCTAGTTTGGTCTCTTATCAGTATAGTTTGCTCCTGTGTTTTTTTTTAGCCCAGTTCCCGATTCTAGCCTTGCAGTTTGCTTGTTTCACTGCTTATATGTATTTTTTTGTCTCTCGGTCATAGTGCCCTCTCATTGTTTGTCAGGGACAGTATTTCAGATAGGGTTTCTTTAGGGTTATTAGGGTCAGAGCCAGAGATATATTTGGAAAAGACTTAGGGAGAGATTGCATTAGGGATACACTTGGCAGGTTACTATTTCTGTTTCTATCAACCATCTGCTCCATTTTTTTGCATTAAAGTGGGATGGATTCCTCTTCTTAACGCTAATAAGCTAGGCCATGGTCTGGAAAAGGCTTTTGGCTGATCATTTGCACAGAGGTTTCCAGTAGCTGTAAATGTAATTCCTGCTCCTATCGGTACCAACTACCTTGCACCGAAACCGGTGAGTGCCACTGGGAAACTTAAAACTTTGGGAAAATAGCCCTGCCACCACTTTCATCTGCCAGTCTTCCTGCTTCATTAGTACCCATGAAAAGCGACTGCTATAGGTAAAGTCAAGTTCTGGCATCTTGTGTCCAGCCGGCGTTGTTACATAAGCATACATCCATTAACCCAACCACATTCTATCTCCTCTCTAGAGCTAAAAGGATAATCAGCAGTGACATAAATAGAAGAGAAAGGACCCCACAACAAAGAGTAAATGGGGCCCCTTATTATGGTGCTCGGTTTTACCACCTAGGACACAACTTTATTCCTTTCCGTGTACTCAATTTCCTACCCTCTTATTTGCTAAAAAAAAAAACAGTTCCCCCGGGGGGCGGGGGGGGGGGGGGGGCTGTGTAACAATGGTCGGCTGGGGACCTAACCAAGTAGGTAAGTAACTTTTTTGTTTTAACATAGGACTAAACCAGACTCTTAAGGGATTCTAAATTCTTCAGCCCTAATCCCTGCAAGCAGGTATGGATTTTCTCACAAGGATTCTTAGGCCATTATCCCCAGAGTAGCCTCCATTAGCAACAGATGGTGCAAAGGAGGACTGATGGTACTTGGTCACACTACCAAGGCGGTAAGCAGGAATCATAGACAGAGCGCACGGCGATAAGTGGAGGACAGGCAGAAGTCAGGACGGGTAGTAGAGAAGAAGACATGGTTACCTATCTAAGCAGCGTTGAAACGAAACAGGAACAAACATACCATTGCAAACTTCGTAGACTAAAAAGATTTTATGGCATCGCCAAAGTACTGTGGGAAGGATTCTAATAACTTGGGACAGACTATCATTGGTTGCAGTCAGGGGCATTGGGCTCAAACTAGCCTTTCATGAGGTCAGGAAGTGGTGCTTGTAGACAACCCATGTCCAGAGTGGTGCGAGGGTAACAGTGGCAGATGGAAACAGAACGCCAAGCATTTCTGTTGGTGATTGTTACATTCTGCACAGGTTTTCACCACCACTTAGCAGGGGATGATATAGTAAGGACTCTCCAGGGGCCCCATAGTAGATGTGTGGAACTAGGGGCGTAACTATAGGGGATGCGGTTGCACCTGGGCCCAGGAGCCTTAGGGGGCCCATAAGGCTTCTCTTCTCCATATAGGGAGCCAAGTACTATGAATAAAGCATTATAGTTGGGGGCCTTGTTACAGGTTTTGCATTGGGGCCCGGAAGCTTCAAGTTACGCCTCTGTGTGGACCTATTTTCCAATATCCTTATAGGGAATATAAAGAGGGGAGTCCTTCATTCAGTACAGTAATCTGAAACGAGAGTGGCATCTCTCTGGGGGACCTAGCAAGTCCATGAATTACATAGATAATTCAATTTCAATGAGTGTGATGCTTCTTTTCTCCTGGGGTGGCGCTTCAGCGGCATTAAATACTTGCTAGACCGACCTATTACTCCTATTACTCCAGTGGTAATCCAAAAAAGAACCAACTTTTCTCTTTTTCTGTAAAAAAGTAGCTTTGATTCATGCAGCACACAGTATCCTCTGGACATTATGAAGGGGTTTTCTCTCTGGTTTCTGAAGAAATCTTTTTCAAAAACTGTATCTGATACCTGGATTATTTTCATCTCTTTTATCTGATTGAAGGCCGTGATCCAAAGTTCACAAGAGGCCAGACAGCACTGCATCCTTCTCCCAGGGTAATTGGATTTGGACTGTATTACTCCTAGAACATTCTCTTCCTAATAATTAAATCTCTCAGGATCTTAAGATCTTGGTTTTGCATTATAGAAGTAAATGGACAAGTAAAGTGAGTAATAGACTCAGCTATATCTGTGATCTGAGATTTTAGAGGACTGTTGGATTATGGATAAAAGCATGAAAAGAAACGATTTTTGTATAAGTAGCACTGGAAAGTGTCTTATACTAGATACAAGGTCTAGAAAGTATTTGCTTCACTTTCAACTTATATCCCCTAAACAAAAGGTTCATTTGCTTACCCCTTGTATCTAATTAAGCATCATAAACCCTTTGGTGTGCAGCCAGTGGCAATTTAAAGAGGTAGTGCCAAGTTTAAAACTTATCCCCAATGCACAGGACTGGGAATGTGACCGAATGGTGGGAGTATAAACCACTGGGACCCCATCTGATCATAAGAACGGGGGTCCAGAGTCCTCTGTATCATTGGAGTGTTCTTCGAGCATGCATACTGTTGGTCCCTTAGAAGCTCAAGCTCCAAAACACATGCATTATCCCCACCAAAAGAGAAAAAGAATAAAAAATAAAGCACAGAGAGCATACACAGAGAGTTGCAACCTTCATTCAGTTTTGTTCCCTTTCCCTATCCTAACATATGTAGTAACATAGTATGCTAGGCTGAAAAAAAAGACAAATGTCCATCTAGTTAAGCCTGTCCCCCCTCCCTTGTTGATCCAGAAAAAGGAAAAAAAGCCCCCAGTGAGGTAGCAGCCAATTTACCCCCCTTTTGGGGGGGGGGGAAAATTGTTGCCGACTCTGTAATGGCAGTTAGAATAATCCCTGGATCAACAACTGGGATCAACAACCCTTTTGGTTATTAACGTCTATATCCTGTAATGTCATAGTGCTCTAAAAAGACGTCTAGTCCCCTTTTAAACTCTTCAATCGATTTTGCCATCACCACGTCCTCAGGCAGAGAGTTCCACAGTCTCACTGCTCTTACAGTAAAGAACCCCTTTCTGTGTTGGTGATGAATCCTTCTTTCCTCGAACCGTAGAGGGTGCCCCCTTGTTACCGTCATAGTCCGGGGTATAAACAGATCATGGGGGAGATCCTTATATTGTTCCCTAATGTATTTATACATAGTTATTTGGTTGCCCCTTAATTGTCTTTTTTTCTAGGGTGAATAATCCCAGTTTTGATAGCCTCACGTGCCTCCACCCTTTTGCGCTCACTCACATGCCTCTGTCCTTTTGCACTCACTCACTCACGTGCCTCTGCCCTTTTTATTTAGTCTTTTTAATATCACTATTAAGCTTCCACTGCCTGCCCACTCCCAGTCACACTGCTTCACATGCCCACTTCTCGTTCACACTCACTTACACACACTCATCAAAACAGATAAAAATGAAAAAAAAAAAAATAGAGAAGAGTAAGGAATAGAGATGAGCGAGCGTACTCGGCCACGCCCCTTTTTCACCCGAGTACCGCGATTTTCGAGTACTTCCGTACTCGGGCGAAAAGATTCGGGGGGCGCCGTGGGTGAGTGGGGGGTTGCAGCGGGGAGTGGGGGGGAGAGAGAGAGAGAGAGGGCTCCCCCCCTGTTCCCCGCTGCTACCCCCCGCGCCGCCTCGCCTCCCCCCGTCCCCCGGCGCCCCCCGAATCTTTTCACCCGAGTACTGAAGTACTCGAAAATCGCTGAGCTCGATCGAGTAATTACTCGAAACGAGTATGTTCGCTCATCTCTAGTAAGGAACTATGGAACTCTCCACCTGAGGACGTGGTGATGGCAAATTCAATAAAAGAGTTCAAGAGGGACTTGGATGTCTTTCTTGAGAGTTACAATATTATATGTTATAATTAGAGATGAGCGAGCACCAAAATGCTCGGGTGCTCGTTGCTCGAGTCGAACTTTTCATAATGCTCGAGAGATCGTTTCGAGTAACGAACCCCATTGAAGTCAATGGGCGACTCAAGCATTTTTGTATGGGACCGATGCTCCACATAGGTCATGACTTGTCAAACACCAGAAAACATCAGAAAGTCATGGAAACACCACAGAAACGGATAGGGAAGGGCAGGGGAAGCATGCATGGCTGCATCTGAGGCTCCCAGGTCCCACTATCAAACCAAAATGAGGGCAAGAGTCTCGCGTCACCCCCCTAAAAATTTACTTCGAAAGAACCCTCATTAGCAAGGCACCCGCGCTGGCACATCTTAGCTAAGCACCACACTACCTGCAACCAAGGACAATCACTGCCTGCGGATGACACCGCTACCTCTTCTCCTGGGTTACATGCTGGCATTGCTGTCCAACCCCCTCCCCCCCCGCACGACCCTGCATCCACAGTGCACACAAAAGTTTCCCTGCCCAGCGTTCAGCTGCACTCATGCCACACGCTCGCTTCATAGCCACACCACCCTCATCTCAATTTATAAGTGCAGAGGGTTGGCAGGGCCAGGCAGCGACCCTCTTTGAAAGTGTGGGCGATAGCCCACAATGCTGTTGAGAATTGATGATAAATTGACATACGATCATCATTCCAATCCCATGCCACCTCCGTCACAAAATTGTCAGGAGCCGCAAACGTGGGCATAAAGGGGACTCAGGTGCCAGCACTTCCACACACCTCCACAATGCAGCAATACTCTGTGTGGGAAGCACGTGAGCGGGCCCAGAGTCAGGCTCAGTCCCAGCCTCCACCTTTTGTGACTTAAGATGCCGCGGGTAACATAGCAATGGGAAATCCATGTGTCCCCACACACTTTATTCTGTGTAGGTGTCAGATAGCTCAACACCGAAATGGGTCTTTGAGTTCCTTGGGCTCGCCTATGCTGTTGGTGCACAAAGATGGCATTACACTGGAAGAAATCAGAGTGCCCAAACATGGCAGAGTTTCACCCCGCCAAGGACCTCGGCCTCGGCCCACATTTCTGCCGTAGTCAGTCAGTGTATTTGTGCCAGACAGGTAAAACACTGCAATGGGAAGTCTTTGTGCAGCCACAGCATAGACGAGCCCAAGGAACTTAAAGATGGTATTACACATGAGGAAAACAGAGTGCCCAAACATGGTAGAGTTTCACCCCGCCAAAGACCTCGGTCCAAATTTCTACCCTAGTCAGTCAGTGTATTTGTGTCAGACAGGTAAAACAATGGGATGTCTTTGTGCACCCACAGCATAGGTGAGCTCCTGGAACCCAAGGAAAGTATTACACATAAAGAAAGCAGAGCGCCATAACAAGGTAGTTTCACTCTGCCAAGGACCTCGGCCTCATCTCACACCCTCATTAATCGTGGGCATAAAGCGGACTCGGATGCTAGTGCAGCTGTGAACGTCTCATTAATGCAGTAACGCTCCTTTTGTTTGGCCCAAACCACTGTTTCAGATAACTGTGGTAACATGAGAGAAAATACATGTTGCCCAGCGCTGATCCCCAGACCCCAAGCAGGAGGAGGAGGTGGCATAATAAGGCTGAGAAACCATGACCGAGGTAAGACCCACAATACTCTGTGTGGGAAGTATGTGACAGGGCCCTGGGTCAGGCTCGGTCCCAGCCTCCACCTTGTGTGACCCAAGGTGTCGCGAGTTACATAGCAATGGGAAATCCATGTGTCCCTAAACACTTCATTCTGCGTAGGTGCCAGATAGCTCAACACTGCAATGGGAAGTTTTTGGGTTCCTTGGGCTCGCCTATGCTGTGGGTGCACAAAGATGGTATTACACAGGAAGAAATCAGAGTGCCCAAACATGGCAGAGTTTCACCCCATCAAGGACCACGGCCTTGGCCCACATTTCTGCCCAAGTCAGTCAATGTATTTGTGCCGGATAGGTAAAACACCGCGATGGGAAGTCTTTGTGCAGCCACAGCATAGGCAGACCTCAGTAACATTTCTATAGCAAGAGTATAGGCGGACCCCAGTAACATTTCTATAGCAAGAGTATACGCGGACCCTAGTAACATTTCTGTAGCCAAAGTATAGGGAGACCCAGTAACATTTCTGTAGCCAAAGTATAGGCGGACCCCAGTAACATTTCTATAGCAAGAGTATAGGTGGACCCTAGTAACATTTCTACAGCAAGAGTATAGCCGGACCCCAGTAACATTTCTATAGCAAGAGTATAGGCGGACACTAGTAACATTTCTGTAGCCAAAGTATAGGGAGACCCAGTAACATTTCTGTAGCCAAAGTATAGGCGGACCCCAGTAACATTTCTATAGCAAGAGTATAGGTGGACCTCAGTAAAATTTCTGTAGCAAGAGTATAGGCGAGCCCCTCTAACATTTCTGTAGCAAAAGTATAGGCAGACCCCTGTAACATTTCTGTAGCAAGAGTAAAGGTGGACCCCAGTAACATTTCTGTAGCAAAAGTATAGGCAGACCCCTGTCACATTTCTGTAGCAAGAGTATAGGGAGGCCCCGGTAACATTTCTGTAGCAAAAGTATAGGCAAACCCTTCAAACCATTCAGTAGAAACTGCATAGGCGGACCCCAGAAACATTTCTGTAGCAAATGTATAAGCAGACCCCTGTAACATTTCTGTAGCAAGAGTATAGGCAGACCCCAGTAACATTTCTGTAGCAAGAGTAAGGGTGGACCCCAGTAACATTTCTGTAGCAAATGTATAAGCAGACCCCTGTAACATTTCTGTAGCAAGAGTATAGGGAGACCCCAGTAACATTTCTGTAGCAAAAGTATAGGCGAACCCTTCAAACCATTCAGTAGAAACTGCATAGGCCGTCCTCAGTAACATTTCTGTAGCAAGAGTATAGGCGGACCCCAGTAACATTTCTGTAGCAAGAGTATAGGCGGACCCCAGTAACATTTCTGTAGCAAAAGTATAGGCAGACCCCTGTAACATTTCTGTAGCAAGAGTATAGGCGGACCCCAGTAACATTTCTGTAGCAAAAGTATAGGCGAACCCCTTTAACATTTCTGTAGCAAGAGTATACGGAGACCCCAGTAACATTTCTGTAGCAAGAGTATAGGCGAACCCCTGTAACATTTCTGTAGCAAGAGTATAGGCGAACCCCTCAAACCATTCAGTAGAAACTGTATAGGCAGACCCCAGAAACATTTCTGTAGCAAGAGTATAGACGGACCCCAGTAACATTTCTATAGCAAGAGTTTAGGTGGACCCCAGTAACATTTCTGTAGCAAAAGTATAGGCAGACCCTTGTAACATTTCTGTAGCAAGAGTATAGGGAGACCCCAGTAACATTTCTGTAGCAAAAGTATAGGCGAACCCTTCAAACCATTCAGTAAAAGATGCATAGGCGGACCCTAGTAACATTTCTGTAGCAAGAGTATAGACAGACCCCAGTAACATTTCTGTAGCAAAAGTATAGTCGAACCCCTGTAACATTTCTTTAGCAAGAGTATAGGGAGACCCCAGTAACATTTCTGTAGCAAGAGTATAGGCGAACCCCTCAAACCATTCAGTAGAAAATGTATAGGCAGACCCGCAGTAACATTTCTATAGCAAGAGTATAGACGGACCCCAGTAACATTTCTATAGCAAGAGTATAGACGGACCCCAGTAACATTTCTATAGCAAGAGTATAGGTGGACCCCAGTAAAATTTCTGTAGCAAAAGTATAGGCAGACCCCTGTAACATTTCTGTAGAAAGAGTATAGGCGAACCTCAGTAACATTTCTGTAGCAAAAGTATTGGCAGACCTCTGTAACATTTCTGTAGCAAGAGTATAGGCGGATCCCAGTAACATTTCTGTAGCAAAAGTATAGGCGAACCCCAGTAGCATTTCTGTAGCAAAAGTATAGGCAGACCCCAGTAACATTTCTGTAGCCAAAGTATAGACCGACCCCAGTAACATTTCTGTAGCAAGAGTATAGGCGAACACCTGTAACATTTCTGTAGCAAAAGTATAGACAGACCCCTGTAACATTTCTGTAGCAAGAGTATAGGGAGACCCCAGTAACATTTCTGTAGCAAGAGTATAGGCGGACCCCAGTAACATTTCTATAGCAAGAGTATAGGCGGACCCTAGTAACATTTCTATAGCAAGAGTATAGGCGGACCCTAGTAACATTTCTGTAGCCAAAGTATAGGGAGACCCAGTAACATTTCTGTAGCCAAAGTATAGGCAGACCCCAGTAACATTTCTATAGCAAGAGTATAGGTGGACCCCAGTAACATTTCTACAGCAAGAGTATAGGCGGACCCCAGTAACATTTCTATAGCAAGAGTATAGGCGGACACTAGTAACATTTCTGTAGCCAAAGTATAGGGAGACCCAGTAACATTTCTTTAGCCAAAGTATAGGCGGACCCCAGTAACATTTCTATAGCAAGAGTATAGGTGGACCTCAGTAAAATTTCTGTAGCAAGAGTATAGGCGAGCCCCTCTAACATTTCTGTAGCAAAAGTATAGGCAGACCCCTGTAACATTTCTGTAGCAAGAGTATAGGCAGACCCCTGTCACATTTCTGTAGCAAGAGTATAGGGAGACCCCGGTAACATTTCTGTAGCAAAAGTATAGGCAAACCCTTCAAACCATTCAGTAGAAACTGCATAGGCGGACCCCAGAAACATTTCTGTAGCAAATGTATAGGCAGACCCCTGTAACATTTCTGTAGCAAGAGTATAGGCAGACCCCAGTAACATTTCTGTAGCAAGAGTAAGGGTGGACCCCAGTAACATTTCTGTAGCAAATGTATAAGCAGACCCCTGTAACATTTCTGTAGCAAGAGTATAGGGAGACCCCAGTAACATTTCTGTAGCAAAAGTATAGGCGAACCCTTCAAACCATTCAGTAGAAACTGCATAGGCCGTCCTCAGTAACATTTCTGTAGCAAGAGTATAGGCGGACCCCAGTAACATTTCTGTAGCAAGAGTATAGGCGGACCCCAGTAACATTTCTGTAGCAAAAGTATAGGCAGACCCCTGTAACATTTCTGTAGCAAGAGTATACGGAGACCCCAGTAACATTTCTGTAGCAAGAGTATAGGCGAACCCCTGTAACATTTCTATAGCAAGAGTATAGGCGAACCCCTCAAACCATTCAGTAGAAACTGTATAGGCAGACCCCAGTAACATTTCTGTAGCAAGAGTATAGACGGACCCCAGTGACATTTCTATAGCAAGAGTTTAGGTGGACCCCAGTAACATTTCTGTAGCAAAAGTATAGGCAGACCCTTGTAACATTTCTGTAGCAAGAGTATAGACAGACCCCAGTAACGTTTCTGTAGCAAAAGTATAGGCGAACCCCTGTAACATTTCTTTAGCAAGAGTATAGGGAGACCCCAGTAACATTTCTGTAGCAAGAGTATAGGCGAACCCCTGAAACCATTCAGTAGAAAATGTATAGGCAGACCCGCAGTAACATTTCTATAGCAAGAGTATAGACGGACCCCAGTAACATTTCTATAGCAAGAGTATAGACGGACCCCAGTAACATTTCTATAGCAAGAGTATAGGTGGACCCCTGTAAAATTTCTGTAGCAAAAGTAAAGGCAGACCCCTGTAACATTTCTGTAGAAAGAGTATAGGCGAACCTCAGTAACATTTCTGTAGCAAAAGTATTGGCAGACCTCTGTAACATTTCTGTAGCAAGAGTATAGGCGGATCCCAGTAACATTTCTGTAGCAAAAGTATAGGCGAACCCCAGTAGCATTTCTGTAGCAAAAGTATAGGCAGACCCCAGTAACATTTCTGTAGCCAAAGTATAGACCGACCCCAGTAACATTTCTGTAGCAAGAGTATAGACAGACCCCTGTAACATTTCTGTAGCAAGAGTATAGGGAGACCCCAGTAACATTTCTGTAGCAAAAGTATAGGCGAACCCTCCAAACCATTCAGTAGAAACTACATAGGCGGACCCCAGTAACATTTCTGTAGCAAGAGTATAGGCAGACCCCAGTAACATTTCTTTAGCAAGAGTATAGGGAGACCCCTGTAAAATTTCTGTAGCAAGAGTATAGGCGAACCCCTCAAACCATTCAGTAGAAACTGTATAGGCGGACCCCAGTAACATTTCTGTAACAAGAGTATAGACGGACCCCAGTAACAATTCTATAGCAAGAGTATAGGTGGACCCCAGTAACATTTCTGTAGCAAAAGTATAGGCAGACCCCTGTAACATTTCTGTAGAAAGAGTATAGGCGGACCCCTGTAACATTTCTGTAGCAAGAGTATAGGCGAACCCCTGTAACATTTCTGTAGCAAGAGTATAGGCGAACCCCTCAAACCATTCAGTAGAAACTGTATAGGCGGACCCCAGTAACATTTCTATAGCAAAAGTATAGGCAGACCCTTTAACATTTCTATAGCAAAAGTATAGGCAGACCCTTTAACATTTCTATAGCAAAAGTATAGGCAGACCCTTTAACATTTCTGTAGCAAAAGTATAGATAGACCCCTGTAACATTTCTGTAGCAAGAGTATAGGCGGACCCCAGTAACATTTCTGTAGCAAAAGTATAGGCAGACCCCAGTAACATTTCTGTAGCAAGAGTATAGGCAGACCCCTGTAACATTTCTGTAGCAAAAGTATAGGCGAACCCCCTGTAACATTTCCGTAGCAAGAGAATAAGCGAACCTCTCAAACCATTCAGTAGAAACTGTATAGGCGGACCCCAGTAACATTTCAGTAGCCAAAGTATAGGCGAACCCCTGTAACATTTCTGTAGCAAGAGTGTAGGCCCACTCCTCTAACCATTCAGTAGAAACTGTATAGGCGGACCCCAGTAACATTTCTATAGCAAAAGTATAGGCAGACCCTTTAACATTTCTGTAGCAAAAGTATAGATAGACCCCTGTAACATTTCTGTAGCAAGAGTATAGGCGGACCCCAGTAACATTTCTGTAGCAAAAGTATAGGCAGACCCCAGTAACATTTCTGTAGCAAGAGTATAGGCAGACCCCTGTAACATTTCTGTAGCAAAAGTATAGGCGAACCCCCGTAACATTTCCGTAGCGAGAGAATAAGCGAACCTCTCAAACCATTCAGTAGAAACTGTATAGGCGGACCCCAGTAACATTTCAGTAGCCAAAGTATAGGCGAACCCCTGTAACAGTTCTGTAGCAATAGTGTAGGCCAACCCCTCTAACCATTCAGTAGAAAGTGTATAGGCGAACCCCTCAAACCATTCAGTAGAAACTGTATAGGCGTACCCAAGTAACATTGGTGTACTAAGAGTATAGGCAAACACCTGTAAAAATTTGTTTACCAAGAGTGTAGGCAAAGGCCGGAAAAAAGAGTTGGCTAATAGTATTGGTAATGGCCTGGAAAGTGGTGTACCAAGAGTACAGGTGTACCCCTGAAAAATTGCTCAACCGCGAGGGCAGGTGAAACCCACAAACATTTTTTGAAGATACAGCTCGTTATTGGTTAATTTGTAAGAGAGCCTGGAGGCAGCCCTCCACAAAAACTGGTTTAACCCCTTGAGTGGCAGGTTTCCTACCACCCTGTCGTGCCCACCAGGGCAGGTTTTTTAAAATGGTCTAATCATTGAATTTCAACTAATTTTGCAGTTGCGTCTCAAGAGCCATAACTTTTTCATTTTTCCATTGACATGGCCATATAAGGGCTTGTTTTTTGCGGGACAAGTTGTGATTTTTTTAAACGGGGGGGGGGGGAGGAAAAAAAGAAATGGGGAAAAAAGAAAAAAAGGGGCCATGTCATTAAGGGGTTAAATAATGTATTAACTTCCTTCTCTGGGTCATTACGACACATGGATACCACATGTGTGATTATATTTTTGATTTTTTACAAAGTAAAGGGAGACAAGTGTTTTTATAATTTTTTTTAATTATTTTTTAATTTTTTTTCTTTTTTTTTCTTTTGTCCCTTTAGGGGACTTCCACAGGGACCCATCAGTACCCCTGATCACATTCCGGGGGTCCGATGGTGACAGCCCTTTACATGCTGCAGTGACAGCCCTTTACATGCTGCAGTCACATAGACTGCAGCATGTAAAGGGTTAACACAGCAGAGATCGGAGGTTTTCTCTGATCTCTGCTGTAAGAGCTAGTACCTAGCTGTCCTCTGACAGCTAACAACCAGCTCTCCCTGCCACAGAGACCATCGGCTTGCTTCTGACAAGCCGATGGTCTCTATGGCAACCTGTAAACAAACCAGTGCAGGAGATTGCCGGCATGTCGGCAATATCTTCTGCTGGTTTTTCAAAGCCCTTGCTTTGTTCTCTGTGGGACTGTGCAGGCAGAGGACAATGTCACAGCTTGTGGCATTGTGCTCTGCAGCTCCCATAGTGATACATAGCCCGGAAATCTTCCGGGCTATGTTGCTATGAGCAGTGGAGCTCGTCCCAGAAAATTTCCGGGCGTGCCACTCAAGGGGTTAAGTTTAACTTTTAAAACTTTTAAAACTGATAAAATGTTTAAAAGTTTTAAACAGAGCATTTTGGGCCTTTTAGAAATTGGCAGTTCAGCGTGATGACATGCTGTTTTAGGAGGAGGAGGATTAATAATATCTGAGAGGAATACACAAAACTAATTCTCCCCCTTTTTGGGGTGATATAGGATGCATTTTTCTCCTGTTGCAGCGAAAAGATTCTTTAGGATCCGCTGCTTTCCACCGGTGGAGAAGAGAAGTCTGGGTAAATCCAGCCTTTGTTCATCTTTATGAGGGTAAGCATGTCGGCGCTGTCAGTTGACAGGCGGGTATGCTTATCCGTGATGAGTCCTCTGCTGCACTAAACACCCTCTCTGACAAGTCGCTAGCGGTAGGGCAGGTCAGCACCTCCAGGGCGTACAGCGCAAGTTCGTGCCAGCTTTGACACCCAATAGTTGTATGGAGCAGAGGCATCACGGAGGATGGTGGTATGATCGGCTACGTACTCCCTCACCATCTTTTTACAGTGCTCCCTCCGACTCAGCCTTGACTGGGGAGTGCTGACACAGCCTTGCTGGGGAGCCCTAAAGCTGGCAAAGGCCTTGGAGAGTGTTCCCCTGCCTGCGCTGGACATACTGCCTGATCCCCGTGCCTCCCCTGCTGGTTTGCCCTCTGAACTGCGTCTTCTGCCACTAGCGCTGTCAGATGGGAACTTTAGCATCACTTTTTCCACCAGAGCCCTGTGGTATAGCATCACTCTCGTACCCCTTTCCTCTTGGGGAATGAGAGTGGAAAGGTTCTCCTTATACCATGGGTCAAGAAGGTTGTACACCCAGTAATCCGTGTTGGCCAGAATGCGTCTAACATGAGGGTCACGGGAAAGGCAGCCTAACATGAACTCAGCCATGTGTGCCAGGGTCCCAGTATTCAACACATCGCTGTCCTCACTAGGAAGATGACTTTCAAGATCCTTCTCCTCCTCTTTAGCCCATACATGCTGAACAGATGAGAGGCAAGCAGCATGGGTACCCTCTGCAGTGTGGCTAGCTGTCTCTTCCCCCTCCTCCTCCTCCTCCCCCTCCCCCTTCTTCTCCTCTTCCAAAACGCGCTGAGATATAGACATGAGGGTGGTCTGGCTATCAAGCGACATACTGTCATCCCCCGTCTCCTGTTCCAACTGCAAAGCATCGGCCTTTATGTTTAGCAGCGAACTTCTCAGCAGGCAAAGCAGCGGGATGGTAACGCTAATGATTGCCGCATTGCTGCTCACCATCTGGGTAGACTCCTCAAAGTTTCCGAGGACCTGGCATATATCTGCTATCCGTGCCCACTCCTCAGAAAAAAAATTGCGGAGGCTGACTACCACTCCACCGCCCATGTTGCAGCTGGTATTCCACTATTGCTCTATGCTGCTCGTACAGCCTGGCCAACATGTGCAGCGTAGAATTCCAGCATGTGGGCACGTCGCACAGCAGTCAGTGCTCTGGTAGCTGAAACCGACGTTGCAGGGTCCTCAGGGTGGCAGCGTCCGTGGTGGACTTGCGGACATGTGCGCAGATGCAGCGCACCTTGCCGAGCAGGTCAGACAAGTGGGGGTAGTTTTTCAGAAACCGCAGAACCACCAGATTGAAGACGTGGGCCATGCATGGCGTGTGTGAGGCTGCGGAGCTGCAGAGCCGCCACCAGGTTACAGCCGTTGTCATACTCGACCATACCTGGTTGGAGGCTCAGCGGCGAAAGCCAGAGGTTGGTCTGTTCTGTCAGACCCTGCAGCAGCTGGGGGGCCATGTGCCTCTTGTCACCTAAGCTGATTAGTTTCAGCATGGTTTGCTGACGCTTGCCCACCGCTGTGCTGCCATGCTGCACGCTACAGACTGCTGGCGACATGCTCACACTCCTTAATTGAGAGGTAGACGTGGCGGAGGAAAAGGAGGCTTTGGAAGAGGTGGCATAAAACGCTGCAGATACCAGCACCGAGGTAGGACCCGCTATTCTTTGTGTGAGTAGGACGTGAGTGATCCCAGGCTCCACGAAGTTCACCCAATGTGCTGTAAGGGAGATATAGTGGCCCTGCCCGCCAGTACTTGTCCACGCGTCCGTGATTAAGTGGACCTTCCCAGTAACCGCGTTGGTGAGGGCACGATTTATGTTGCGGGAGATGTGCTGGTGTAGGGCTGGGAGGGCACACCGGGAAAAATAGTGGTGACTGGGGACCGAGTAGCTCGGGACCGCCACCATCATGTTTTTGAAAGCCTCTGTTTCCACAAGCCTGTACGGCAGCATCTCCAGGCTGATTAATTCGGCAATGTGCACGTTTAAAGCTTGCGCATGCGGGTGGGTGGCGGCGCTGAATGCTGTGCTGAGAGACATTGCTGGATGGAGTGGAGGACGGTGGAGGTGAAGGTGTGGGTGCAGGCCAGGAGGCACTCGTTCCTGTGTTCTGGGAGGGGGATTGGATCTGTGTGCCAGGTTGTGGCACAGGGGAAGAGGCAGTGGTGTGACGCGGAAGCGGTGAATGGCTTTCGTCCCACCTTGTGGGGTGCTTGGCCATCATATGCCTGCACATGCTGGTGGTGATCAGGCTGGTAGTGGTGGCTCCCCGGCTGATCTTGGTGCAACAAAGGTTGCACACCACTGTTCGTCGGTCGGCAGCGCAATGACTAAAAAACATCCACACCTTTGAACACCTAGCCCTCTGCACGGAGGCTTGCTGCGAGGGGGTGCTTTGTGAAACA
Organism: Eleutherodactylus coqui; assembly: GCA_035609135.1. Classification (NCBI taxonomy): domain Eukaryota; kingdom Metazoa; phylum Chordata; class Amphibia; order Anura; family Eleutherodactylidae; genus Eleutherodactylus; species Eleutherodactylus coqui. The sequence goes on from CM069406.1 coordinate 26,694,913, forward strand.
GTTGGGGGATTATTCGCTCTGGCACTGCCTCTACCCCAGGCCACTCCACTGCCTCTTCCAACCTGTTCTGCTGCTGCACTTGCCTCCCCTCTGAAGCCCTGTCCTCAGTAGGCCTCACAAACCAGGTGGTGTCAGTCACCTCACCTTCCTCCGAATCCTCTGTGCAGTCCTCCCTCGGACTTACTGCCCTTACTACTACCTCACTGACAGACAACTGTGTCTCATCATCCTCATCCACAAAAAGCTCTTGAGACAGTTGCCGGAAGTCCGCAGCCTCATCATCCGGACTTTGGGAATTTTCCGAAGGTTGGGCATCGGTCACGACAAACTCCTCAGTTGAGAGAGGAACCGTTTTTTCCCACTCATGGCAGGGACCCGAGAACAGTTCCTGGGAGTCTGCCTGCTCAGAATATGTCATTTTCATGGAGTGAGGAGGCTGGGAGAAAGGCGGAGTAGCCAGAGGACAGAGTTGCAGTCCCTAGGCCGGGAGTAGTGGACTGCGTAGAAGACTGGGTGGTCCATACATTGCTGTACGCGTTTTCTGCCATCCACGACAGGACCTACTTGCACTGCTCTGTTTGTAATAAAGGTCTACCACGCGGACCCGTAAATTGTGATATGAAGCTGGGGAGCCCAGGCACTTGCCTCTCTTCTAATCCTGCAGCAGCCAGCTGTGATTCACCACGACCAGTAACTCGGCCTGTGCCCACACCCTCACTTGGACGCCCACGTCCTCGACCCTTACCCCTACTCCTCATCATGGCGGATTAAGAATAGAGCAGGGCCCAAATAAATTACCCCACTGTACAGCACTGACAACAGTGGCTAATTCACCGTACACAGAGACTTGTAGATAGCGGAGGCTTTTTGCTGTGACTTGAAAAAATTACCCCGCTATCTTGCGCTTATACCTAGGGGTAATTTACCGCTCGCAGAGACTTGTAGATAAGAGAGGCTGTATGGAGTGGGAGAAGACTCTAAAGCCAGTGGATAGTGCTGGTAACTGCGGCTATCGCAACCGCACCAAGGAAAGGGTATTGTGAGACGTTCTGCACAGCGGCAGAGCTTAAATACTTTGCAGTGGCCCCGGTAATATTACAGTACTGTTTAGCGGTGAGACCTCTGTCTAATGCACTGCAGACACAGAACGGTATAACTGAACTAGTTTGCAGTAGGCTAGGAAATGTTAGAGTGCAGTTTCACCGTGAGAGCTGGTTGTACGGCACTGCAGGCTGAGAATGCTATTACTGAAAGGCTGGGAACAGGCCTAGGTGCGTAATACAAAAGTTGGTGCACTACTGCTCCCAGTCAGCCACAACTGTAAAGCACACGGTCAGATGTAGCCCTAAGAAGGACCGTTGGGGTTCTTGTACGGAGGATCAGGACTGTATAACTTTCCCTATATAGGCAGCTCTGTCCCTAAACTCTGCGTTATGCACCTCAGACTGAGAACGCTATAGTTGCACAGCCCCAGATGCTTAAAAAAAAAAATTGGTGCACTACTGCTCCCAGCCAGCCACAACAGTAATGCATCCTATGAAGAGTAGCCTGAAGAAGGACCGTTGGGGTTCTTGAAGACAGGACCTACGCTAACACTATCCCTGTATAAGCAGCAGCACTTTCCCTAACCTCTGCCGGCATGCATCTGAGGTGAGCCGCGGGCGGAACCACTTTAAGTACTCAGCAGTCACCTGATCGGCCCAGCCACTCACTACTGTGGGGAGGGGGGAGGGGGGGCTGGCACGTCACAGCAGGAAGTGGTAATGCCTTCCCTGCATGTCTATTGGCTAGAAAATGGCGCTAAACATGCGGGGAAGGAAATGCAATTGACTCGAGTACCGCGTGGTGTTCGTCTCGAGTAACAAGCATCTTGAGTACCCTAATACTCGAACGAGCATCAAGCTCGGACTAGTGTGCTCGCTCATCTCTAGTTATAATCATTAATAGCTTCAAGGGTTGTTGATCCAGGGAAAATTGGCTTCTACCTCATTGTTTTTTGTTCCTTCCTCTGGATCAACATTGAGGGGTAATGGGCTGAAAAGGATGGACGTATGTGTTTTTTCAGCCTCTCACGCTATGTTACTATAATAAAACATTATGTTAGAAATAAATTATGTGGTTTCAAGCATTTTATTCAAGCCATTAGGAAATAATAATGCATGAAGCTTATGTTAAGATACTTCCTAATAACGTGAATACAGTATTATCTAATGGCTTCAAACAGTTGAAACCACATAATTTATTTCCAATATAATATTTTATCCTTTTTCTTGTTTTCATTTTCTGTATCTTTCTTTTTTAACAACCACTTACTGATTTTATGAATATTCTTTTTCTGTATTTATTAATTGTACATAATTTATTGATCAGTTTTAACCCTTTAGACACAAAGCGTCAAAAAATATATGGTGCATGGTCCAGGGCTTTAAACCTCCACTGTCATAAATATACAACAGGGGTTTAAAGTCCCAGCAATCTAGCAGGAACAGGTTGGGTGCTTGGCTGTCTACTGCCAGCCAGGCTCCTGCTGTAATGGCCAACAGCGGAGAATCCTCCTCTACCAACCATTTAACTCCTTCTATGCAGCAATAAATAGCTATTGCAGCATGTAAGTGGGTCACAAGAAGTGGCCATGGCAGCAGGAGGCCTGACAAAGGACTTTATGTTTGCCATGTCACTCAACCCCAGCCGTCTAATAGCCTGATGTCATATGCACAGTACACTGCATTATAGATCTCGAGGGACTGAAAAGAAGTTAAATAACATTTAGTAGAGAAAAAAAAAGAAGAAAAAAAATCAAGGGTAGGATTTATAAAAACAAAATAAAAAAACATCAAAAATATAAAATACACATAATAGGTATTGCCACACTTGTAACGACCTGAAAAATTAAAATATTTAGCTATTTATCCCATATGGTGAGCAACATAAAAAAATAATAGAATCGGGCGTTTTAACGTGAAGATTGTTTTGTGCGCAGAATGCAAACGCACAAAAATTCGCATGACCAAAACGGGCGGCATGCCTGCTGAAAGGGCTGCCACTGATTGGCTGAGCACTGTGACCAATCAAAGGCAGCTCTCAGCTGTCATTCAGTACTGCCTCTGACCTTGTAATAAGGTTTGTAATAGGGGGTCTGTGTATCGGTGGGGCCCACAAGACTGAATCAATAGTAAGAGAGCTCAGTGAAATCCATAGAGTTGGAAAGGGGAACATTAGATATAAATTGAAGAAGGGCAAGTTGGGCTATCTGGGCTGCCTGGTAATATTTTAAAAAATTTGGAATGCCTAGACCTCCTTTCAATCTTTGCCTTTACAAAGTAGATCCTTGGAATTGCCACAGAAAACGGGGAGACATGTGTTGGAATGTCTTCAGGATATGTCCTGGCACATGGACAGGAAGAGCTCTAAAAACTACAAGAGTTTAGGAAGGAATTACATTTTTAATGAGTTAACTCTTCCTATTCATGAAATATGGTAACAGTTTCAATTTTATAGGAGCAGCCTGAGTTTACGGAGAATGGGAGGGGAGTTATGATATGTATATGCACCATATAATGATGCATATGAGTTGGTTAGGTGAATGCCCAGATAGTCAAATGACTCTTGTGACCATTGGAAGGGGAAGTTTGTTGGAGTTCCGAGACCAGGTGTTGAGGCAATGTAAGATTAAAGGGGTTGTCCCGCGCCGAAATGTTTTTTTGTTTTTTTTTCATAAACCCCCCGTTCAGCACGGGACAAACCCAAGGGACGTGATAAAAAAAAAATATATATATTACTTACCCGAATCCCCGCTCTGTGACTTCTTCCTTCTTCCTTCTCCAAGATGGCTGCCGGGATCTTCACCCACGATGCACCGCGGGTCTTCTCCCATGGTGCATCGTGGGCTCTGTGCGGTCCATTGCCGATTCCAACCTCCTGATTGGCTGGAATCGGCACATGTGACAGGGCGGAGCTACGCGATGATGTGTAGAAGGGGGCGGAGGCAGAACGCCGCTCGTGCTGAGACCGAAGAGAAGACCCTTCTGCGCAAGCGCGTCTAATCAGGAGATTAGACGCTGAAATTAGACGGCACCATGGCGACGGGGACACCAGCAACGGAGCAGGTAAGTGAATAACTTCTGTATGGCTCATATTTAATGCACGATGTATATTACAAAGTGCATTAATATGGCCATACAGAAGTGTATAAGCCCACTTGCTGCCGTGGGACAACCCCTTTAAGGCAGGCTGTCCACGGGCGATGCAGTATCCTGCTGCGAAGCCCCGGAGCCGCCACCCGAGAGCAGGAGCCGCCTAATAGATAGGCTGACCGCGGAGAATCGGGGCAATTCGCAGCATGCTGCGAATTGCCCGCCGCGAGCAGAGAATCACAATGATTCTCCGCTCGTGGACAGGTGCCGGCGCTTTCCATAGCAATGCTATGGGAAGTGTCAGCCGGCGTGATTCGCCGGCGGTGAACTGCCATGGACAGGGCACCTAAAGGCTTATGGTTTTGCATTATTAATTATTAGACCTGAGAGGGACCCAAAACTGGACAGTTCTGCCAGCAAATTTGAAATAGAGATACATGATTTAGAATACAGATTTTATGATGAACCAATGCAATCTCCGCGAGCTCTGTTTTCTTCATCTTCTAGTTTGTTATGAAGAAATTGTATTTCATTATGGAGCTGCCCCAAGTCTTTCTCATGGGACTCTAGTATTGTAATGGTGTTATCCATTCGTACTTACCGGAAGCTAACCAATTCTTTGTTGCCCTGACATAAAAAGCACAATTTTTGTGCCCACAGGAGATAAGCTGATGCCAGATTGGTCTATGAACTGCTAATTTTAATACACCTGCTCTCTTGGTTAACAAAATATGCAAATATTTAATATAGGTATAAAGGCCGGCTGCACACGGCCGTGACGGGCTCCGCCGTGAAATTCCGCGGCGGAGCCCGTCACGGCGCCCCCCAGGAGACCCAAAACTTACCTGCGGATCTGGCATCCTCGCTCCCGCATGATGCTTCCCCGCCCACCTCCACCGCGTCATGTGACACGCCCACCGCGTCACATGACTCGGCCGGCCACGTCGTGACGGCGGTGGGCGGGGAAGTGTTTTCACGCTATCTTCTGCTGTGCTACATGGTGTGTTCACATGTCCGTGTTTTACAGGTTTACAAACGCTCGTACCTGCAAAACATAGGACATGCGTGCATGCATAGGTCTATGCTACGCATCAATATTCCCTGCGGGGAGTCCCCTCATTACTGAACACTGTGACACTAGTGTCACAGTGTTCAGCTACAAGGGCACTACCCACGGGGAGTAAAGAATCCCCTGCCACAGCTGTCATAACTGTGGCAGAATATTGCGATGCTCTCCCATTGCTTTCAATGGGGTCACCGCTGCTGATGGCCATTCATTGAATTCAGTGAATGGCCGAGCGCTGCCTGTGATTGGCAGAGCACTTTGACCAATCACAGAAAGCGCTCAGCTGTCATTCAATGAATGGCTGAGCGCTGCCTGTGATTGGCTGAGTGCTCAGCCAATCAGATACAGCCATTTGCTGCTGAAATAACTTCTACTACACTGCCGGGAGATCAAGCGGCTAGACGTGCCTGAGCCCCAACAGCGGTGGAGAGGGGAGTATATATTTTTTACACAAGCCAGGGATGATTTTCAGGGAAGGGCTTATATTTAAAGCCCTTCCCGGAACATCACTGCAGGGTTTGCTGGCAGCCCATAACTTTCAATGGGGCCGCCAGCAGCAGCGGCGGCCCCATTGAAAGCAATGGTGCATGGAGCTGCATTCAACTGTGTTTTTGCACATATGGGGGCGCGCGGTTTTGTGCGCACCTATGTACGCACATAAACATGCTCGTGTGAATGAGGCCTAATTAGTATCAACTTCTAATGCACAAACATAAGCCGTGACATATTTAGGACGATTTCTTTTTTACAGGTTGAGAACATTCTCTTGTCTAACTCGTTATGTAATTCTTGTTTTCTTGGCTCATCAGTATTACCAGTGACTTCTCCCATAAAACCTTTCAAAGTCAGTCATGAACGATTTTTACATTTTTTTTCATAGTTGTTTCCTTTCATTGTTCTTGTCTAGTAGTTAAGCCAACTGATTTTCCCGATAGGAGTTTTACACCATTGTGTCTAGAGTCAGACGGATGTAACACTCACCATTTATCTTTCCTTTTAATGAACAAAAGTTCCTGCCTTAAGTATACATAAGATGTCAAACTTCTAGGTGACTCCAGTTCGATCGAGCGGCGAAGGTACACGGGGGGCAATGGGCTGCTAACCACCAGAACCACCAACTTATTTTGGGATTTCACCATCTCAACTACATTAAGGTAATTGAAACATTGCAATTATGGATTTTATGCCTATCTGACACGTAAAAGTCCAATTATTTTAATCCTGCATAGAATTTGTTGAATGTTCTCCCAAATCTTTAGACTTTTTGTAATTACACAATGTCAAGGATTTTCTTTTTATTCTTGAAAAAGCTTAAATGTAGAGGGGGTGATTTAGGAGTTTCATGCACATTTTTGTGCAGGTACTAATGAAACTGCTAGACAGGTTTTCCTATACGGAAATATTTTTAATAAATTACTTTTATTTTTTCAACTACTAATTTATTAATGTGTTAGCTTTCTTTTTTTTTTTTTTTTTTTTATAAAAAACTTTACTTGTTACAAAACAAACAATCAACTTTTACCAGGTCTGTATTGTGAGTCCAAAATGTATTCATTCACTTCAAGTCAGTGAATGACAAAAATGATTTAAAATATATATATATATTTTATTACATGGATGTCCAGCTGTAGTGCTGTATTTATTGTGGGTGCACAAAAATGGATATGACATGTTACAGCATCTTGAACACGCCTAGAACACGCTACATGATGTTTGTATTGATATTTGCCAGGTCTTTGATTTAAATACTGTACGGTACATTCTCATTAGAATAATACGGGTCCACATGGCATTTTTGTTGCATTTCTTACTGTGTTTTTAAACAACCTGTTAATATAAAAAAATGAAATCAGCAAAATTGTTGTTTCTTATGCAATTGTATTTTTTTTATTTTCATTAACATGTTATGAATAGAGATGAGCGAACGTGCTCGTTTAGAGCAATTACTCGAATGAGCATCGCTTTTTTCGAGTAACTGCCTAAAGTTACTCGAAAAAAGCGGGCAAAAAGATTCGGGGGGCACCGGGGGTGAGGGAGAGCTCCCTCCTGTTCCCCCCTGCTACACTCCGCTCCACCCCGCCGCCCCCAAATCTTTTCGCCCAAGTAGGCAGTTACTCGAAAAAAGCGATGCTCATTTGAGTAATTGCTCTAAACGAGCACGTTCACTCATTTCTAGTTATGAAAGTCTGGTTTGAAGACTTGTTCCAGTTTATGCACTTTTATTGTAATTTTTTCCTGACTGCCACACATATTTTAGTTAGCCTATTTTTTTTTTAGCATTGTGGAATTTATTGACATCCTAAAGTATTATGCAAAAGTTTTAGGCAGATGTGAAGAGTGAAGAAACAAATGAGAGATCTAAATCAAATCAGTATTTGGTGTGACCAATATTTGTCTTCAAACAAGCATCAGTTCTTCTAGATACACTTTTACACCGTTTATAAAGGAACTTGGCAGGGAGGTTGTTCCAAATATTTTGGAGAACTAACCGCAGATCTTCTGTGGATGTCGGCTCGCTCAAGTCCTTCTGTCTCTTCATGTGATCCCAGGCAGACTGGATGATGTTGAGGCCGTATCATTACTTTTAGGACTTCTTGTTCTTTACACTGAATCTAGTTGTTAGTGACATTGACTGGATGTTGGGGGTTGTTGTTCTGCTGCAGAAAGAAATTTGGAGCCAATCAGATGCCTTAAATTTTAGAAAACATTTCTTACTCCGCAGTATTTTATCCACATCTGCATGAAACGTTTGCACAATACCGTATATAAAAATTACATCATATTAATAACATTATAACAACATCCTACATAACTAGATTTGAATTAGTTCTTAAATTATCACTTTCTTGTGTGCTAATTTTTAATCTATGTTTTGAACAGATGCATTCCTTACCGTTGATCTTCTTGTTTTTGGCCTGCATGGTTCCACCAGGTATGGTAATAATTTATTATGAAAAAAGCAAAAAAAAGATTTGTGTTTTATACATAAATAACAGAATATGTAGCATTTGTTGAAATACTAAAGAATTGCAAATGTTGGCTACATCTTGCCTCAAGAGCGTGCAATCTTAGATTAAAAACCAGTGAATATGTAAAATGCAATATTCATTAGAAATTTGGCCTAAAAAAATTTACAAAAATATACCTTTAAAAATTGAAAAAAATGCTTGATCTAAAATTATCATTGCTTTGCTCTTAGGAAAATCCCTGGATCGGTACTTGCTGTCGAGATGCAGTCTTTTTGGAAATAATCACATTCGAACATTTGATGGAACATTCTATGATTTTATGGGAGACTGTAGTTACATGTTGGCTGGAGACTGTCACAAGCGTTCATTCTCACTACTAGGTAACTGCATACTCTTTCATGTTAGTATACTTGAATACCTTCATATGGCTGCGTGGAAGTAGAGCCTTGGTGGGTAAAGGGGGTAATTGCAAAGAGGCCTTCAGCATCCAAGAGGTGGATTTACGCAATTGTATTACTAAAGGTTGGCATCCATTCTCTTGCTTGCTTGCTCTGCTAGCAAGAAGAAATCCAGTGATCGAATAGGCATATTTATTTGCATAAACGGAGGGTGATACCCGGTTGTTGGATGATAAGTGGCTCCAATGTGGTAAGCGGTGGCAAGATACCACTGGCGATGCTTACCACTCAGTTGAGCAAGGAATCAGGTGTGTTACAACCTAACAAACAGACCATTGTTTCTTCCAACATAAAACCTCAGAGAACAATGATTTTATATGTAATATGCCTTCATACATACTAGCTTGATGTCAGATCCTTTGGATGACATTAGGGAACTGGTGACTGATGCCGCCATCAGTACCAAGTCCAGTTACTAGGATGGGGCAACTATCATAGCAATATCGCTCACATTACTGATTACTGTCAATAACCCCACCCTCCTGCCTATAATATCATTACCTTCTTTATACTGGTCTTGTTATCTCAGAAATTATAATCTTTAGTGATGGAATTAATGGTTTGTCCATCCACAAACAATTTTAAAGGGACGGTCACCACTCCTGACATGTCTTTTGTAGTAAATATTTGTGTTCCCCATACGAATTCTGGAGCATCCTCTGTTATCCCTATTGGACAAGTATTCCCATCTCAGACTTTTATTGCTTCCACAGGATATGCCATGAAGCTCAGATAAGTGTCGGTCCCACACTATACAGCGCAGTGTTCCCATCTCGGTAATGTTTAGTCGATATGGGAACACCCCTTTAATGGATGGCTGGGTGTTACAATTCTCCTTATCAAAGTGTCCCTACACTCTCTGACACAGTCCAATCAGTGCTGGCAGTGTCAGATTATCTGCAGACATACCCTATTGACAAGGGGAATAGTATCACCCGGTTATCAATTTATTCACACTTTTCTGGGAGGAATAACAGAGGCACAGCATAATGCGAAGTTGTAAAGAAGATGATCCAGAGTTCTCATTCCAAGGAGAATACAAGTACTGATGATGTATGTACAGTATCACTGGCGTAACTATAGGGGGTGCAGGGGATGCGGTTGCACCTGGGCCCAGGAGCCTTAGGGGGTCTATAAACATAGTAACATAATATGTAAGGCCGAATGAAGACAATATTCATCAAGTTCAGTCTGTTTATCCTTCTGTGTTGTTGATCCAGAGGAAGGCAAAAAACCCCAAGAGGCAGGAGACAATTAGGCCATTTGGAGGAAAATTCCTTCCCGACTCCCTAATACCAATCAGACTGTTCCCTGGATCAACCCCTAATAGTTCCTACCTGCCTGTATGCCCGGATTAACAATTAACCTAAGATTTATATCCTGTAATATCCTTCTCCTCCTGAAAGACATCAAGTCCCCTTTTAAACTCCTCTATGGATTTTGCCATCACTACATCCTCAGGCAGAGAGTTCCACAGTCTAACTGCTCTTACAGTAAAGAACCCTTTTCTGTGTTGGTGATGAAACCTGCTTTCTTCTAGATGTAGCGGATGCCCTCTCATTACTGTCGCAGTCCTGGGTATAAACAGATCATGGAGAGATCCTTGTATTGTCCCCTCATGTATTTATACATAGTTATTTGATCACCCCTTAGCTGTCTTTTTTCCAGGGTGAATAATCCTAATTTGGATAGCCTCTCTGGGTATTCCAGTCCCGTCATTCCATGTATTAGTTTAGTTGCCCTTCTTTGAACACCCTCCAGCACTGTAACATCCTTCCTGAGCACTGGTAACCAGAACTGTGTGCAGTATTCCATGTGGGGCCTGACAAGTGCCTTATATAGTGGGAGGATAATGTTCTCGTCCTTCGCCCCTATACCTCTTTTAATGCACCCCAAGACTTTATTAGATTTTGCAGCAACTGACTGGCATTGGGTACTCCAGTTTAATCTACAATTTACTAGTACCCCCAGGTCTTTTTCCATATAAGGCCTCTCTTCTCCATATAGGGAGCCCAGTAATATGAATAAAGCATTACAGTTGGGGGTCCTGGTACAGGTTTTGCATTAGGGCAAGGAAGCTCCACGTTACGCCTCTGTACAGTATATATTTATGGTTACAGTATGTATGCGCAAATGTATGTATGTTTTGGAATGTATGTATATATGTATGTATAAATGATGATTATATGTTTTGAACTCTCTTGGGCGTTGGGAAGGGGACACCAGGTTTCTGGGATCAGTGCTGAGCGGTCTCTGCTCACCTCGAGGTCTGAGTCCTGAGTCAGTCCCACCGGCTTGGGCTCTGCACGGTCCCGGGTAGACTCCTCGCTGAAATATAATCACATCAGTCTTTGCCAACAAACTTTGAACAACTCGATAAGACTGGTATCAGTCTCTGAAGTACGGCTTACAGGGAACCAGAGGTGCAGGGTCTGTAACAGTCAGTATTCAGTAGTTGCATCACTGCAATCAGAAGCCAACTTCTGCGATGGCTCTGGTATGCTCCATTTCTTTCCTTTGGCAATAGATGATCTTAGCAGGTACAAGAAGCTGACAAACTCTTTCAGCTCCTTTCTTGAGGGTGTGGTCCACTTTTCACACCGCCTGCTCTCATGAAACGCTTACTCAGCATTGCATACATGGCAGCACGCCAACTGGCTATTCAACACCTCCATCTCTTGCAAGACCCGACCCCTGCAGCTCCGGTTTCTGCTCCTCAACACCTAAGGGCAAAAAGCTTAAACAGCCACAAATACAAAGCAATAAAATGCTTGGTATATATATATATATATATATATATATATATATATATAAAGGGATTCTCTAGATGGAAGCATGTGCACGCTTCAGTGCAACATATTTGTGCTGTGAACAAGGTGCTATGGTGAGCGTTTTGGCACTGTACTTTTTGAGCACATAGTGCACACAGACTTCTATGGGGACCTTTGGTGAGAAACTGAGCAACTAAGCCCAAAAATAGTAAAAGTCCTATTTTTTTCCATGTGTGCAAGATGTGCATGCAAAAAAGTAGACTTACAATGCACCCATTGACATCAATAAGTTCTATTCTCTGCAAATTGCACACGCAAATACATCCGTATTACCGGAGCCCTAAGGCATATATCACACTTATTTTCAACTCTCTAAGTGTGCATGTGTGTACATAGGTGCGTACATATGTGCGCACCCCTGTACGTGCCAAAACATGCATGTATGCAAGTGCACCTTGCCCTCAATGGAGCCGCGGCTGCTGCCGGCGGCTCCACTGAAGGCAATGGTCTGCCGGCACCCATTAATTGTTTTTCAGGGAAGAGCTTTAAAGATAAGCTCTTCCCTGAAAAACAAACATTTTAGTGTAAAAAAAAAAATGAAAAGAATTCCCTGCTGCACCTGTCACATCTGTGATAGATGCAGCAAACGAATTCTAAATCCCCGCGGAGATGAAGAAAACATCTCCCGCATGCGGCAGATGTGTTTTTCCTCCCTGTGGGGAATAAAGAATTCCCTGCTGCACCTGCCACATCTGTAATAGATGCAGCAAACAAATTCTAAATCCCCATGGGAATGAAAAACACATCTGCCGCATAGTGATCCAGCTGCCAGCACCCGGTAATTGTTTTTCAGGGAAGGGCTTTAAATATAAGCTCTTCCCTAAAAACAAGGCAAAATAGTGTAAAAAATAATAAACATCACATACTCTTCTCCCTTCAGCTGCCTGGGCTCAGCTGCATTCTCTTAGCGCCCCCCCCCCCCCCCCTCCACCGGCTCTGCAATGCAGTTCTTTCAGCAGGCGGTAAATTAAAATCCCTGCCTGCAGAAGGGGCTGCTTGTGATTGGCTGTGGCGCTCAGCCCATCACAGATGGCTCTAGCCTGTCATTCATTCAGCAAGAGTTGCCTGTGATTGGCAGATGTGTTCTTCATCCCCTCGGGGACACGGCAGCAGCGGACAGGTAAGTATATTTTTATTTATTTTTTTACACTTAAATGTTTGTTTTTCAGGGAACAGCTTATATTTATTAAAGCTCTTCCCTGAAAAACAATTATGGGGTGCAGGCAGACCATTGTCTGAAGACAATGCGTGCATTCCGTATTGTACACGCATGTCCTATCTTTACAAGCACGTGCCTTTAACACACCATAGGGAATGCATGTGTTGTAATAGACTCGCGTTTTTGTGCACGCGTATGCATGAATGAAGGCTGCCTGTGATTGGCTGAGCGCTGTGACCAATCACAGGCAGTGCTCAGCTGTCAATCAATGCCTGAGTGCTGCCTGTGATTGACTGAACGCTTAGCCAATGAAACCAGCGCTTTCTGGAGGCGGGGATTTTTTAATCCCCGGCCTCCAGAACACAGAAGACGACTGCTGGGGCCGGAGAGAAGAGCTGGACGGCTCTTCTAGGTAAGTATATGTATATATTTTTTACAGCTAGCCATGATTTTCAGGGAAGGGCTTATATTTCAAACCCTTCCCCGAAAATCATCGCTGCAGACCCACTGCTTTCAATGGGGCTGCAGCAGTGCCGGCCCCATTGAAAGAAATGGGATAGCAGCACAGAGTTCTGCCACAGCTGTGACAGCTGTTGCAGAAGTCCGCGATTTACTCCCTATGCTTTCAATGGGGCTGGTGCTGCTGCCGCTGGCCCCATTGGAAACACTGAGCGATATTGCAGATTTCTTCTCTGCACTGTGAGACTTAAAAACGCAAATGAGTATGAAACCATTGAAAATCATTGGTTTCATAATCATCGCTCTCGCATTGCAATAAAAAATATCGCTAGTGGGTGGGCGCCCTTAGGGCTTAAATAGAATAACGTGTTTGTGCACGTGAAACTCACGCCTGTTAAAAGTGATGAAGCGAAACCATTCATTTCAATGGGCTCACTCACATAAGCGTGTTTCTTGCATACCTGCCCTATCTTTTTGCGTTTTACACAGTAAGCTGCCATAGAAGTCTATGGCAAGTTTAAGAAAGGAAAGAGAAGAGTGTGATCCTGCGGACAATGCAAGGAAAAGAAGACAGATAATAGTCATTGTATTCCGTGGAAAGGGAGGATCACGCACGCGTATGAACTGGCATTGCAAGCGAAAAACCTGCAGTACTATGTGCTGACACGTGCGTATTAGCCTGATTTTTGCCATCTCCAAACCTTGTTCGTGCACAATTACGCTCTGTTGTGGTGAGCATATTTGCGCATACGTTCGTCTGTTTAAGCCCTTACACATGCATATATGTATGATGATGGTATATATATTTATATGTATGTATGATGATGTATACGCATTTATTATTATGGTACATATGTATGATGATACCGTGTTTCCCCGAAAATAAGACACCCCCTGAAATTAAGGCACCCCCTGAAATTTGCAGAAGTCCCAAATATAAGGCGCCCCCAGATAGTAAGGCATAGTAAAGTGTGCAGGCTAGTCAAGAGGCCTGTCCTCTGCTGCCATCCCCATTGTCTCCTACCTCCAGATGTATAGGTAGATCTGCAGACAGTCTGCTGTTATCCTGTCCCTGCTGTGCTGTAAGAGTGTGCTGTTGTGAGCTCCCCTTGCTGGCTGGAAAAGTCCATACTGTACGTTCTGTTCCTGCTGTACATGTCTGCTGTGATGAGCTCCCCCTGGTGGCAGGAAGCTGCAATACCATCCCTGCTTACAAGTGGTCCAGGAACTTCTGTCTGCAGACAGGTACGTTACTTTACAGCCCTTATTTTTTTATGGCTCTGTGTGTCAGTCACGCAACCTGTGTGTGATTCTTAAGGCTGGGTTCTCACAGAGCGTATTTCCAGCAGAAATGTCGCGGTTTGGCCACAGCGATAAACAGCGAGATTTCCGCCAGGAAAGCGCTGCTTCAAAACCCACGGCACTCAGCTGCTTGTTTTGAAGCGACCTGGCTGCACGCTTTTCCGTTTCTGTGGCCGGTGAATCCGCACCACAACACCTTCTCCCAGCTTTGCCGTGACAGATTTGCTGTCCCATGTGGACGAGATTTCTGAGAAATTTTGTCCACAAAGCTGGCCAATTGAGGGATTAGCGGCTACAGACGGATTTGCCGCGGCGAAATAAGACACCACCTGAAAATAAGACGTAGCACATATTTGGGAGAAAAAAGTAATATAAGACGCGTCTTATTTTCGGGGAAACAGGGTATGTATTTATGTAGGTGTGCATGTATCATAATTGTGTATGTATATATGTATGGTGATGGTATATACTGTATGTATGTATATGTATATTTCTTTGTATAATGATATAGTGTGTATGATGATGTATTATTATTTCAGTGGACTACAGACATGGTACGAAGAACAGCGTATCAATGTATCTGGGAGAATATTATGACATTCATCTGTTTTTGGATGGGACAGTGACTGAAGGAGAGAAAAGGTAAGAAAACAATAGGGCCTTTTCACACAAGCGACGCGATATCGCCGCAAGAAAATCGCAGTGATACTGCTATTTTGTGGCGCTACAAAGTTTTACCACTTTATAGCACCACCAGTGAGGATTTTCAGGGGGTGGCTTGAAATATAAGCCCTACCACGAAAATAAGCCCTAGCTGCAGGAAAAAAAAAAAAAAAAACATCACCTAAGAAGCGCTGTCATTCCAGCGTGGATCTCCTCTTCACCTCCGCATTTGTCTTCAGTCTTCTGCCAGCCCTTCCTGGGTTGGAGGATTAAAATTCCCGCCTCTAGGAAGGGCTGGCTGTGATTGATTCACGAGCGCCGTGGCTCAGCCAATCATTGCCGGTGCTCGATGAACCAAACACAGCCAATTGCTGCGTTTTCTCGTAGCAATACTGCTATTTTGTGGCGCTACAAAGTTTCACCACTTTATAGCACCACCAGTGAGGATTTTCAGGGGGTGGCTTAAAATATAAGCCCTACCCCGAAAATAAGCCATAGCTGCAGGAAAAAAAACCCCAAAATAATACATCACCTAAGAAGCGCTGTTATTCCAGCGTGGATCTCCTCCTCACCTCCGCATTTGTTTTCAGTCTTCTGCCAGCCCTTCCTGGATTGGAGGATCAAAATTCCCGCCTCTAGGAAGGGCTGGCTGTGATTGATTCACGAGCTCCATGGCTCAGCCAATCATTACCGGTGCTCGATGAACCAATCACAGCCATTCATTCATTCATTCATTGAATGGCTGTGATTGGTTCAACAAGCACTGGCTTTGATTGGCTGAGCCATGGAGCTCGCCAACCAATCATGACCAGCCTTTCCTGGAGGTGGGGATATTGATCCTCCAATCCAGGAAGGGTTGGCAGAAGACTTCAAGCAAGTGCTGGGGAGCTTCGGGTGAGACCCGCACCGGAGATGACAGCGCCTCTTATGTGATGTATTATTTTTATTTAATTTTTTTCCTGCAGCTAGGGCTTAGTTCAGTAGGATTTCCTATTGTCAAAGTTGCATCGCACTGCATGAAAATCGCGTTTTCGTGCCATGCAACAGAGAGGAAGACTCCATAGGGAAACATGGGGTACAAAACGTCACGAGTCGCGTGCATATCGCAAAATTCGGAGGTTTTTGACTCGCAATGTCGCAGGCTACAAATGTGAAAGAACCCATAGGAAAGTATAGGCTTCACATACCCTGTTTCCCTGAAAATAAGACATGCCCTGAAAATAAGACATATCATGATTTTCCAGAATTTTTGAGGATGCAAAATGATTTTTCAGGCTTTTTGAGGATTCTTGAAATATAAGCCCTACTCCAAAATTAAGCCCTATAAAAAAGTTAAACCTTTTTGAACAAAAATTAATATTAGACACTGTCTTATTTTCGGGGAAACACGGTACATGTGATTTGTAGCATTGTCCCAACTCGTGAAAATCGCGTGACTTTGTCCTAAATAAACGTATCAGTAAGCGCATATGTGAGAGCTGAACATAACTAAGTTGAGAAAATGTTTTTGTCCCTGGCCGTGCCGGCAGCCAATAATAACACAGAGGTGAAGGTTTGGAAGGATGAAATGTTCTGCGTATCTGCTGAGTGACAGATGATTAGTAAACCGCTGGTTTTCTACTTCCTCCACAGCATCACTATGCCGTATGCCGCAAATGGGATTTTCCTGGAGAATGAGGCTGGATACTACAAACTCTCTAGTGAACAACATGGTATAACGGTGAAGATCGACGTCAGTGGCAATATACAGGTCATACTGTCTAATGAACACTTTAACAGGACTTGTGGACTATGTGGGAACTTCAACCAGTTCGCAGAAGATGACTTTATGACTCAAGAAGGTAAAATAAAAATACTAGCCAAAATAATGTTATGAAATGTGTAAAGCGACGGGATTGGTTGCTGTCCAAAATGGACTTCCTCTAGACCAGGGTGCGCAATGGCCGGCGATGCCATACTGTGTGGCCCTAAAAGGAGTTGTCCAATTACATATTCACTTTTCACAAATAGAGCACTATGACTTAAACCATTAAAACAAAGGGTACTTACCTGTCCTCGGTCCCGGCGATCCAGCCCTGCGGTTCTCCAGGTGTCTTTTGACAGTGGAAGTCAGGTGACGGGTGCCAGTCAATCAGGTGCTGCGGTATAACCGCCTGTTCTCCTGGCATCAGTGCTCATATCCTAGGTGCCATGGTGCCAGAATTTCAGGACGGTGATACTACGGCATCTGATAGGCAGGCAGCAGTCACTTGACTTATGCTGTCAACAGAAACTGGGGAAATCGCAGGGCTGCAGCGCTGGATCACTGTGGTTGAGGACAGGTACAGATCCTATTTTTGAAAATTGAATATGTGCTGTAACTGGACAACCCCTTCTCATATCTATCTATCTATCGATCTGTCAGTCGGTCAATTTCATATCTATCCATCTATCTCATATCTCTTTATCTCTCTTCTATCTATCCATCTATCTCTCTATCTCATATCTATCTATCTATCAATTTCATATTCATCTCATATCTATCTATCTATCAATTTCATATCCATCTCATATCTATCTATCCATCTATCTATCTATCAATTTCATATCCATCTCATATCTATCTATCCATCAATTTCATATCCATCTATCTATCTATCTATCTATCTATCTATCTATCTATCTATCTATCTATCTATCTATCTATCTATCTATCTATCTATCTATCTATCTATCTTCCCTCAAGTACAAAGAAGCTTTATTGGCAGGACCAAATAAATATTGGTATTGCTAAAGCAGGTGGAGAATAGAGATGAGCGAGCATACTCGCTAAGGGCAATTACTCGATCGAGCATTGCCCTTAGCGAGTACCTGCCCACTCGGAAGAAAAGGTTCGGCTGCCAGCGGGGAGTGGCGGGGGAGAGCAGGGAGGAACGCAGGGGAGATCTCTCTCTCCCTCTCTCCCCCCTGCTCACTGCCACAACTCACAGCTCACCCACGCCGGCAGCCGAACCTTTTCTTCTGAGCGGGGAGATACTCACTAAGGACAATGCTCAATCGAGTAATTGTCCTTCGCGAGTATGCTCGCTCATCTCTAGTGGAGAATCCAACTTGGACTGGCCCATAAGGGGAACAAGTGAATCCCCATTGGGCTCTGAGCTAGGAATGGGCTTTCCACACAATTGGCACACAGTGCTTTATACCCACTGTGATACATACTGTTAGGCGGAGTACAGCATCTTAGATGGGTTTTACTTTCATGTAACTAACTGTTCAATGAGCCCTCAGAGTAAATGTTACACATGGGCCCTAAGCTTCAAGTCCAACACGGTGCAGAATAGAGACTGAGGGACTCGGGGTGAGGGTTTATAGTTCCAGTCTTTATCATCATGCAATGTGATCTTTTTATCTACGGTTGGAGTATGCTTTAGATAGATAAGAAGATGACAAGATGCATCGTGCTGATTAGATACAGGAAAGGCCGAGCAGTTAGAGGAAGTTCAATGAAGTGAAAAAATAAGGAAGGAGCTGGATGCTTATGTTCTTACACATTTTGCTTTCTAGCTTAGAAGCAATGTAAAACATTTGTGTGACAATAGGAGCTTGTGCTGGATTACTGCATTGGTAACTGCACCTTACGGACCCCAGGGACGCAGCTTTAGGGGGTGTAGGGCTCACAGATTCATCCAGGTCTAATGCCTGCAAGGGCCCAAATACTACTCTGCCACATAGGAAGGCAGCACATGGTAGATGAGAACCCATTACTGATTCTGCTTTGGGGCACAGGAGGTTCAAGATAACGTCATGTGGTCGTCAGGAGAAAGCAGAAGTATTGTGTGTGTCATTGTACCCTCGGTTCTCATGTTCACAAAGGCTTATGTGACTTGTTTTTGAAAAAGTGAGAACAGGAAGTGCAGCTATATTGTATACCAATTGTATATTGGTATGTTGTGGAGGCCATTTTGAAATAGAACAGGAAGTGCTTTTTCATGGTCACCATTGAAGTTGTGTCAAGTCCGTGCGGAACACACGCACCACGCTCAGCACAGACGCAGGGTGATGTTCACAACCATTGCAGTTGACATTACCATGCAATGTAGAACAGTGCTCACCACGCTATGTTGAAAAGTAGTACCACTACAGGATGAAGGAAGCTTGGCCCTAACTTAGCAGTGGGTGAAGGGTTCCTACCCAGAAGCGGAGTAATCGCCTCAATAGAGGTGGCCCCACGATTTTCTTTCTGGGCCCTGATCGTCCCTATAGAGGCTTCTGGAGAGATGAAGCGAACAGCAAAGCAGAAAAGAAAACAGAAATACGACTGAAAAGTAAACTGCAGCAACTTAACTGAAAGTAGCAGTACACCCAGCACAGAGGAGCTCCAACTCTCCACTACTCCTCCATGGAGCTGAATAAGCAGCATTGAGCAAAGGGATGGGTGAGAATATAAAGCTACTCCACACCTAAAAAAAACTGGCAGAGCCATTAAAGAACCACACCTCCAACCTTTTCCCAGGCATGACTAATCCAGCATGCATCCTTGCAACAACGAGAGACAGCACCCAGCAGACTCTGCACATGGTGTATTATTCCTTGTCCTGCATAACAAGGCAACAGGTCTTGGCCTGCGTCGAGGCCACCATGCCACAACGCTTTCTCGACCGACAAGCCGAGACGAATTGTTTCTTATGAACTATTAGTTAACATGTCACTTTCTTATTGATAGGACAGTTTGACAAAATGATTGTTAGTAAGCAGTTAATTTAAAGGTGGCTATCAAAATAGCATCACTTCCTGTTCTCACTTGGCCGCTGCAACATAGCAGAAAATGGCAATCTCTTTGTAAGTAAATAAAATATAGTTAGAAGCTTTGTATGCTGTTATGACCTCTGACTTACTAATATATCAAAGATATTCTAAGCTTTGGATGGATATCCCCTTGACAGGTGCTTCCTTCGGTGTCGCTTAGGTTATCGGACACACAGCTTGCATGACGTGATGTGTACATATGTACTGCCTGTGTCCTGTTTATATGGTACTATGATGCCTATCACCTGCAAGCTCATTGGGATAGCTAGTGGTTTAGAGATGTAGCAGAGCCAAGCTGTAAATTGCTACAGAGCGAATTAGCACATGAAGCGGGTTTTTTTCCCCGGACTATTCAAATTCTGCGTCGTAGCTCGTGAGTTTAAATAAAAAGCGTGACGATAGGTCCTGCCTAGAGATGAGCGAACGTACTCGGTTCGGGTGTTTTTGCACTCGAGCACCGCTTTTTCCGAGTAACTGACTACTCGGAAGAAAAGATTCGGGGGGCACCGGGGGTGAGTGGGGGAGTTGCAGAGGGGAGTGGGGGGGGGGGGGGGGAGAGAGAGAGCTCCCCCCTGTTCCCCACTGCTACCCCCCGCTCCACCACGCCGCCCCCCAAATCTTTTCGTCCGAGTAGTCAGTTACTTGGAAAAAGCGGTGCTCGAGTGCAAAAACACCAGAACCGAGTACGCTCGCTCATCTCTAGTCCTGCCCTATTTTACTTGCACATAGAAAAACTAAACGGAAGAAAGACAGGCAGGTCCTATCTTTTCTCGCCTGCACTATTCACGTGTGAGAATCCAGATAGTGAAAAACGAAACTATTGAAATCAACGGTTTGGTTTTGTCCCGTTATGCAGCTGCATAAGAGGACTAAAACACGGCCATCTGTTTAAGCCTTTACTTTAACTTGGATCAGTTCAATGACATCTCACTGCAGATGGTTTTAATTTTTGATGTTTTTTTTTCTTCTTAAATACAGGTATTTTGGCTGAAAAGAGTTATGAATTTGCCAATTCCTGGGCTTTGCATGGGGGTGATAAGAGATGTAAAAGAATTTATCCTCCCAGTAACACATGCAACATTTCATCTGAAGCCGCGGAGAAGGTATGTTAGTTATTACTCTTTAGGCCGTTTTCACATTTGCGCTGTGTATTTTACCGTTCTTGAGCCTGTGGCGTACAGCCGCGTATGCCATGTAAATGTATCTCCCACACGCTGTCATGCTCAGTCCACCTGTTTTTTTTGCACTCTCAAATTACGCAATTCCGACATGGTAATGTGAGCTAAACTGTGTAAGGCAATGTAATTGATTGCCTGCAAATGACCACATATCACATGGGTGCGCAGCACATGCGTAATACGCGGTGATCATACACCGATGTGAGCCCTGCCTGAATAATGTGTGCTACCTGGGGGACCCCACTGCAGGAGCATCAAGTTAGCCCTATGTCCTAGTAACAATGAACCATCCCAGGGCAGGCTCACACAGGAGTAATTTCATTGAATATTACGCGCGCAATATACGCGGTGAATGGAGTCAATGAAAGTGCATTGGTTTTGATCCGTTCACACGTGCGTATATTCTTTGCATATAATACGTGCGGAAAAAAAAAAGAATGCATCATGTTCAATTGTACCGTGTATTACGTACAATAGAGCCCCATTGTTCACTATGGGGGTGTAATAAATGCTGTACATACGCAATTACATTTTACAGTTTAGACGCAATGTCGCTAAGCGACAGAGCGGGAAATTTAAATAGAAAAATGAAACCAGGAAGACTGCGTATGACCGCGTGCGTGAGATTCATTGTCATGCGCCGTCAAACACCGCTTATTTTTTTGTTTTATCACATTCCCTACCCATTACACGGGGTTATTACAAATGATCTTCCCGATATGAAACCCCCATAACTCAGGTTTAATGACACTCAGATACAGAAATCTGATCTCAATGGAAACAGAAACTGAAAAATTTTCATTTACCAAAACGGTCTACCAAAAAAGGCGTCCCTAATGTCCGTAGCAACCAATCACAGCGCAGCTTTCATTTCTCAAACTATTGAGGTAAAAGGAAAACTGTGCTGTGATTGCTGGCTACGGGCAACAAAGATATCTTACTAGTAGACAGATTTGCTAAATGAGGCCCAAAAAGTTGTATTCTGCCGTAGTTGTTGTCGCTAGGGGGATATGGCTTCCAACAAAGATAGAAGAGCGTTTTGTGTCCTTGATTCTCACGTCTTCCAGTCTGTTATTAGTGTGCAACGTCATTTTTGAACACAGTTTGGTTAAGATCCACCAGTGGGCGCACAATTCAGAAGTGGGGCTCCAATTTTAAGGAAAAAGGTTGTATCTGAAAGCGAAAATCATCCAGCTGTCCACCAGTAAGCGAGGAAACAGCGGAGTGCGTCCGTGGAAGTCTCTCACCAAGTCCTCAGAAATCAACCATCAGGGCGAGCAGAAAATTAGACATCCTGCTGCCGACCGTGTGGAAGATTCTGCGCCAATGTTTGCGGTGTTATCCTTACTGACTGCAAATGTTAACGGTTCTGAAACTGGACGACAAAGCGCGGCGACATTCTTTCTGTAGACTGTAATGGAAAGCGATGGTTTCATGAAGTCTTTATAGTGTTTAGTGATGAAGCCGTCTTCCATCTTCCGGGCAACAAAATGTAATGTCAGAATCTGGGGAGGGAAACCACCTGCCTACATGAAGCGTATGTGTGACTCCCCCAAGGCGAATGTGTACTGCGCTCTAACCTGTAGGAAAGTGTCCGGCCCCTTCATGAGGGAACAATCGGGGATTTTGTACCTGGATGCTACAGATGTGGCTTCTGCTGCAGCGGGAACAGGAAATCCCAGGTTTCATCTTCCAACAGGGCGGAAACTCTTCTACCCCTCCATTTCTACAGCGAAGTCAGAAGTGAGCTCAATAAGCGACTACTAAACAGATGCATTGGCTGTGCAGGTCCTGATGATAGGGAACGTCATTGGCCTCCATATTCCACGAACCTTACGCATTGTGATTTTTCTCCCCGGGGGAGTATTAGTCTACATGCCATCTTATCTGCAAGGACACATGACTGAAGCCATTGCATCAGTTAATCATGATACAACATGTATGGCAGGAACTTGACTACAGGTCCCATGTGTGTTGAGTAACAAAGGCCCCCTTTTGTGTCCTATATTGCAGACGCAGCACCATCTGTCTTGTGTGGTGCATTCATGGCCGTCCCGAATCTTAAATGGACTGCATGCACCAGCTTTCCTGTTCCTGGCCAATCCAGATGGGTGTTTAAGGCACCTGCCTACTTGACGGTGCCGGAGCAATAGGTTCCATTTGATTTTGCTAAAGAGCTATAGTTTGTGATTTATTCTTGGTTTGACCCATGCCGGATTCACCAAGATTTCCTGATTTCTCCTGTCTTGACCTCAGCTTGTACCTTGACCATGATTTATCTGATTAATGCCCAACCTGACCCTCTGCCTGTTTCTCTGTTTATGCATGAACACTGCTTGTCCTGACCCTGGCCTGTGTTATTGACTATGCCTCTGCCTGTCCCTCCTGTACTGTGTTATGGTGCTTCTAACTGGTCTGTATCAACTGCCACTGAACCAAGACTACCCTTAAGGTAACAGCCCGGGGGCCCTGCAATAAAGACCAGACCCCAATTGGAAGAGTTTAAGGGTGAACACCAGGGGAACCCTAGGTACTCTCCTGAGGAGTAGGCCAAAGTCAAATTGGTGAGTGGCATAGTGTCTCCATACTGTGAGGGATTAGCGTTTAGGATCGGTAGCAACCTGGGCATAAGCAGTCAGAGACAGTGACACTTGCGATAAAGTCTTTAGTCCAGGCTTTGCCTGGGTTTATTTCCAAGCAAACAAAAGCAAAATACAGGCCTTAACATCAGGCAAACATAACGTAAATCCTGCTCGTCTGAGCACTTACTATACATGGAGCGTCCCTGTCTACACACTGGTAAATGGCTCCTGCACACAGCCAGCCAGGACTCTCAGACCTGCAGAGGTCTCAGCTCTCTCAGCCCACACGCTGGGCTAGCCGGGCTCCTTGCTCCACAGAGCCCTCTCTCTGGCTCTCAGCCAGACGCTCTCTCTCTGGCTCTCAGCCAGATGCTCTCTCTCTAACCTGCAGGCCCAGGCTTTATAAGGCCTGGTACCAGCCTCACCTGGTACGTGGGAGTGGCCATCCCACCCTTCGCTTTGACCACTCCAGGAAAAGCCGGCCCGGACTATGCGGCTTGGAGCCACTTACAAAACTACAACGTGTCAGTAACATAGCGTTACTGACACAGAAATGCTGGCTTCCTCCACCGAGCCCAGGCCGCTCGGTGGCATGTATCCACCCTCCAGCACTTTGTCAGTCACTGTCTCACATACCCTCCCCCTCTGTTCGAGCCCGTGGGTTCGGACACTTAGCTATCCTGAAATGCGTCCTTGACGAGGCCTGGGTGTTGGGCTTCGGTCCCATGCTCAAAGTCTCTTCTTCTTGGCCCTCCAGGGTCAAAGCTCCAGGCTCGGGGGTCTCTTTCTAGTGCAAGAACCTTGTCTCTGTGTTCTTCTAGTTCCTTTACCTCTGACTCTGACTTTTTCTTGGTAGTATTCAGTTCGCTGATGAGCTGGTCCTTGGAGCCAGCATTTCTGTGATAGGCTTCTACCACTTGGACAGACAGTTTCTTCACTTTTGGGGTTTGCTTTTGTATGTCACTATTCTTTTGCTGCAGTTCTTTCAAGACTTCTGCGTCCACTTGTGAGACCTTCTGAGCCTCAGTAGTCTCCTTTTGTAAACATAAATTGGCACTCTTTACTACTTGTAACTTTTTCAGATTCTTTAACCAAATCCCCTTTTTTCTTTTCTGTCTGAACTGGGTTTTAGACATGTCTGGTCTCAGAACACTTCTTTCAGCCGCTTGGCTGTCTGATTTACAGCATTTTATCTTCATGCACAACTTCTCTGAGAACTGTTGAAGCTCTGCTTTGCCTGACACTACCTTCAGGGGGCGCTTCAGGGTTAGCGCTTGTCTCTTTCTTAATATTCTCCAGCAGGATCTCCATTTCTGCTACCTGTCGTTGGAACACACCTTTGGGCTTTTCCCGTATCCGGGTTCTCTTCTCAGCATCTGTCTTAGCGCTAATCCAGCCTTGCATTTCAGTGTGCACAAGCTTGTTACGCCTTTCTTTTGCAACTTTAGGAAACACTGACTTCTCCTCAGTAAGCCACTGTTCACACATCTTTTGTTTCTTCTCCCAGTTGGATGCCATCTGACATTGGTAACCAAGCTCCACACTAATGTCTTCTACTTCCTGCTGAAGACTCACTGTAAACTTTTCAAGTTCATCATAGACATCAGTTTGAAGACAAAACAGCTGATTTTGCGCTTCCACTTCTAGGATTTCACTGTCTTGCTCTTCAACCGTGACCCAGCATGCAGGGTTCTCATACAGTTTCTCTTCCTTCTCTGACATCATTTTCAGGGTGTGCGTTAAAGTTAACACTTCGGTCTCTTTCATACAGACCCTTTCTTCAGCACGCCCACATTCAGTGACACATCTTGCCGACCTGATTTTCTCTTCTGTGAGCTGCTGTTCACATAGTTGCTGTGTCTTTCTTAGTTTGGACACAAGGTCCTTTTGGAGACCAAGCTTCACAGAAGCACCTTCTATCTCTTGCTGAAGATGTACTTTAACCTTCTCAAGCTTATCACAGGCAGCTGTCTTCTCTTCACACTGCTGCCTTGTAGTTTCTAATTCTCCTTGTATTTCTCTTTTCTGCTCTTCCACAGAATCCAGACACAAATCACTCTTCTCCAGTCTATCTTCCAGATCCACCACCTCAGCCTGAAGTGTTGCAATCTGCTCTGATAGGTTTCTCTTAGCTTTTGCATCCTCCCCTACTTGCTTGAGGAGCACATTTTTCTCATCTTGTATAGCCTTCAGGTGTGCACTGAGACTAAGCTTCTGCTGCTTCTGTTCTTGCAGTAACTTCTGAGACTCTTCAGTCTGAGCTTCCAGCTTCTCCTGCAGCCTGCTCACCTGCTCAGACAATGCTGTCTGCACACTGTCACCTTCGGCTATTTTTATTTGTAGCTCTTGAAGCTGCATCTCTACTGTGTCTTGTATCTCTTCATGGGCTGATGAAAGATATCCCTTTAACTTTTCTTTCTTACTTCTTATCTCTTTTAAGCGCTGTTCATACTGAACATTCGTCTGTTGCAGCAACACTCGGCGATCAGCTTCCCCCTTAGCCAACCTCTCAAAATGCTCCTTCTCCTTTAAGAGAGCTGCACTTTTTGTTTTCAGCTGCTCCACCTCTTGAAGACTACTTTCTTTCTCAAACTGTGTTTTCAACTTTTCACACTTAGGGGCTTGTTCTCCCAACACAGCCGTGTGATCCGTTTCAGTTTGTCGTATAAGGGGCTCATTCCCTGTAGTCTTGAGTGACTCTGTCAGTGCAGCCAACTGCTTTATTGGGAGTTGCCTTTCCTCCCGCTGCTGAACCATGGTCTCCTGTTGCTGCACCGTCTCTTGCATGGCTAAACGGTTGGCTTCCGCCAGGAGAGCATTGGTCTCGGCCTGAGCTCTCATGGCCTCCTCATGGACCTTTTGCTGGGTCGCCGTCATTTGTTGCTGCTGAGAAAACGTTTGTAGTTGCTGCACGTTCATTTGTTGCTGCTGAGCAAACGTTTGTTGCTGCACGTTCATTTGCACCAGCTGCTTTATCAGTTCTTCCATCTTGGCAGTGTCTGATTGCTGCGCCATTGCAGCGTCCACCCGGGACATCGGGTTACGGCACGCTCAGACAATATCTCTTTGGGCGGTTGCCCTTAGCAACGGTTCTCCAGTTGCTGCAGCAGAATGTCCATTAACTGGTGTATGTCTCTTTAAGACCGCTGCCCGCATCCAAACACCATATGTGAGGGATTAGCGTTTAGGATCGGTAGCAACCTGGGCATAAGCAGTCAGAGACAGTGACACTTGCGATAAAGTCTTTAGTCCAGGCTTTGCCTGGGTTTATTTCCAAGCAAACAAAAGCAAAATACAGGCCTTAACATCAGGCAAACATAACGTAAATCCTGCTCGTCTGAGCACTTACTATACATGGAGCGTCCCTGTCTACACACTGGTAAATGGCTCCTGCACACAGCCAGCCAGGACTCTCAGACCTGCAGAGGTCTCAGCTCTCTCAGCCCACACGCTGGGCTAGCCGGGCTCCTTGCTCCACAGAGCCCTCTCTCTGGCTCTCAGCCAGACGCTCTCTCTCTGGCTCTCAGCCAGATGCTCTCTCTCTAACCTGCAGGCCCAGGCTTTATAAGGCCTGGTACCAGCCTCACCTGGTACGTGGGAGTGGCCATCCCACCCTTCGCTTTGACCACTCCAGGAAAAGCCGGCCCGGACTATGCGGCTTGGAGCCACTTACAAAACTACAACGTGTCAGTAACATAGCGTTACTGACACAGAAATGCTGGCTTCCTCCACCGAGCCCAGGCCGCTCGGTGGCACGTATCCACCCTCCAGCACTTTGTCAGTCACTGTCTCACAATACCCATTGCATGGCAAGACCCCCAACTGATCAGACTTTTATCACCTTTCCTGTGGATAATGATAAAAGTTGATATTGATAAAAACCCCTTTAATCCTAGGTTGAATGTCATTTTAATTAATAAGAGCTTCTGCCGGGAACTTTTTGCCATTCTTATAGATGAGTGGCCAGATTTTTATTTCATAAAATAAGATTCTGTGATATGAAGATCCTGGGTGAAGCAGACGAAGTTTTGTCCATTTCTCAAAACTTGGTATAAAATATCTCAATTCACTTTCTGTAAATAGAATTCTTTGTTTATTAGCATCACTTCCAGGAATGCAGATTCCATCACCCCCACCGCCCTCCTAACACTTAGCCTTTCTGCTGGGCTTCAGATGTCGGCACGCGCAAACAATAAGAACACTTGATTTGCTCCATTTTAATGGTTTAGTTTCTCTTTTTGACCCACTCAGAAGGAATAGTTCTTGCATAGTTTTCTGAATCTATTTCGGGATTGGAGCAAGTAGGATGTGCCGATGGTGTCCTGATATCAACTGTCCACTTCAGCATCTCATAAAAAGACTCTTTATACTGTATAGCCCCATTAGGGCATATGGGCATCATAGAGGGGGTCCCAAAACACTAAACCCAACCCATAAATGTCAGCCAGACATTTGAATGGCCATCATAAAATACTGTATTTCTCCAGTAGTATCCATTGTAGAGGAATGTATCATCCACTCAAACTGACCACTGAGGGTTTCTGAAGCCAATTTAAAGAGGTTTATCCGTTTAGAAGAGTCCCCTGTTCAAAATCCTAATCTCTTGGCCAGAGTGGAGAGCAGTTACAAAGTGCGTTTCTTGCTCTGGAGGACCTAGCTTCAGACAATGCATTGGCCTGAATAGACACTATGTAATACCTCATTTCCCTTTGGGTGGCACTGCAGAGAAATTGAACGCTTACTGCTAGGTTACATCCGATCACTGGAGGTCTGAGCAAGGGGATGCTATGTGAGCAGCTTATTGTAATCTGACCCTTCTAGCAAGCAGGAATTGTCTAAAGTGGAAAACTTCTCAACGTTTAAGGCCGCCTGCACATGGCTGGATCGCGGAATCCGGCAAAGGCGTCTACATCCGGATTCCGCAGCAAATACTGCCCATAGCATGCTGTGGAAAAGCACTTTTTCCTCTACACAAGCGGAAATCAATTGCGATTTTTCGCTCGTGGAGGGAAAATCTCAGCATGCTCTATTTCTGCATGCGGGGGGAGTGTCGGGGGCCGGCGGAGGGGAGCGGGAGGAAGCGGCGGGAGAGAGAGAGAGAGATATCTCTCTCTCCCCCCCCCCCCCCCGCTGGCCCCTGCCGCCCCCCCACCCCCACCCCGCATGCTACCCGGCGAGTACACAGTTACTCGATAAGACTGCTACTCAATCCAGCAGCAGACTTAAACGAGCGTGCTCGCTCATCTCTACTAGGGACTCATTGTTCGGGATCACTGGCCATCAGTTGATCACCTAGTCTGCTGTCAGTGCAGCAGGTCTAGATGTTGTTCTGGGGATGGATGCAAAAGTGCCAAAGAGGGCTTCACTTCCATTGAAATCAATAGGAGCTGAAGCTGGCTATTATATTTTTGGCATTTCCGCTTCTGACACCATGGTCAGACATGGAAGTGTAATAGGAGGCTTCAGCTCCCATTAATTTAAATTGTAATTAAGCCAACTTTGGCACTCTTGCTTCCATCTCTGAAGATGACATATGGCCCCGCTGCATTGACAGTGGATCAGGCGGATTGCCAGAGATCCCGAGCAGTGTTCCTCCAGTGAATAACTATCAATGACCTATCCTGAGATCATCAATAGTTTTTGTTTAGAAAAAGAGTTGTTTTACTGGCACACAGTGTACTTGTCAGCCTCATTGGGTATCCCATTGATCGATGGTTCCCAAACTCCTGTCCTCACGGTCCCCAACAGGTCATGTTTTCAGGATTTCCTATAGTAAGAACACCTGTGACAATGTCTGAGGCACCAACAATAATTACATCACCTGTGTAATACTGAAAATATAACCTGTTGGGGTTCGCCAGGCCTCGAATTTGGGAAACACTGCGCTTGATGTTCTATTTCATTAGATAAGATCATTGTTATGTATAAAAAATGTTTTATGCAAATATTCTCAATATGAGAGTCTGCAACTCCCATTTATATCAATTGAGATTTGCCCATACATTTATGGTCACCTCTCCATGGAAGGATTGGTTCTAATCTACCCAATTCTTTGGATTATGGCGATCCAGTATTTTATGAGCATGTCCTATAAACACCAAAACATGGATATTGCTATAGGGGTGCAGATGTAGGAGTTAAATCTGGCTTCCAGTGCCTGATGGGACTAAAAATCCCTCTAGCACCAAAAAAAAACCCAGTATTATAAATGGTAGATGGGGGAGGGGGGTTCTACTACAGAATTTTCACCACAGACCCAGAGGCTTTCATTTACACCTTTAAGGTAAACTCTTCTCTAATCCCAGCATTGCTTTAGTTCATTTTGTTTTCTTTCATTTTGTCTGCCAAGGTAAACCTTGGCAAGAGGAGTTAGCAGAGGATGAGTCAGAAGGAATGTTTTCGGTATAGTAATCAGCTACACTAAAGATAATATTGATGTTATTTCATAAATTCTGGCATGGAAAGTTTTTGAATTGTTTGAATTATCACTGTTTTTCTTTTTCTCTTTATTAATATTGCCTATGAGCAAATATAAGCATAAGAATATATCCTATAGAGGGATCAAAAATCCCTTTGGACTCCTCCTTCACCTAGTTCTAGAATGAAAAGAAATTACCATAACGACCATCATCCTCTCCCCGGAAGCGGTTATGGAGACGTCAATAACCATTCTGTTTATTGGGGGTTACAATGCCAAATATCCATAGGAACATGGAGATCCAGCGTTGTTGTTACATTGGCTGGTGGTAACAATGGATTGGACACGTGTGCTCTCTCTTCCCAGTCACTGTTATAAGGCCTGTATAAAGAGTCTGACATTGACTTACAGGAATACTGCCTTCCAATTAGTGGTGCTGCAGAGACATTGTTTCATCTTCCTTAAAAATGAAATGTAGGACGTACACAACAATTGCACAAATGCCTAGCAATTCCTTTCATAATCTTCTCCTCTTCTTTGATCCTATACATTCCCACATCTTAAGGCACATTTAGGCGGGACAAATGTCGGGCACTCGTCTGCACATACAGTCGCTCCCGTGCTGTTGCACTGGAGCTAGTATCGCTGGCTCGCTCACAGAGCGGCCAGCAGGGGGGCGGGGCAGTGCAGGAGATTTCTCTCTCCGCTCTCCCCCGCCCCTCTCCATTGACTTAACATAGCGGCCGTTCAGTACTGAATGGCTGCTATTTACACTGGGCGATTAGCTCATCGTTCATCATTCATGAAGCATTGTTTATTTTCCCCTCAGTGTACAAATCATTTCCCTAGGCTTTATGGTTTCTGAGAAAATAACGATGTCATGTATCGCGGATTTTCACGTTTTTTTTACGCTTGGAATTGAATATTGAAGTTGCAACCCCCTTACTTTTCCTATTTAGAACCTAAACAATGGTCAGGCCAAATTTCAAGTTTGTATGACACCGGGAAGTTAGAGAATTAGATTAGATGCATTACATAAGGGGTCACTTACTTTTGCAATTGGTATTGAATAATCCAGTTGTGACTTCTTTAAATTCCTATATAGGACCTAAAGAACGGTCGTGCCAAGTTTCATGTTTGTATGACCTTGGGAAGAATGAATGAAAAAAAATTATTCTTCTACATTTCTAGCTTTCAAATACCAGGATTAAATACTACTACCACACAGTGCTTACATATTACTTCCATACAGAGATTAAATATTACCACCATAATGTTTTTGAACGAAACATACTATATAATGACCGATATTACCAACAATACCACCACACCATGCACAGTACCACTATAGAGTGAGTATTGTTATCAGAACATGGGAGGGACAGGGGGATAGAAGAGTTTGCGAGCTTCACGTGTTCAAAAATACAGCCGCTGTTTGATGATTTTGCCCTCTAGTGATATTTTCGGTTTGAGGCGATCTAACACTACCTTGTTCGTTGTCATGGTGGTCCAAGGTATCCGCAGCATTCTCCTCCAGCACCGTAGTTCCAACGCATCGATTTTCCTTCTGTCCGTTTTTCTGAGCGTCCAACTTTCGTAACCACCATACGTCGTTATGGGAAAGACGATTGCATTGACCCGTCTGGTTTTTGTTGCGATGCTAATATCCTTGCTTTTCCAGATCTTTTCCATTCCTTGCATTGAATTCCTACCAAGTGTAATCCGCCTCTTCATCTCGGGTCCAGATTGCCCGTTGCAATCGATTTTGGATCCAAGAAAGATGAATTCTTGGACCGATTCCACTTCTTCGTCGTTAATCTTTGTGCTCACTGTACCGTTGCCTACCGGGGTCATGACTTCCGTTTTCTTGCTGTTGAGGTACAGTCCCATGTGTTCGCTTTCCTTTTGCACTCATATGATAAGGTATTCCAGGTCCCTTTCACTTTCCACATGTAGGGTGGTGTCATCTGCATATCGGAGGTTGTTGGCATTTCTGCCACTGATTTTGACTCCAATTTCTAATTCGGCCAAATTGCATCGTCTCATGATCGTTTCTGCGTACAGATTGAAAGGACTGGTGATAGAATGCAACCTTGCCGTACAGCTTTCTCGATTCCGAACCAATCCGTGTTTCCATAAAAGTTTATCTCTTAATTACTTTTGTGATTTAATTCTAGGGTTAGGGTTCCTTTAAGCAGGCCATACAGTGTGATCAGTCATCCAATTTACTTGCTTTAGTTCCTCTCGATTATTGCATATGAATTATCTCAAATCTCAATATTCTATAGCAAACAATGTATGCCATGTCTATGCTAATCTACACTAACGGGTACTACCCCTTATTACAGGACTTCATACAGAGATGTCAGGATCTGAAAACATCCCCGGTGTTCATCAAGTGTCATCATGCTGTTAACCCCGATCCCCTCATTGCTATCTGTGAGAATGACATGTGTGAGTGTGCAGAGGACGTACAATGTCCATGTCATGCCTTCCTGGAATATGCAAGAACATGCGCCCAGCAAGGCGTCATTGTCAACAGCTGGCCAATGGAAACTGCCTGCAGTAAGTCTTATAAACCAGAGTGTAGTACATTCATCCTCCTGTAGGTGTCACTGTGACATTAGAGGGTATGAAACGACATACAACCAAAAAAGTATATATAATATACTGTATATCTAATTTTATTAAAAAAATGATTGAGATATAAAATTATATCCATCTTTGTGACCACTTATTATTGTTACAGTGCATTTACACTAAAAATGAAGCATCTTTGTAGATAGTCTTCTACAGGTTACAGACTACCAATAAAATCTGTGTAGTTGGATTCTGCAGTCGTAATTCTTTCCATCTTTTCCCTATTTCTCACTAACATTTAAGATCAAAGAGTAGAGGACAGACAGGTGGCATAAGTATGGCTGCAGGATCAGACTACACATGGTGTATTTGTAGTCTGCTACCATGGAAACACATAGGCTTGCATAGGGGTTGTATACACAAAATGGTAAATGATTTTTAATTAAGACTATGCAAACTTGCTTCATTTTTTATTTTGGAGTATATAATAGCAATGAAAAATATTGACTATTAATTGAAAATAGCTTTTTAGGGCATCACTTTAAATGCATCCCTAATAGAGATGAGCGAACCTACTCATTTCGAGTAATTACTCGATCGAGCACCGCGATTTTCGAGTACTTCTGTACTCGGGTGAAAAGATTCGGGGGGCGCCGGGGGGAGGCGTGGCGGAGCGGGGGGTAGCAGCGGGGAACAGGGGGGAGCCCTCTCTCCCTCTCCCCCCCCACTCCCTGCTGCAACCCCCCACGGTGCCCCCCGAATCTTTTCGCCCGAGTATGGAAGTACTCGAAAATCGCGGGGCTCGGGCGAAAAAGGGGCGTGGCCGAGTACGCTCACTCATCTCTAATCCCTAATAAAATTGGTAACATATTGCCTTGTCTTCATACAGAGCCCCAGTGTCCACATGGAATGATTTACAAGGAGTGTGTATCACCTTGTGTTAAATCCTGTCAGGGTCTCAATATTAATGAAGTGTGCCAAGAACAGTGCGTTGATGGATGTACCTGTCCAGGTAAGTATCATCATTATCCACATCTCACCTTTTTGAAATGAAGTTGATTCGAGGATCAGAGGATCACAGCAACATATGTTCTTTGCAGTGGCCACTACAGGGGAAATGTGGTATTACACGTCAGCCATTGAAATAAATGGGGATCATCTGATACATGACTGTGTCAAGTCCTCCAGGGCAGGAAGTGCTCTTTGCCATCAGCTGGCTGCTGTGAATAATCTAAGAGGGGTCCCAAGTGGAGGACCCTCCTCTATGCTGTCCATATGTCCATCCTCACAACTCATGACTTCCATAAACCTTCGTGGTCTTCATAAGACAACTCCTTTAGTGGAACAGCCTGTTTATACGGGCTAATTGTTTGATTTTCATGCCTACATAAACTGAATGACGAATGATATCATTAGTCCGTTGTTCAGTCCCTAGAAGTGTTTACATTGAAGGATTGTCATTCAGTTTCACATGACTTACTTAGACTTAGGTCCTACCCCGCCTTTTGGTGCATTGGGTGACAAAAGAATGCCATCGTTGATCAAAGGCAGAATTTTAGTATCATTCTATGAAAGGTCAACAGTATGCAAGTCCTCTCTAAATGTACATTGCCAGGTGATCTTTTGTCTTCCCTGCTGACGCTTTCCATTTTTTGGGATTCCATGAGATAGCGATTCCTGTCAGTCTTGTCTCAGGGAGGCGTAGAATGTGTCCAGCAAAACATAGTCGGCCTTCAGTGACTTGGAAATGGAGTCGCCGCGTATCAAAGCGGTAGTAGGTCTCTTCATTGATAATCCAATCATGATAAGTGACCTTAAACAGGCCACAAGGGCAACCTCGATGCTGGTGATCAGTCCAACGTTGACTAGAAGCTCTATGGCATGAGCTAGGGCTTCGTATGCTAGCGGAGTCACAGGAGCAGGCTGATCCAAAAGTGCTTGCCCCAGTGGCGATCTTGGTCCGCTCGTGTGATAAGTGACCGGCCATCTTTGTCCTCCAGTTGTAGTACCTGCGAGGTCACGACCTATCCTATATAGCGTGTGTATACACCCGCAATTTCACAATATCCAGCGATAACTTAAATGATAATTGTTCAGCATAAAGGGGCCCTAGATAATGCATTTCCTATATAATAGTTAGATTCTAGCTCTACACAGTGATTACGGTGCAGTTACCTCCAATGATCACGGGTAGTGTCTTACCTGATTGGAGCCATTCACTTTCACCTTTCTTCTCTATCCAAGCCCAGACGGCCATAAAGACTTGCTCCAGCCATGATTTGTCCGTACACATTCTTCCTCTTCTGCTGCTACCCCAATGCTACTCTCAGTACAACCCCATAGTAACAGTACAACCTATATGGCTCCACAAAGTAATATTGTCTACTGTGTGGTCCCACAAATTAATAGTAGTGCATCTGTGCCCCCTCAAAATTACAGTGTTACAGTTTTTGCCCTCTAAAAGTTATAATGTCCTCAACTGTATCCATATCCAGCTCCGGCTGGCAGTCGAAGTCTATACAATAACACCCGATGCTATGCAGCTCCATGCACTACATACGTGACTACTCCCCCGTCTCCTTCTCTCAGTACAGTAAAATGCTAGAATGGCAAAGGAGTCGGACTATGTACTGCATGAAACCACAGTAGAATGGGTTAAGAGAGCCTTGAAAGTCATCGCAGAAGGGCCGTTTGGTCCACTGGGCCCCATAGCAACTGCGTGGTCTGCTGCCATTGGTAGCATGGCAATGGCTCTAGGTCTGAATACAAAAGCCTTGGAGAGGAGACAGAGTACAGTATACTCGATCTCCATTTCTTCTTAGCATGCAACATGGACCATAGTAGGCTGGAGCTGTAATATCATTAACAGAAAGTGAAATGGGAAAGTTTTGTTAATGACTTTTGCTCTTTATATAACTGCCAGGTTGATGTACTGTTACACGGCCTCATTCGAGTCTCTTTCTCTTGTATACAGAAGGAAAAATTCTTGATGGGTCCCGTTGTGTCATGCCCTCAGAGTGCTCCTGCATTCATTCTGGTAACCGGTATCCTGTAGGATCCACAATCAAAAGAGACTGTAATACTTGGTAGGTGTTCATTTGTCTTCTTCATTCTATCATTATAGTTTTAAGACGTTTTCCTTTTATCGACCTTTATGACCTACCAGGAAGATATTCTTAAGGCGCCTGCACACTGCCAGGTCGGATTCCACATGTGAGATCCTGCAGTGGAATCCGACCCTGTGCCTGGCCGATGACCCCCGCGAACATGTCCGGATCTGTATAGGAAATTCGTTAGTGGGCAGGAAATTGAGTTTTGGCATAGTATGCTATGGGTAGCATTTGCTACGGAATTTGGAGGCGGACGTCCGCTTCAGATTCCGCAATACAAATCCGCCTGTGTGCAGGTGGCCTATAGGTATCATCGGGGAAAGGATGGTCTAACTGTTGGGTCCTTCACCCTTCCAGAGGACGAGCATGGACGTGGTCACTCAGCAGTTTCTGTCTTTGTCGTTGGGCTTACAGGGGTCTTTCCACCACTGTGTCCCCCACTTATCAGGAGAACAGGATTTTCTGACGCATGTGAGGAGGAGGTGATTATGTTCATTACAGGCCACGGGCTTAAATGGATTGTCCTGGATAAAAAAAGAAAAACATGTCCACTTTCTTTCAAAAACAATGCTACCAGTGGCATAGCTATAGCGGTCAAAGTTGCGACTAGGCCCCTAATCCTGTGGAGACTCCAGAGGTCCTCCGCACCACAATATCAGTGGGCAATGCTGCCCAACTAACGAATGCCCGCTGCTCCAACAAATGCAAAGGCAGAAATAATGATATGTGGGGCACAGTGGGATCATTAAATGGGTTATCCAACCTTTTAAAATGGATAGTGCATCCTCAGGATAGTCTATCCCGCCAATCAGCTGACTGAAGGGGCCGTGGGAGTACGAGCGTGGCAGCCTCTTCAGGGTTTACATTTTAATGTGAACAGGTTTGACTCAAATGTAGACATTTGCAGAGGTGGCAGCAGTCGTATCAGCGCCACGGCCCCTTCAATTAGCTGATTGGCAGGATAGGCTGTCCTGAGGGTAGACTGTGAAATTTAAAAGGTTGGATAACCCCTTTAATGCTATGCTTGTGCACTGTTGGTCTGTGGGGGGAACATAGGGGACATTAATGATATATGGGGGCACTGAGAGGAAAGGGTAAAAGCAGGATGGGGCAAGTATGCATTGATGAGTAGAGGCTGGAACAAGACTATGTTTAGTCTGGGCCCAAATAGAGAAGAAAAGATAAAGTGAACTATTCCAGTCACAGAAGACACCATCTGTTATCACTATCACTGTGTAGAGCTGCTATCTGACTATTATATGGTGACTATTATTTAGAGATATACTAGAGCTGAGCAGCTGTATGTAAGGCTGCCTCATCATGAGTTGGAAATGGTATCTATCTATCTATCTATCTATCTATCTATCTATCTATCTATCTATCTATCTATCTATCTATCTATCGGTATTAGTGTAGTATGTCTCCACTGGATGTATGGGTTGGCCGGGCTCACCTACAGGTAATGCCCAGGTCACGCCCAAAACTGCCAAAAGCTCCCGATAAAAGCACAGGAGAGCTGAATTGGGCTCTTAGTATTGTTCAGAAATTGATGCCACGATACACCAAGGTCTTGCCAAATACAGGACAAATGCAAGACTATGCATTATGATGTATTCTTCCTCCCTTCCATTCCTTCCCTTTTGCGATTTTGCTTTCCTTTTTTCTTTTTCCTATCTCTTCTTTTTTTTCGTTTTGTTTTTCCTTCTTATGCTGTTCTACTGTTACCCCACAGTCGGCAATTTAAAATAGGAGGTTATTTATAGAGAGGGTACAGGGGGTGGGTGGGGATAACTATGGGCAGAGGTTTCTGGAGGAGTGGATTGAGGATTGACCTTTAATGAGAGTCATCTTCTCTCTTAACAGGGGTTAGAAATTCGGGACCAAGCATAATTGCAGTTCACACTTGCAATACCATTGGTAGTACCTGAATGGGCCCACCACCAGGAGGGCTTCAAGTTTTAGCACTTTGCCTTAATCCAGTTGGGGAATTTTGTACCAAAAATGGAAGACGTATAAAAAAAAAAAGAATAAAAAAAATGGAAACATAAAAACAGAAAAGAGGGCACACTCACCTCACCCCATCACCTGCCACTCCTGTTCCAACGGTGCACGTTGCCCCACTGCTGTCCACTTCCTGCTCCAGCAGAGCTGATGATTGGCTGCAGTGGTCATATGTCTCTATTGTGGATGACATCATCTCTGCATGAAGAAGAAGAGAGACAGCAGGCAGGTACCCTGCATCATTGGAAAGGCAGCAGTGGAAGACTGGATGAGGTGAGTATGACTTTTTTATGTTTGCCACCAGTCTGGACTGCTTTCAAATAATTTTTGGCCTGGGTAACCCCTTCAAAGTGACCTACCGGTCCCGGACAACCCAAAATGACTGCACTACCTGGTGCACACTGTGCATTGGTAGTCTAAGACACTACATGTTGCACCGATTGGCCAGCACTGCTCATGTAGTAGTCAGAGAAGCAATGCAATCATCTTGGTTTGTCCGGGACCGGAGTGTTGCCTTAACATACAGAATTTCTGCATCTATACTATATGTATTCTGTGTATTTACCATTTCCATTTGTGTTACTATTTCAGTTCCTGCAAAAGTGGGCTTTGGGAATGCAGCAACGAGGATTGTCCAGGTAATTCCATACAATAGTCTGTATATAAAAAATGTTGCACTTGAAAGGGTAAGGGTGGTTTCACATCTATGGCAGGGATTCCGCTATCCTGCTCTGTTTGGGGAGCAGGAAAGGGGAATCACCAAGACCAAAAGATTCCGACTCTCGATGGAACCGACCAGCGCTGGATGGACCCCATTGACTATAATGGGATCCGCCCACTCAACTGCCTGGCTTTTGGATGGAAGAAAAACTGCTGCATACACTTTATTAAGCTTTGCAACTTTGTACTATACTTTGTGTTTTAACTACTTACCATTTTTGGCAGCGCAACTGTAGTCTAAGACACTACATGATGCGCCAATTGGCCAGCACTGCTCTTGTAGTAGTCAGAGAAGTTTTGCAACCATCTTGCTTTGTCCAGGACTGGAGGGTTGCTCTAACTTACAGTATTTCTGCATCTATACTATATGTATCCCAAGTCTCTCAGTGTTAGTCACTCTGCTTGCTGTCCCCATCTCTGCTTGCTGTTAGTGTCTTCTTGCTTACATCCAGGTGCTGAAACCTGATCATATAATTATTATAATTGCCGTTATCACTATCCAGGAGAGTTTTGCAGTGATCATAGTGCAGAGCAAGTCGTGTTCTGGCATGTCCTGCACTAATTATATTCTGGCTCTGGGTAACAGCCATTAAATAAGTAAACCATCAATGTCAGGACGGGTTTCCATGCAGCTTTCTTTCAGTGTAACAAGAATGACTTCTGTAATAATAGACTTTTTATGAGCGGTAAATTTTCCATTCTTTCTAAGCAAAAGTTTCCACACCCTAAGCCAAATCCCCCGAAGGTGTAGACATTAGACATTACAACAAACTTTCTTGTGCACACACATAGATTGTGAATAATCCAAAATAAACTATCCCACATAATAGTGTATGAAGTCTATAGGAAGTGGGGGGAAGGGGGGGGGGGTGCCAACTGCAAACAACGAGAAGCTGGATTTCATTTTTTTGGGGATCTTAGGTTATTCTTGTTTTCATGCAGACTGTAAGCTCTTGGATCCAAGGTCTGATTTTAGCTCTTGCTGTCTTCTAAGCCTTGGAATCCTTTATTATATCTGCTATATAATAAGGGGCAATGCCACTGCAAAGTAGATACATCTCTCAGCTTAAACAGACATGGAGTCCAATAGCCCAAATCAGAAGCATTAGGTGCACAGAGGTTACAGTTCCTCATGGGCCATGGTATATGGTGCCCTTTACTCAACGAGAATCATGCAGTCTAAACAGGCGGCCCGAGCGCGAATGAGTTGGTAATGATGTCACCAGGTTGTCGCTTGGGTAAGCGAGAATCGCCCTCTGTAAAAGGGGCATTAACCTCTAAATTCATTCCATTTGCCCATCCCATCCTTGTCGGAGATCAGAGTGATGTGACTGTTTCACCTCCTTTGTCTACCACTGCCAGAAAAAGACCCTTGTTTATGGTTGGTCATATGAGTATTGAATCTAGGCCAAGCTGATCTCCATTGGCTCTGTTGAAACTGCACGTACATCCCAGGTTGTGATCATCTACCGGTATAGACAGCCCTATGGCACGGACAACTAGGAACAGTGGGTAATTGTTGGTCCACCCTTTAACCCTTTGCAATCCAATTTTAAATTAGAGGTTTCCTAGGGGGCTCTCTCTTTCAGCCATTATACAATGGCGCCATCTGCTGGCTAGAGCCAGTACTGCGGAATGGGACATGCTGGAGAGGCCCCCGGCAACAGAGCAGCCAGTAATCTACAGTAAGAATACCCTGCTGGACGTCTTCCGACATCGGAGCTGTACAGCCTTCAATCAGAATGTCTTTAGAGGTCAAACAGTGGATTGGAAAGGGTTAATATTCAGATAAGCTTTTCAAACTGCTACTAGACCTATTAGTTGTGGTTTTTCATGCTTTATGGGGTCTTCTCAAATGCTAATCAAGAAAAAAAATCAAGTTGAACTTAAGTTCTCGAATAATTCCGAAATGTCACTCAATTCTCGCACCTTTCTTCAATTTTTTTTTTGCTCAGGGGAATGCTACGTCACTGGACAATCACACTTCAAGAGCTTTGACAACAAGCATTTTACCTTCAGCGGGATCTGTCATTACTTACTCGCAAAAGATATGGTGGATGGAGCCTTCTCTGTGGCTATAGAGACTGTGCAGGTAACATCTTATATCAAATGGGAAGTCTCATCACTTATAAAGAGACTAACATGGGGTATCTATTAAGTAAGTGGACCACTAGTTGGTTTCCTAAAGAGAACCTGTTGCTAGACCACAAGATTAAACTGGCCCACCAGAAGGCCAGAAGATTCTACTTAGGGCTCAGATTCGGACATCACATCGAGGCCCAATCATAGCATGGGCTATGAGGGACAGCTGGTCATATACATAAGAAAGCTGTCCCCTGAAAAGGTGTACCCCAAACTTCCCATGAACATGTACACTTGGCATGGTCGAGTGACCATGTTTATTTCCATGCGGAGAGGGACACATGATGCTCTCAAACACACACAGAAACATCTCCCATGTTCCTACGCTTACATTTTTGGAAACAATAGACAGACCATTGAATCGTCTTAAACGGGTTGTCTCATGAAGACAAGTCCACATACCCTGTATAAAAGCAGGTCTCCCACTCGAAATCCTCTTTCCGAGGTATGTAGTCTCACTTCATCCATGTATTATCTGGATGGCCAGTCTTCTGAATGAATCACATGTAATGCTACCCTTCCGGTGTAGTGGCCGGCCAGAGAAGGCTTCAAGCTGTGATTTAGAATTATGAACGGTGTATTATGTGCTGACTGTAAATACTTATAGGATTTTATCTATTCATCTTTGAGTTTCTGATGGACATTGTGCTGGGAAATATACAATAGATTCATGCCAAGACCGATGGAAATATGAACAGAGATCAAGAAAGGCGTCCACATTTCTCTAATATCCAATCTGCCAAGTACACAGCTCCCTCTTGTGTCTATCCATGGGTTCTCAATTAATGTGATAATGCAAGGTTCATTATATAAAACTGGCACAAGGTATATTTGGCCAGTATAGCAGGCCTGCGATAAGGATATGAGATAGCTGTATTATGGAACACATCCTAGGAGTTCAGGTAGTGAAGACATCATTTATAAGCAGAAAGAAGAACAGTATTTATCTGACAGATGTCACATCCAATCAGGACGCACTGAATCCGAAAACCTGAAAGACTCACTGGCTGAGAACAAACAGACCGCAAGTACACACAAAACAGTGGTAAACAATAAAGAAAACAGACACCAGGGAAACATTGTACGCAGATAACCCGCCCTAACAAGGGCGAACCTAGGCCACTAGCTGACACTACGTGGGAGAGGAGAAAACCGCAGAGAACAAGATATCAACAATAGTAACATCAGTACTTAGCTTAGTGAAGAACCAGGAAAACAGGAGATCCAGCACCAATCTCTAACTTCCACCACAGTCAGAGGGAGACTGAATTAAACAGCAATGAGCTCAGTGCAAGGCCAGGTTAAATAGTCCTCACAAATTACCAACAGGTGAAACCAAGCAAGTCTCTCCTAAAACCACTCCCACCAGATCCAGAAGATGAAGAGAACCAAATACAAGACCTGAACCAGATTACTAGAAAGGAACAGATCCCAGAACCGCCGCAACAGCCGATTTATTATCTTGACCTTGGATGACAATCTGATCTGTAATATTTACCTTGTTCTAAATTAAAGGGGTTGTCCCGCGCCGAAACGTTTTTTTTTTTTTTTCAACCCCCCCCCCCCCCCCGTTCGGCGCGAGACAACTCCGATGCAGGGACTTAAAAAAAAAACCGCACAGCGCTTACCTGAATCCCGCGCTCCGGTGACTTCTATACTTACCTGCTGAAGATGGCCGCCGGGATCTTCTCTCTCGGTGGACCGCAGGGCTTCTGTGCGGTCCATTGCCGATTCCAGCCTCCTGATTGGCTGGAATCGGCACGTGACGGGGCGGAGCTACACGGAGCCGGCATCCTGCACGAGCGGCCCCATTGAAGAAAGAAGAAGACCCGGACTGCGCAAGCGCGGCTAATTTGGCCATTAGACGGCCAAAATTAGTCGGCTCCATGGGAACGAGGACGCTAGCAACGGAACAGGTAAGTGAAAACCTTCTGATAACTTCTGTATGGCTCATAATTAATGCACAATGTACATTACAAAGTGCATTAATATGGCCATACAGAAGTGTATAGACCCACTTGCTGCCGCGGGACGACCCCTTTAATTAAACTGGGAATCCACTTTGCTTGATAGTTTTGATATTCCATGCCATGGTTATGTTGCTGGTTGCTATAGTTTATGGCAAAGGGCCCTTCTAGATTTTGCTTTGGGGCCTTTTTGATTTTGCTCTGTTAAAGGTATAAGTGATGAAGAGGTTGCAGATGCATCCAGGCCCAACTGATTGGTGGAGACTAGAGATGAGCGAGCATACTCGCTAAGGCAAGCTACTCGAGCGAGTAGTGCCTTATGCGAGTACGTGCCCGCTCGTCTCTAAAGATTCGGGTGTCGCGCGGGAAAGCGGTGAGTTGCGGGAGTGAGCAGGGGGGAGCGAGTGAGAGAGATCTCCCCCCCGTTCCTCCCCGCTCTACCCCACCCCCGAATCTTTAGAGACGAGCAGGCAGGTACTCGCATAAGGCACTACTCGCTCGAGTAGTTTGCCTTAGCGAGTATACTCACTCATCTCTAGTGGAGACCATTGACACCACTTCCACTTACGAGGTTAGCAGTACTACAAGTGGGACAAAGTCATTGGGGCCCCATTAGATAATATGTATTGGGATGAAGCTTTTGAGCCCTATGACGTTTGCTGATTTATAAGTCCATGTTGCTTTCTGTTTTTAGTGTGCCGATGACCCCGATGCTGTGTGCACCAGATCAGCCACGGTGCGTCTCCTGGACATTCACAATGTTACAGTGAAACTTAAACATGGGGGCGGAGTCTCCATGGAAGGACAGGACATCATGCTTCCTTTACTGCACGGTACTAATGCATGATAGTACAAAGTATTTACATGATTTGAATATGCTTTTTACTTGCACAGATGTATTAGAGGGGACCTGAGTAGAGATGAGCGAGCATACTAGCTAAGGGCAATTACTCGAGCGAGTATTGCCCTTAGCGAGTACCTGCCCGCTCGGAAGAAAAGATTCGGGTGCCGGCGAGGGTCAGCGGTGAGTTGCGGGAGTGAACAGGGGGGAGAGAGGGAGAGAGAGATCTCCCCTCCGTTTCTCCCCGCTCTCCCCCACCGCTCCCCGCCGGCACCCGAATCTTTTCTTCCGAGTGGGCAGGTACTCGCTAAGGGCAATACTCACTCGAGTAATTGCCCTTAGCTAGTATGCTCGCTCATCTCTAGACCTGAGGTTATATAGTATCCAGCATGTTTGTAATATATCTTCAAACATTTTGTCTATTTTGTTACTTATTTGTATCTTCTTTTTCTGCATTTGTTTCATGAGAAATAAATCTCCTGCAGCTATTGGAAAGTGTGAGCAAGCTGCTGTTGATGGATCCACTATTATATATCTAAGTACTAAGTATTCATTCCAAATGGAAATTCTGTATATGGAATTTTGTGAAAACTGCATCAAAAAACCATGATGTGGGAACTGACCCTAAGTGACCTCGGCTGCAAGGGGACAGACTGTTATTAAGATATCTAATTAGTCTATGTGAGATTTACATAATCTAATTTCCCTGGCCTACCATCAAGGCTGTGGGAGCTACCATTTTTTATTTTACTCTCTCTCTTTAAGCTACTTATATCTAATGGGGATATTTTTTCTAGCTTTGTTGGTCTAGATTTTTTGACCTAGCACTGAGCTATTCACACAGCGGCTGTACTCTTTATTGAAAGGGTTTTTGGATAGGAGGAGAATCCTCTCCTTCAGGTCTACGCTACCTATACACAGCCTGACTATCTGATTAATGTCAGAAATCTAAAAGCTGCGGTATCCATGCGTAAGACTTTAGGCCATGAGTACTAATTTTGTCTCATACCCCTAACAGTCCTTTTTTTACTCAGCTTTATATACTGACAAGCTTCAACATTAAAAGAACTCAGTCTAGCTCTGAGGACAGCTCTAACAATTGAGCTATTCTCGTCTTTTCTCTATATTCTCTGAATCTTTTTAGAGATTGCATATTGGGTTTGGAGACCAGATGGGTTTCTGTATTAGCTAGAACCCATCAT
The DNA here is from genome assembly GCA_035609135.1 of Eleutherodactylus coqui. Classification (NCBI taxonomy): domain Eukaryota; kingdom Metazoa; phylum Chordata; class Amphibia; order Anura; family Eleutherodactylidae; genus Eleutherodactylus; species Eleutherodactylus coqui. The sequence goes on from CM069406.1 coordinate 26,739,479, forward strand.
TGAACCAGACAGGGTTAGGACATGATCCGCACCCCAGCTAGTATCTAAGTTCATCCCCTTATAGCTTTGAGAGAATCTTGATAGTAGATGTTCAACATTGGACTAACATCGCTTTGATTTTGATTCTACCTTGTTCTAAGCTCTATTAGATTGAAACTCTTCTTTAGCTGCTCTGTATATCTAAAATACGAATCCTCCTGAAGAGCCACACACATGGAGTGGCGAAACGCGTAGAGTCGAAACCGTTTATAGTTGAAGTAAATGAGCAGAATTATATACTAAAGAGCTTAACCACACAGCATACACAATCTGTACGAAGTTTTTAATGAGCTGGTCACCTACAGAGACATTCTCCATTGAAATTCATCACTCAGGAATAACATACTTACCTTTACATACCATTGGGGTACTTGGAGACACACTCTCTGTAGCATTCTATTTGAAAATAAGATCGTAGCTTCAGTCTTTTTAGTAATTAAAACACTTCTATCCGAGACCCCACCAGCCCAGGCACTCTATAAACAAGACCCTATCAATTTCTACTGAATGAATTTCACAAAGGGTCTTTAGTCTGAGTGAAAGACTTTAAGCGTGGAGGCCTTAAACGAGTTGTTTAGCCCGTATTGGCATTTCTTCTAATTCACCACTAGGCCTCTCCGCAGCCTACTGTCAGACCCTCAGTTCATCTGACACACTATTAAAAACCCTAGCCGGTGGGGCTCAGACCGTATGTGTGAATGTTTGTCCAAGTGTAGTAGGTGCGCCACTTCCTCTTGTCTTGGCCACACCATTTGTGTGTGTTATATGTTGTGCCCTAAGTGCAGTTTTTAATGAAACTTCAATAAAATTTATCTCTTTTACGTTCGTCTTTTCTGTGACAGGGAGATTTACATAATCTAAGTTTAGATAACATTAGATATTCCATCATCTTCCTCCGCCATGGGAGCAGAACAATGGAATTCTGGATTTGTCCATTCTACACTTCAGCATTTTCCCATTTGACCGTTTGGTGATGGGCCATGACTCTGATAACTTTGAGTACAAATAATGAAGGACCTTTATCTGGAGTCTCATGTAAAACCACAATCAGCACCACTGTTGTTGATGGGTGGTGTTACTATTGCAGTCCATCCCCATTTAGGTAAATGAGGCTGAGTTGCTATGCCAGACTCAGCCAATTGACAAGAGTGGCGCTGTTTCTTGAAAATTTTAAACCCTATTTAGGGGGTACCTTATGTGACAGAAGACCTTCGACCCTCCTCAGCACTAGGTCTGGGTGCAACTGCTACACCCCTTCAGCTTAACTTCTCTTCTGAATGAACTCATCCGTAATTAATAATACAGTTTCAGAGACAGAATATTCTGGTGGAAGAGCAGTCTGCTCATAAATGCATTAACACGGAAAATGTTATTAAGACGCGCTGCCTTGTGTCTGACTTGTCTCAGAAGAAGCTGGATGAAATTTGGGAAATTTAAAGGGAACTTGTCAGCAGGTTCATGCTGAACCACGGGTAGAATGACACTGGGACTAGTATGTACACTGCGCCCATGTATGTGTATGTCTTATTCTGAAATACTGTGGCATTTGAGGACCAACATTTCAGTGGCAGCTCTTTTCCTATAAACAAACCCAGAGAGACCTGTCATTCTAGATGATGTGGGCGGGGAGTGGCCAATGTAGCTCCACCCCCATGACTTAAAACGCCACTTGGAATCAAACGTCGGGCAGCATGAACCTGGTAATAAGGTCCCTTTAAAGGAAGACTCAAGCTAGAAATAAAAGATACAAGTATACTGGAAATAATTTTGCTCCCGCCTATTTGTCAGTCTTCAGCATTTTCTGCTTGATCCTGAAACAAACAGTGCTGTAGAGAACACAGGGGTTAATCTCCTGCTAATTAGTTCCATATTGGGCTGTAGACTGGTTGAGCGGTGGGGTCAAATCAAGGGGGCATTGCTAAACAATCTTTGTGTCCTGCTGTAAACAGAGCAGTGGGGGGAGGCTCCTGCTGCAGCCAGTTATCTTACAGCCAGGTACAGGACATGAAATAATAGGAGGAGGGGGACTATTAGACTATTGGAGGAAATAGACAAAATATGACGAAAGGAGAAGGTTAACAGAGTAGCTGGAATTTTCTTTTTAATTTGCTTGCGCATTTTCTATGTTTAGAGCCCCTTTATATTGCTGTAATTGGATTCTTAACAGGTTCCCTCCGTATCCAGACGACAGCTTCACTATCAGTACGACTCTCGTATCGGGAGGATCTACAGATTGATTGGGACGGTCATGGAAAACTCATGATTAAGGTGAGGATTGAGGAATACTACTACTCAGTGCTTGTAGACTTCTCTTCGGAGACCTAACCTATGTAATGTTCAATTTCCCTGCAGCGCCACCACAGGGAAAATTAAGCATTACACAGTACCAATTCATATCACTGTGGAGTCTGTGTAATGCAGAACAGGACAGGTCCTCCAGAGAGAGATGCTCTTTGTAACTACTTTCAACTATGGCGAAGAGATGAAGATCCTGACTAGAGGACCCCCCCCCTCTATTAACCCTTTGCAATCCAATTTTTGATTCGGGAATTCCTAGGGGGTTTTCTCTTTCTGCCATTATACAATGGCGCCATCTGCTGGCTAGAGCCAGTACTGCGGTATGCGACATGCTGGAGAGGCCCTCGACAGAGTGGCCAGTAATATACAGTAAGAATACCCTGCCGGATGTCTTCCGACATCGGAGCTGTACAGCCTTCAATCAGAATGTCTGAAGATGTCAGACAGTGGATTGGAAAGGGTTAACTCAGATTCCCCTAATAGGGTGTATTAACAAGGGTTTTCTGTACTGGAAAACCCCATTTAAATCTTGATGTCTTCTTACAGCTTTCTCCAGTTTTTGCTGAATCTATTAGTGGCCTTTGTGGGAACTACAATGGAAATCAAGGGGATGACTTCCTTACACCTTCAGGACTTGTTGAGGCCAGTGTTGAAGACTTTGGAAATTCTTGGAAGCTGAATGGTGACTGTGCAGATCTCGTTAAGCAGGACACCGATCCCTGTAGCCTGAATCCCAGACGAGGTAAGTGGCTACATAAAAGTAGAGGCAACCCCAGGATCAGCTTGACCAGCAAAATAAACCAGACTGTCCAATGTAGGCAACCCTTTATATAATCTGTCCACAAACCTCTCATCTTTGTGGACATTTCTATTAGGATCTCTGACAACCAGAATTGTGCTCCATGTTGTGTTATCCAGTTTAATATGGAACCTTGATGGAAAAATACCCCCACAGGATCCATCAGGATCAGGTGTTTGCAAACTGTCCCTGAATTTGCTGTGAGTCACTATTAACCCCTTCAGTGGCAGTGCCACTAAAGGGGTTAAAGGGGGATGGCGCTGTGACTGTCACAGTTTATTGAAAGGGGCATTGTGGCCGTCAGCAATTATAGTGAAAGGTATTGTAATGTTCAGTAATTATAGATAAAGGCACTATAGCTGTCACTGATTATACTGAGGGCATTATAGCTGTCACTGATTATACTGAGGGCATTATAGCTGTCACTATTATAGGGAGGGCATTATAGCTGTCACTATTATAGGGAGGGCATTATAGCTGTCACTATTATAGGGAGGGCATTATAGCTGTCACTATTATAGGGAGGGCATTATAGCTGTCACTGATTATACTGAGGGCATTATAGCTGTCACTGATTATACTGAGGGCATTGTGGCTGTCAGTGATTTTGCTGGTCACTGTAACTAATTATAAGTAGGGCATTATAGCTGTCACTATTATAGGGAGGGCATTATAGCTGTCACTATTATAGGGAGGGCATTATAGCTGTCATTATTTTAGGGAGGGCATTATAGCTGTCACTATTATAGGGAGGGCATTATAGCGGTCACTATTATAGGGAGGGTACTGTGGCTGTCACTGATTATAGGGAGGGCATTATTACCATCAACCTTTATAGGGAGGGTATTATAGTTGTCATTATTATAGGGGAGGCATTATAGCTGTCATTATAGGGGACGCTTATAGCTGACATTATTATAGGGGGGGGGGCATTATAGCTGTCACTATTATATGGAGCAGAGGCGTAACTTGAAGCTCCCGGGCCTCGATGCAAAACTTGTAACAGGGCCCCCAACTATAATGCTTTAGTTATCGTACTGGGTTCCCTATTTGGAGAAGAGAGGCCTTATGGGCCCCCTAAGGTTCCTGGGCCCGGGTGCAACCGCATCCCCTGCACCCTCTATAGTTACGCCCCTGATATGGAGGGTTATTATAGCTGTCACTATTATATGGAGGGTTATTATAGCTGTCACTATTATAGGGAGGGTTATTATAGCGGTCACTATTATAGGGAGGGTATTATTACCATTAATCTTTATAGGGAGGGTATTATAGTTGTCATTATTATAGGGGAGGCATTATAGCTGTCATTATAGGGGACACTTATAGCTGACATTATTATAGAGAGGGCATTATAGCTGTCATTATTATAGGGAGGGCATTATAGCTGTCATTATTATAGGGAGGGCATTATAGCTGTCACTATTATAGGGAGGGCATTATAGCTGTCACTATTATAGGGAGGGTACTGTGTCTGTCCCTGATTATAGGGAGGGCATTATAGTTGTCATTATTATAGCTGTCACTATTATAGGGAGGGTACTGTGTCTGTCCCTGATTATAGGGAGGGCATTATAGTTGTCATTATTATAGCTGTCACTATTAGAGGGAGGGCACTGTGGCAGTCACTGATTATAGAGAGGGCATTGCAACTGTTGCTGATTATAGGAAGGATATACTGTAGTTTCTGTAACTGATTATAAGGAGGGTATTGTTACTGATTATTGGAGAAATTGTGGCTGTCACTGATTGCAGGAAGAGCACTGTGGCTGTCATTGTTTCTGGAGGAGGACACTTTGGCTGTCACAGTTTACGGTGGATTACACGGTCTATCACTGTCTATAAGGGGTTCCTGTGATTGTCACTACTTTTTGGGGGATTACTGTGACTACAGAGGCACGGTAGGGGTCATTTTTTATGAAGAAGTACACAAACAAAACAGAATTTGGCAACCCTGCTTATCATCTGCTAGAGAACACAACCATCCTCCATATCCAGCAAGGCGTCTGCAGACACGAAAGCCATGACACCAATGCAATTGCATCCTTTTATTGAAATGTTGCAGTAGACATTTTTCCAACTTCAGCTTCTAATGTCCCTAAGCTGACCGGGCTCATAGGTTCTCCTGTCAACACTTGTCTACATGGCCAAAATACAAAGGTTATATTATAATCATGTTTTTACTAATGTCTCTGTAGCCAGATATGCAGAGGAAGTCTGCTCCACCCTCATGGAGTTCACATTCCAGCCATGTCACAGCGAGGTCAACCCCTTTCCATATCTGAAGAATTGCCGCTATGACGTCTGCTCTTGTTCCAATGGGAAGGATTGTATGTGTTCGGCTGTTTCCACCTATGCCATGGCCTGCTCCAGGAAAGGCGTTCTCATCGAGTGGCGATCACCTGAATTTTGCTGTAAGTAGAGTTTAGCTATTAATCATTCAAAGGGTTAAATATAATACAGCAATAACATCCTGGCCAGTTGGCATGAACCCTGGCAATGCTATTGCATATGGACAAACCAAACCAATCATATTAGGTAGACAGTAAAGGAGCGGCTGGTAGATGACAGCTGTTCCTTTCCTTCCTGGCTGCATCATTATATTGGGTTAAAAGGAATAAAAAGGTAAGCAAACATGGCCATACCCTGTTTAATTAGTAAAGCCCCATTTACAGACGGAGATGATCGCTCAAAATTCGTCATAAACTGAGTTTTGAGTGATCATTTTGCATTACCTACTAATGGGCTAATCAGACCATTAGTAGCTAACTAGCTTCATTTGCATGTATTTAGAGAACAGCGGGTGGTCTGTTCTCTAAATACATCACTATTGTTCTCCAGCTGGACAGCAGCTGAAAGAATGTTATCAGCGCTGCCCGCGGAGAACTCAGTGTGCGGTCCCTGAACTCAGCGATGGACGAAAAGTGCACGATGGGCACACATTTACAACGATTATCACTCAAAAAATGGCTTTTGAGCGATAATCATTGTGTGTAAAAGGGCCTTAGGTTTCACCATTTCAGTCACAACCATTACTAGCAGGTAGAGAAATTAAAGCAGGTAATTAGTGTTGAGCGAACATTTGAAAAGTTTGGTTTGGCCAGTTTGCCTTATTTTAGCAAAAGGTTCGATTTAGTCTGAATTAGTTTGAACTGAACCAGAACTTCATCAATGCCCCTAAAACTGGTATATAACACTGTCTTAAGAGCTATAAACGTTCTCCTCCTCCTTAATAAATGTATGCGCTGTATAAATAAAGGTGATTGTTATTATGAAAAAGAAACACACAAACTCCATGCAGGTGTTGTCCTTGGTCAGATTTGAACACAAGGTTTCAGTGCTAACCACTGAGCCACCATGTTGCTTCTTCCACCTTCTTTCCCCTCCTCTATTCTTCTCCTCTGCTTCTTCATTCTTCCTTCTCCTACTCCTCAGAAGAGGGAAGGGGAAGAAGAAGCATGGTGGTGCAGTGGCCAGTCCTGGTGTCCTAGGTTCAAATCTGACCAAGGACAACAACTGCATGGAGCTTTTAAGTTCTCCGTTTGCTTCTGAGCCTTTCTTCTTCATAGTAATAATCACATTTATTTATAAAGTACATACATTTATGCAGGAGAAGAAGAAATAATTTTAGTGGGTTCGGCTGAGAAAAAACGCCTGAGGTTCAGGTTCATATTGAACCGAAATTTCAGCAAAGTTTGAGCTGAAACAGGGTTCAACCGTTTCGGTTTACTCAACACTATATGTAGTCATGCAATCTGCATATACAACCATTAAAAAGTGATATATTGAAGTGATCAGTTCTCCACAATTAATACTTATCACTAGTGATGAGCGAGCATTGCCCTTAGCGAGTACCTGCCCGCTCGGGAGAAAAGGTTCGGCTGCCGGCGGCAGGCGGGAGCGGCAGGGAGAGCAGGGAGGAACGGAGGGGAGATCTCTCTCTCCCTCTCTCCCCCCTGCTGACTGCCGCAACTCACCTGTCACCCGCGCCGCCACCCAAACCTTTTCTCTCGAGCCAGCAGGTACTCGCTAAGGGCAATGCTCGCTCGAGCAATTGCCCTTAGCGAGTATGCTCGCTCATCTCTACTTATCACCAATTTAAAGGGTGTTGATGTGGGTCCCAGTAGTCAGAGCATGGCCTACTCCTTAAAAGTCTATGGGAAATATGGAAACGGATGAGCATGCCCACTAGAATGTTACAGTATCTATCCCAAAGACTTATATGGAGCAGTCTGTGTGTGGTCATGCTCAATCACCACTCCAGGTGAATTGGAATACCAGCTGCAAGCCAGTCCCTTTATTAATGACTCGTATCCCAGTAAGCGCCGCCATGTCATCTATGTCATTCCTGTGTTGTATTTTCCCAGCCATCAGGTGTGCAGAAGGGAAGATTTACCAGCAGTGTGGAAGTCCCTGTAACCAGACCTGCAGATCATTGTCACAGGCTGACACTAACTGCAGGGAGCTCTGCATGGAAGGATGCTACTGCCCCCCTGGACTGTACACTAATGAGTATGGAGAATGTGTTCCCAAGTCTGAGTGCTCATGCTATTATGATGGGGAATTGTTCCAACCGGACGACGTGTTCTCAGATCACCATTCCATGTGGTATGTGCTAATGTAGACATGTAGAAAGCGTTTACATCTGGAACCATAGGCATGCACTGAATAGCCAAAGGATTCGCAGCATGGCAAAGCTGAATTTGTCATTTTGTGACTATTTTGGTGCAATATCACTTGTCTTTTATAGGACTGTACATAAACCCATTATACTACCTTAAAGTATATTTCTACCTCTGGACCCCATTTCACAATTTACCTGCAGAATTTATCTACCTGTATAGAAAAGTTGAGTTACTGTGTACATACATTACTTATCCTGTACTGATCCTGAGTTACATCCTGTATCATACTCCAGAGCTGCACTCACTATTCTGCTGGTGGAGTCACTGTGTACATACATTACTTATCCTGTACTGATCCTGAGTTATATCCTGTATTATACTGCAGAGCTGCACTCACTATTCTGCTGGTGGAGTCACTGTGTACATACATTACTTATTCTGTACTGCTCCTGAGTTACATCGTCTATAATACTCCAGAGCTGCACTCACTATTCTGCTGGTGAAGTCACTGTAAGCATATGTATCCTGTACTGCTCCTGAGTTACATCCTGTATTATACTCCAGAGCTGCACTCACTATTGTAAAAGGACTGTGTTTGACATCAAGTTTGCTGAAAGTTTCCAATAAAAAAAGCAGAATTGTGAATGCAGCTCTGGAGTTTACTACTGGCTGTTATTCAGGATCAGTATGGATTAGGTAATGTAATGTATGTACAAAGTGACTGCACCAGCAGAATAGTGAGTGCAGCTCTGTTATATAATGCATGATGTAAATCAAGAGCTGAGCATATCGGCACATCTAGTCAAGCTAATAAAATCACTTTATACAAATCAAGAAGCCACTGTGAGAACACAGTATGGGGACACAGATTGGTTTGGGATTGGCAACAGCGCCTGATAGGGCCACATCCTCTCACCCTTCTTGTTTAACCTATATGCAGAAGTGATCATGTGGAAAATGGACCTAGACAAATTGGAAACTGGGGTGAGAATAGGTGGCAGAAACATCAACAATCTCCATCATGCGGATGACACAACTGCTTGCAGAAACAGAAGCAGCTGATATGGAAGATTAAAGCTGAAAGTAATAAAATGGGCCTGTATTTAAAGACGACTACATTTATGACAACTGCAAAAAATGGCCAAATTCAAATCAAAATCAACAATGAGGCCATAGAATGCATGCGAGACTTCATCTTCCTTGGCTCAAAAACTGACCAGGCTGGAGAATCTATGCCAGAGATAAAACATAGGATAGCAATGGGGCAAAGCGCGATGCTAAACATGGGCAAAATCTGGAAAAGTAGGGATATCAGTATAGCAACTAAACGCAGAATAGTCCAAATCACCGGTTTCCCCAAAGCCATGTATGGATGTGAGAGCCGGACTACGAGGGAAGCAGTGGTGCTGGTGAAAGCTGCTGCGTATGTCCTGGACGGCGAAAGTAACAAACAGAGAAGTCCTGAATCGTAAAAGACCTAATATATCACTGGAGATAATGATGACCAGACTCAGACTCATGGAGGATAAGCTGGCCGGACTCAGACTCATGGAGGACAAGATGGCCGGACTCAGACTGATAGAGGACAAGCTGGCCGGACTCAGACTCATGGAGGACAAGCTGGCCGGACTCAGACTCATGGAGGACAAGATGGCCGGACTCAGACTGATAGAGGACAAGCTGGCTGGACTCAGACTCATGGAGGACAAGAGGACCACACTCAGACTCATGGAGGACAAGCTGGCCGGACTCCGACTCATGGAGGACAAGATGGCCAGACTCAGACTCATGGAGGACAAGATGACAAGATGACTCAGACTCACAGATTTTGACCATATAATGTGAGCAGAGTCGCTAGAAAAATCTATAATGTTTGGACAGATCAGGGGCAAATGAAGACTCGGCTGCCAAAGGACACGATGGCTGATACTGTCAGAGCGGATACTGGCGTGTATATCACACAACTGAAGGAAGCAGCGCAAAACAATAACAACTCAGGATTAGAACAAGATAAATAATGATTTTGTCAGAATCAGCGTACATAGATGCACAGACTGGCTTTGGGCCAAGTCCTGAGGCAACACCTGGTATACCCCTTTCATCCTTTAATATTATAAGGGTTCTGAAGGTTACACGCCATGGGGTTTTGGGTATGTGGCAAGTCAGGATGCTGTCAGGGAAATTACTTGACAGAAGGGCTTTGTTGAATCACTTCCAGGGATCATTGACCCTCAGTGACTGCCCAAATCAACATCTAAATGTAGGGCTTATTCTTTAACATTCGATAAGTATCCCTTTAAAGTATTGGGACTTGGCTTTGCGCTGCTTCCATGGTAAGCTACTGTATATATAAGGGACATTCTGCAGTGTGGTAGCACCAAGAAAAGAGACTGTCTCCAGGAAGTGTGTGGCAACACACTGGAAAGCATGGACCACTTCTTGCTTTATTGTCCTTTTAACCCCTTAATGACGCGGGCATTTTTCTTTTTCCATTTTCGTTTTTTCCTCCCCCCTTTAAAAAAATCATAACTCCTTTATTTATCCATCCACGTCGCTGTATGAGGGCTTGTTTTTTGCGGGACGAGTTGTATTTTTCAATGGTGCTATTTAAAGTACCATATAATGTACTGAAAAACTTTTAAAAAATTCTAAGTGGAGTAAAATGAAAAAAAAACGATATTTTGCCATCTTTTAGTGCGTCTTGCTTCTACGGCGCACAAATGGCAACAAAAACGACATGATAACTTTATTCTATGGGTCGGTACGATTACTACGATGCCAAACTTGTATAGGTTTTTTTTTACTATACTCCTCTTTTTTTTTTTTAAAGACATAAAAGTTTTTTCAATTATTTTCTGCGGTCATTTTGTGCGCGCAATAACTTTTTTATTTTTCCGTCGACGTAGTTGAGCAAGGTTTCATTTTTTGCGGGATGTCCTGTAGTTTCTGATAGTACTGTTTTGGAATACATACGACTTTTTGATCGCTTTTTATTGCGTTTTTTCTGGGAGACAGGGTAACTAAAAAAATGCATTTCTGGCGTTCTTCATTTCTTTTTTCGAACGACGTTCACCGTGCGGGAAAAATTATGTGGTACTTTGATAGTTCGGACTTTTACGGACGCGGTGATACCAAATACATATTTTTAATTTATTATTTAGATTTTTTAATAATAGATATGGCAAAAGGGGGGTGATTTAAACTTTTACAACTTTTTTTTTTTTCAATTAAAAAAAAACTTTATTGATTTTTTTTTTTTACTTTACTTTGAAGTCCCCCTGGGGGACTTTAAGATGCGATGCTTTGATCGCTCCTGCAGTATGACGTAATGCTATAGCATTACGTCATATTGCTTTTTGACAGGCAGCCTATGAAGCCACCCCACGGGGACGGCTTGATAGGCAGTCTGCTAAGGCAGCCCTGGGGCCTTTCATTAGGCCCCCGACTGCCATGACACATGCACGGCTCTCCCGATCTCACCGCGGGGGGGGGCCGTGCGGGACCCCCGAACATCGTTCGGGGGATTTAAATGCCGCTGTCAGAATTGACAGCGGCATTTAAATGGTTAATAGCCGCGATCGGCCGCTCGCGGCTATTGCCCGCGGATGTCAGCTGTTATAAACAGCATCGCAACCTCTCTTCATACATACCCCGACGCTCCATGACGTACCAGGTACGTCATTGGTCGTTAAGGGGTTAATATAGAGGTAGGCAGCAGGAATGCATTCCTAAGCTCTTGCTCACGACCTGAAGATTGTGGGTTGAATCCCCGCATAGTTCAGGTAGCCGGTTCAAGGTTGACTCAGCCTTTCATCCTTTCGAGGTCAGTAAAATGAGTACCCAGCTTGCTGGGTGGTAAAGGTGACTGGGGAAGGCAATGGCAAAGCACCCCGCAAAAACAGTCTGCCAATGAAACGTCACAATGTGACATCACCGTAGGAGTCAGTCATGACTCAATGTTGCACCAGGGGACTTTAACTACAACAGGTTAGGGGCTTCCATTAGTTGGCTGCAGCTAGTTGACCTCTCCTAGGGGTGCTGTGGGGCAGGAATCGCTTCACTTTATTCTTAGTTAGCATGGTGGTCCGGTATTTCACTTGGGACGTACTGTGTCTAGTTTTGACACAGTGGAAAATCCTCCCAGTGGAAGGGGTGAGTAGGAATATTCTTGGTGACCTGGTGAAGGTGCGTTTTTCAGAGTTCCGAAGACCGGGTGCATCCTGGGCGGTTCTCCTCTGGAGGGGTTTTTCCTTCAGGGTGCCCTAGTCCGGTATAAGCCCTCCCCTGAAAATGAGCCCTAACTACACTACATGAAAAAAAACAAAAAAAACAATACTCACCTAGCAGGTGGCTTTTGGGTCCCTTGCGCTGGGCTGCGTCGCTCTGGCAGTCTTCCGTGTAGTCCTCTGATTGGCTGAGCCAAGGTGCTTGTGATCCAATCATAGCAATCTCTTGCTGGAGGCGGGGTATTCAAGCCCCATTACCAGGAAGAGAATGCTCTGTCTGAGCTGAGGACTACATGGAAGCCTGCCGGAGTGCCACAGCCCAGCCCGAAAGACCTGAACGCCGCCTGCTAGGTGACTATTAAGGCACTCCCCGAAAATAAGACAGTGTGAAAAAAAAAGTAAGACAGTGTCTTACTTTTGGGGAAACACGGTAGTGATTCTGCCAGTGGGTTATTGAGCTGTGAGTGCAGTATAATACAGGATGTAACTCAGGGTCAGTACAGAATAAGTAATGTATATATAGTGATTCTGCCAAGAGGACAGTTAGTGCAGCTCTGGAGTTTAATACAGAATGTAACTCGGGATCAGTCCAGGATAAGCAATGTATGTACACAGTGACTCCACCAGCAGAATAGTGAGTGCAGCTCTGGGGTATAATACAGGATGTAACTCAGGATCAGTACAGGATAAGTAATGTATGTACACAGTGACTCCACCAGCAGAATAATGAGTACAGCTCTGGGGTATAATACAGGATGTAACTCAGGAGCAGTACAGGATAAGTATGCTTACAGTGACTTCACCAGCAGAATAGTGAGTGCAGCTCTGGAGTATGATACAGGATGTAACTCAGAATCAGTACAGGATAAGTAATGTATGTACACAGCGACTCCACCAGCAGAATAGTGAGTGCAGCTCTGCAGTATAATACAGGATATAACTCAGGATCAGTACAGGATAAGTAATGTATGTACACAGCGACTCCACCAGCAGAATAGTGAGTGCAGCTCTGGAGTATAATACAGGATGTAACTCGGGATCAGTACACCATAAGTAATGTAATGTATGTACACAGTGACTACAACAGCAGAATAGTGAGTGCAGCTCTGGAGTATAATACTGGATGTAACTCAGGATCAGTACAGGATAAGTAATGTATGTACACAGTGACTTCACCAGCAGAATAGTGAGTTCTGCTCTGGAGTATAATGCAGGATGTAACTCAGGATCAGTACACCATAATGTAATGTATGTACACAGTGACTACAACAGCAGAATAGTGAGTGCAGTTCTGGAGTATAATACTGGATGTAACTCAGGATCAGTACAGGATAAGTAAGGTATGTACACAGTGACTTCACCAGCAGAATAGTGAGTTCTGCTCTGGAGTATAATGCAGGATGTAACTCAGGGTCAGAACAGGATAAGTAATGTATGTACACAGTGACTCCACCAGCAGAATAGTGAGTGCAGCTCTGGATTATAATACTGGATGTAACTCAGGATCTGTACAGGATAAGTAATGTATGTACACGGTGACTCCACCAGCAGAATAGGGAGTGCAACTCTGGAGTATATAAAGGATGGTGGGTAAATGGGCTGACAGCAAGGGGGTGGTAACAGAGGCAGCAATCATGGTTGCGGCTCAACTTGAAATATACTTCTTCATACCTGTGACACAGAATTCTGTCGTCAGCTGCTAAGTGCAATCCAGCTGACAATACCAATCCTGTCCTTTGCAGAGCAGCCTGTCTTTCTGTTTAGAAGTATTTCACGGTAACCAGATGCCTCATGTATCACTGGTTCAGCCATAAAATATGATTTCGGTCTATGGCTGCTGTAGTACAGTGACATCTAGTGGCCATTTCTAATACTTACATGTAGTATAAAAAAAGGGAGTTCCTTTTTTTTCAACTGAAGTTGGCCCTGAGCCACTGCTGGGGAAAATGTAGTATTATGTGCAAGAAATCGAAATGACTTGGTAACCATGTAACATGCACAGACTGGGTCCGCCAGAGCAAGACCCTCTGGTTGGGAGCAGCTCTCCTCTGAGGTTCATAGTGATGTTCTGATTGGAGGGTGCGGAGGCACATTTAAGTTTGCACAATGTACATCAAAAATCGGAAATCCACTTTGAAAATCCATGCGGTTTCCACGTGATAATGAGTATTCTGCAGGTTTCCAAAATCTACAGCCTCTTAATTTTCAATGTAGATTTCCAAAACCCCATCTACCAGAGGCGTAACTTGAAGCTCCTGGGCCCCAATGCAAAACCTGTAACAGGGCCCCAACTATAATGCTTTATTCATAGTACTGGGCTCCCTATATGGAGAAGAGAGGCCTTATGGGCCCCCTAAGGCTCCTGGGCCCGGGTGCAACCGCATCCCCTGCATCCTCTATAGTTACGCCCCTGCCATCCACATGTGTTATACTGTAAAGCGCAGCACAGCATTGGTGTGGAACTTGCATCGTATAATAGTATAATAACATTATCTAATGCTTACTCGTTTTCAGTTACTGTGAGAATGGACTGATGCACTGCACTATGAATGATGTACCAGGCGCCTATTATGCGGAAGCCTTTTTCAGCCAGTCTTCCAGAGGTGAGTGACTGTATGAACTGATGTAAACCAGTTATATTCCTATCCTTGAAAATAACTAATTATTAACTCCAGCAGATAAAACTTTTTTCTGTTTTGATTATATAGGATTAGAATTTTTTTTTTTTGGAAACAGCACCACTCATGTCTGCTGGCCATGTCTGGTATTGCAACTCAGCTCCATTAAAGTAAATGGGACTAAAATCCAAAACCAAATGAGCTCCCAGACAATAGTGGTGCTGTTTCTGGAAACGAAGCAGGCCCTTCTTTATGCAACCCCCTTTCATACTACAACTTGTATACAATTGAGTTCATTCCTACCTCATCTAGTAAATCTAATAGTGTCTAAATCATCTGTACTAAATGTTTTCAAGTGAGGTAATCACTTGCATTGTAGTGGAAATTACTATAATGTGTGATAAGTGGGGATCATCATGTGGTGCCCTGGACACTATCTGGGAAGGGGGCGGTGATGTGTCAGAAGCGGAACACCGCCCTCTGGCTGACAGTTTACGTGCTGCAGTCAGGATTTGCTGTGCATGTAAGGCCTCCCTCACACAGGCGTTTTTGTATAGCGTTTAGTGCTGCGCTGTACAATGCTCCCATTCATTTCCATGGGGCTGTTCACACAAGCGTCAAAATGCAGCGTCTTTAACACTGCGCTTTGACAGCAATGCATGTTCTGTGGGTTTTCAGTTGTGCGTTGCCCATTGAAATGAATGGGCAGCGGTTTTAGCGCTGCAGAAAACATGTCACATCTCGGTACCATGTTTTTGACAGTGCTAAACGCAAGCGCTAGCTACACTACCTAAAAAATCAATACCCACCTAGCTGGCGCTGTCTGGGTCCCTGCCGCTGCTCTCTGGAGCTCCGGGCACTTGTTATTGCTGACAGACCATATCTTGCTGGTAATTGGGTTTGAAGACCCCGCCTCCAGCAAGAGATTTCTCTGATTGATTCCTTGAGCACAGGCTCAGCCAATCATAGACAGCGGTCGATGAACCAATCACAGCCATTCAATGATGCGTTTCTGCAAATGCGAGGGAGGGCTAAATAGATAAAAAAACACCAAAATATAGAAAGGTATAAATGTATAAATATATATATATATATAAAAAAAAATCTGAATTACATATATTAACCCCTTCCCGCCCCATGACGTAAGGGTACGTCATGGCAGGCTGGTACTTCCCGCAAAATGACGTACCCTTACGTCATCGGGATAGCGCGAGATCATGACTGATCTCGTGCTATCTCGCAGCGGGAGCCGGCTGTCAGTGATAGCCGGCCTCCTGCTGCATCAGCGGGGGGGCATCGGAGATGTGCCCCCCGCTGTTAACCCCTTCCCTGCCGCGATCTAAGTAGATCGCGGAAGGGAAAGAGTTCACAAAGGGAGCGCGCTCCCTCTGTGTCTCCAGCCGACTCTAGCGATGTTATCGCGAGAGCCCGGCTTGTCGCCATGGCAACACTGGCGTCCTGTAGTGCCAATGCCTATGATCGCTGTATAAGTGATAAGGCATGGCAGGACAATAGCCCTGCCATGCCTTATCACAGCGATCATAGGTGCAGTGATGTAAGTCCCTCAGAGGGACTCAAATAGTGTAAAAAAAAAGAAAAGAAAAATGTAAAAAGCAAAAATATTTAAAAAAAACATTTTCTAATATTAGCATAAAAAAAGGTAAAAAAAAATTAAAATGGCACATATTGGGTATTGACACGTCCATAACGACGTGTACAAATAGTTGAACACGCTTTTTATTTTGTACGGAGAAAAGCGTTAAAAAAAACCCGCTAAAAAACAGAGGCAAAATGCTAATTTTTAGCATTTTGCCTCCCAAGAAATGCAATAAAAGTGATCAAAAAACCCGTACATTCCCCAAAATGGTACCAGTAAAAACTACTGCTCGTCTCGCAAAAAAAAAAGGCCGTCATAGAGCTCCGTACATAGAAAAACAAAAAAGGTACAGGACTTTGAATGCAGCGACAGAGAAAAACAAAAGATTTCCAAAAAAAGGGGTTTTTATTGCAAAAAAGTGGAAAAACCTTAAAAAAATATAAGAATTTTGGTATAATTGTAATCGTACCGGCCCGCAGAAAAAATGTATTGTGTCATTTATGCTGCAAGAAAGATTAACGCTGTAAAAAAAAAAAATCTATGGCAGAATTAATGCGTTTTCTCTCCCTGTTATCATAAAAAAAATAATAAAAGTTTTACAATATAGTCTATGTACCCAAAAGGGGCACTGATAAAAACTACAGCTCGCCACGCAAAAAACAAGCCCTTGTACGGCCGCGGCGACGGAAAAATAAAAAAGTTATGGCTTTTGAAAAATGGAGATGAAAATCCGCCAAAAATCGTTGCGTCCTTAAGCCCAAAATAGGATATGTCCTTAAGGGGTTAAAAAAAAATATATATATAAAAACATCCCAATTTCTTTAGGATGAACATTCCTTGACTTTTCACATTATAGCGGCACAAAGCGGAACGTTCCAGTCTGAAATGTTCTGTTTTACAGCACTTTAACCTCACTGCTTTCCTTGTGTGATGCACAGTTCATTGGCTCTCCTTTCCTAGAACTACACAATGACTTGGACTGTGACACGGGTCACATGACCAGAGATCGCAGTGCAGTCCTGTGATCATCTAATGTAATAGAAGTCACACTGCGACTCACAGATTGCCACAGCTAACAGATTGCAAGACATCCGAATCCCAGACCTGAAGCCAATAAACTCTTTCCCTTTGTAACTTGCAGTAAAGAGAAGCGCGGTTTGTCGCCCTCCCTTGAAAAAAGTTGTATGTTCTCCCGATGACCCAACAATTAAAGGGACAGAATGCGCCAAAACTTGTGAGAACTATGAAGCGGAGTGCATGAGCAGTAAATGTACCTCCGGATGTATGTGCCCGGATGGGATGGTAAGAAGTTTTTGTCTTTACTCTTATTTTTGTGTTGACTTTAGACCCCAGTGACGAGTGCCCATCTTTTAAAAAAAACTGCCCACATTCAAAGGGACAGTAAATCTACAATTAGTAGACAAAATGCTGACGTCACTCACATTGTCATTTTGCGCTGCTTGTTTTTTATGTCCCATTTAGATGGTCCGACAGTCGTCTAAATGACGTGCGCGCCTGACATCAATCATTGGGCGCGTGCACAGAGGGGAAATTCAAAATCCCTCTGCTCCTGCTACCAAGTTGAAGTTTCATCTCCCCTTCATCTCACCAATGCGATCAGTGAGAGAAGATGAAACTTTTTACCGGAGGCCTCTGTATTTGAACCCCGACGTATTCCTCCTCTGTGGGCCTTCCCGAAATTCTGCGCATGCGACTGCCGGCAACACATGCGCAGGAGGCGGGGAGCCCAGGAAACTTAAAATCTCCTTGGTCCCAGCGACCAACGGTCGCCGAGAGCCTGGAGCAGTGAGCGGTCCCCGGTCACATGAATAAAAGATAGCGATCTACCTTAGGCCGGTCTCACATGACCGGATAGGAATTACGGATTCCGCATGCGTCTGATCCGCAATAATATGCAAATTAATCGCATTGGATTACACAATTCCGCTCAGATTAGCGGGTTAGAATTACGTAATCCACTCACAGAAAACAGAACGCAGCAGGTTCTATTTTACCGCTGCTATCCGCAGCATAGAGCCTATTGTGCTCCATGGTCGCGGATATACCCACAGCCCATACGCAACTACATTGTGTACCGCTTGCTGGCACCCGTGTCATCACTAAGCGACGGCACGGGAAATGCAAACAAAAAAAAGGGGTACTGCGCATGCCTGCCTGCGTGAGTAGGCAGTTATGCGCAGTACATTGCGCGTCCGTATGCAGCGCAACGGCCGGGTTCACAGCTGGGATCCGCTGCAAGCAGATTCCAATATTGGCACTTTTAATAAATATACAGAGGTTCTATTGGTCTACTTTTACCACCTAAATGAAGTACAATATGTGGTGAAAAAACAAGGTCAGAATCACTTGGATATGCAAAGCCTTTACGGAGTTATGATATGTTAAGGGACACATGTCAGATTTCCAAAATTTGGCTTTGTCACTAAGGGGTTAATGGCTCTCAGCAGGGAAGGTTTGTGTGATAAAGTAGGGATCATGGGGGACTGGAACCTTCCTGGACTTCCTGTGTAAGAACATTACAGTCAGCCTCTCTCCACCTGAAATGGCTCAAAACAGAACAAATAATTTTGCACTAACCCGAAAAGTAAGGAATAGAGATGAGCGAGCACCAAAATGCTCGGGTGCTCGTTACTCGGGCCGAAATTTTCGCGATGCTCGAGGGTTCGTTTCGAATAACGAACCCCATTGAAGTCAATGGGCGACCCGAGCATTTTTGTATATCGCCGATGCTCGCTAAGGTTTCCATTTGTGAAAATCTGGGCAATTCAAGAAAGTGATGGGAACGACACAGAAACGGATAGGGCAGGCGAGAGGCTACATGTTGGGCTGCATCTCAAGTTCCCAGGTCCCACTATTAAGCCACAATACCGGCAAGAGTGGGCCCCCCCCCTCCCAACAACGTTTACTTCTGAAAAGCCCTCATTAGCAATGCATACCTTAGCTAAGCACCACACTACCTCCAACAAAGCACAATCACTGCCTGCATGACACTCCGCTGCCACTTCTCCTGGGTTACATGCTGCCCACCACCCCCCCCCCTGCACGACCCAGTGTCCACAGCGCACACCAAATTGTGCCTGCGCAGCCTTCAGCTGCCCTCATGCCACACCACCCTCATGTCTATTTATAAGTGTGTCTGCCATGAGGAGGAACCGCAGGCACACACTGCAGAGGGTTGGCACGGCTAGGCAGCGACCCTCTTTAAAAGGGACGGGGCGATAGCCCACAATGCTGTACAGAAGCAATGAGAAATCCAATCCTGTGCCACCTCCATCTGGAGCTGCACACGTGGGCATAGCAATGGGGAACCTATGTGCCACACACTATTCATTCTGTCAAGGTGTCTGCATGCCCCAGTCAGACCGCGGTTTTTTATAAATAGTCACAGGCAGGTACAACTCCGCAATGGGAATTCCGTGTGCACCCGCAGCATGGGTGGCTCCCTGGAACCCACCGGCTGTACATAAATGTATTCCATTGCAGTGCCCTGGACAGCAGAGCTAACGTCAGATTAAATGCAGGTGGGCTTCGGCCCACACTGCATGCCCCAACCTGACCGGGGTTTTTAATTCATAGACACAGGCAGGTACAACTCCCTATTGTGAAGTCCCTGTGGACCCACAGCATGGGTGGCTCCCTGGAACCCACCGGCGGTTCATAAATATATCCCATTGCAGTGCCCAGCACAGCTGAGGTAATGTCATGTTTAATGCAGGTGGGCTTCGGCCCACACTGCATGCCCCAGTCAGACTGGGGTTCTTTAGAAGTGGACACATGCAGTTACAACTCCGTGTGGACCGACAGCATGGGTGGCTCCCTGGAACCCACCGACGGTACATAAATATATCCCATTGCAGTGCCCAGCACAGCTGATGTAACGTCAGCTGTAATGCAGGTGGGCAAAAAATTAATTGGATTACACTGTAGGCGAGGGCCCCAAAAAATTGGTGTACCAACAGTACTAATGTACCTCAGAAAAATTGCCCATGCCCAACCAAGAGGGCAGGTGAAACCCATTAATCGCTTTGGTTAATGTGGCTTAATTTGTAACTAGGCCTGGAGGCAGCCCAGTTAAAATTAAAATTGGTTGAGGTGAAAGTTTCAACGCTTTAATGAGCATTGAAACGTATAAAAATTGTTTACAAAAGTTATATGACTGAGCCTTGTGGGCCTAAGAAAAATTGCCCGTTCAGCGTGATTACGTGAGGTTTCAGGAGGAGGAGCAGGAGGAGGAGGATGAATATAATACACAGATTGATGAAGCTAAAAGGTCCCTGTTTTTTATGGTGATAGAGAACGATGCTTCCATCCGCGGGTGCAGCCTACGTATTGTTTAGGTATCGCTGCTATCCGCTGGTGGAGAAGAGAAGTCTGGGGAAATCCAGCCTTTGTTCATCTTGATGAGTGTAAGCCTGTCGGCACTGTCGGTTGACAGGCGGGTACGCTTATCCGTGATGATTCCCCCAGCCGCACTAAACACACTCTCTGACAAGACGCTAGCCGCAGGACAAACCTCCAGGGCATAGAGCGCGAGTTCAGGCCACGTGTCCAGCTTCGACACCCAGTAGTTGTAGGGGGCAGAGGCGTCACGGAGGACGGTCGTGCGATCGGCTACGTACTCCCTCACCATCCTTTTACAGTGCTCCCGTCGACTCAGCCTTGACTGGGGAGCGGTGACACAGTCTTGCTGGGGAGCCAGAAAGCTGTCAAAGGCCTTAGAGAGTGTTCCCCTGCCTGTGCTGTACATGCTGCCTGATCTCCGCGCCTCCCTTGCTACCTGGCCCTCGGAACTGCGCCTTCTGCCACTAGCGCTGTCGGATGGGAATTTTACCATCAGTTTGTCCGCCAGGGTCCTGTGGTATAGCATCACTCTCGAACCCCTTTCCTCTTCGGGTATGAGAGTGGAAAGGTTCTCCTTATACCGTGGGTCGAGCAGTGTGTACACCCAGTAATCCGTCGTGGCCAGAATGCGTGTAACGCGAGGGTCACGAGAAAGGCATCCTAACATGAAGTCAGCCATGTGTGCCAGGGTACCTGTACGCAACACATGGCTGTCCTCACTAGGAAGATCACTTTCAGGATCCTCCTCCTCCTCAGGCCATACACGCTGAAAGGATGACAGGCAAGCAGCATGGGTACCCTCAGCAGTGGGCCAAGCTGTCTCTTCCCCCTCCTCCTCATGCTCCTCCACCTCCTCCTCCTCAACGCGCTGAGATATAGACAGGAGGGTGCTTTGACTATCCAGCGACATACTGTCTTCCCCCGCCTCCGTTTCCGAGCGCAAAGCGTCTGCTTTGCAGGGAACTTCTCAAGAGCCATAGCAGAGGAATGGTGACGCTAATGATTGCAGCATCGCCGCTCACCACCTGGGTAGACTCCTCAAATTTTCCAAGGACCTGGCAGATGTCTGCCAACCAGGCCCACTCTTCTGTAAAGAATTGAGGAGGCTGACTCCCACTGCGCCGCCCATGTTGGAGTTGGTATTCCACTATAGCTCTACGCTGCTCATAGAGCCTGGTCAACATGTGGAGCGTAGAGTTCCACCGTGTGGGTACATCGCACAGCAGTCGGTGCACTGGCAGATTAAACCGATGTTGCAGGGTGCGCAGGGTGGCAGCGTCCGTGTGGGACTTGCGGAAATGTGCGCAGAGCCGGCGCACCTTTCCGAGCAGGTCTGACAAGCGTGGGTAGCTTTTCAGAAAGCACTAAACCACCAAATTAAAGACGTGAGCCAGGCATGGCACGTGCGTGAGGCTGCCGAGCTGCAGAGCCGCCACCAGGTTACGGTCGTTGTCACACACGACCATGCCCGGTTGGAGGCTCAGCGGCGCAAGCCAGCGGTCGGTCTGCTCTGTCAGACCCTGCAGCAGTTCGTGGGCCATGTGCCTCTTCTCTCCTAAGCTGAGTAGTTTCAGCACGGCCTGCTGACACTTGCCCACCGCTGTGCTGCCACGCCGCGCGACACCGACTGCTGGCGACGTGCTGCTGCTGACACATCTTGATTGCGAGACAGAGGTTGCGTAGGAGGAGGAGGAGGAGGGTGGTTTAGTGGAGGAAGCATTCACCGCCGCAGATACCACCACCGAGCTGGGGCCCGCAATTCTGGGGGTGGGTAGGATGTGAGCGGTCCCAGGCTCTGACTCTGTCCCAGCCTCCACTAAATTCACCCAATGTGCCGTCAGGGAGATATAGTGGCCCTGCCCGCCTGTGCTTGTCCACGTGTCTGTTGTTAAGTGGACCTTGGCAGTAACCGCGTTGGTGAGGGCGCGTGCAATGTTGCGGGAGACGTGGTCATGCAGGGCTGGGACGGCACATCGGGAAAAGTAGTGGCGACTGGGAACCGAGTAGCGCGGGGCCGCCGCCGCCATCTTGCTTTTGAAAGCCTCCGTTTCCACAAGCCTATACGGCAGCATCTCCAGGCTGATCAATTTGGCTATGTGCACGTTTAACGCTTGAGCGTGTGGGTGTGTGGCGGCGTACTTGCGCTTGCGCTCAAACACTTGCGCTAGCGACGGCTGGATGGTGCGCTGAGAGACATTGGTGGATGGGGCCGAGGACAGCGGAGGTGAGGGTGTGGGTGCAGGCCAGGAGACGGTAGTGCCTGTGTCCCGAGAGGGGGGTTGGATCTCAGTGGCAGGTTGGGGCACAGGGGGAGAGGCAGTGGTGCAAACCGGAGGCGGTGAACGGCCTTCGTCCCACCTTGTGGGGTGCTTGGCCATCATATGTCTGCGCATGCTGGTCGTGGTGAGGCTGGTGATGGTGGCTCCCCGGCTGATCTTGGCGCGACAAAGGTTGCACACCACTGTTCGTCGGTCGTCTGCACTCTCAGTGAAAAACTGCCAGACCTTTGAGCACCTCGGCCTCTGCAGAGTGGCATGGCGTGAGGGGGCACTTTGGGAAACAGTTGGTTGATTATTCGGTCTGGCCCTGCCTCTACCCCTGGCCACCACACTGGCTCTTCCAACCTGCCATGCTGCTGCACTTGCCTCCCCCTCTGAAGACCTGTCCTCAGTAGGCTTAGCAAACCAGGTGGGGTCAGTCACCTCATCGTCCTGCTGCTCTTCCTCCGAATCCTCTGTGCGCTCCTCCCTCGGACTTACTCCAATTACTACTGCCTGAGTGATAGACAACTGTGTCTCATCGTCATCGTCCTCCTCACCCACTGAAAGCTCTTGAGACAGTTGCCGGAAGTCCCCAGTCTCATCCCCCGGACCCAGGGAACTTTCCAAAGGTTGGGCATCGGTCACGACAAACTCCTCCGGTGGGAGAGGAACCATTGCTGCCCATTCTGGGCAGGGGCCCGAGAACAGTTCCTGGGAGTCTGCCTGCTCCTCAGAATGTGTCATTGTAATGGAGTGAGGAGGCTGGGAGGAAGGAGGAGCAGCAGCCAGAGGATTCAGAGTTGCAGCAGTGGACGGCGCAGAGCTCTGGGTGGTCGATAGATTGCTGGATGCACTTTCTGCCATCCACGACAGGACCTGCTCACGCTGCTCATTTTCTAATAAAGGTCTACCGCGTGGACCCATTAATTGTGAGATGAATGTGGGGACGCCAGAAACGTGCCTTTCTCCTAATCCAGCAGCAGTCGGCTGCGATACACCTGGATCAGGAGCTCAGCCTGTGCCCACACCCAGACTTGGGCCTCCGCGTCCTCGCCTGTGTCCACGTCCTCTAGGCCTACCCCTACCCCTCAGCATGGTGTATTACCAGTAGTGCAGAAACAGAACGCTGTAATTAAATGTGCCGCTTATTGGCCTGTGGTTGGAGGCTGACTTCGCTTATGGAACGCACAGCAGAGCCAGGAAAGAATTTTGCGCAAGCCAGCTGTAACACTTAGCTGGCTGCGTATTAATTAGGACTACTACCCCCAGCAGAGACGCAGTACACTCAGGACGGTCACAGGCAGCCCAAATAGATTTTTTTGTCCCAAATTTTTTTGGAAAAGCCCACTGCCTATATAGACAGTATATGTCTTTCACCTTTTTCACTGTCCCTGCCTCACCAGTACTGGCCCTATACTCTGTACAATGACTGCAGACTGAGGACGCAATGCTCTGCACGGCCGATATAGAAAAAAACAAAACAAATGTGCAACACTGCAAAAAGCAGCCTCCACACTACTGCACACGGTCAGATGTGGCCCTAATAAGGACCGTTGGGGTTCTTGAAGCCTAAAATCACTCCTAACACTCTCCCTATAGCAGCTCCAGCATCAGCAGCACTTTCCCTGAGCTATGTCAGAATGCATCTGTGGCGAGCCGCGGGAGGGGCCGATTTATATACTCGGGTGACACCTGATCTCGCCAGCCACTCACTGCAGGGGGGTGGTATAGGGCTGGAACATCACAGGAGGAAGTTGTAATGCCTTCCCTGTCTTTCTATTGGCCAGAAAAGTGCGCTAACGTCTCAGAGATGAAAGTGAAAGTAACTCGAACATCGTGTGCTCGCCTCTAGTAACGAGCATCTCGAACACGCTAATACTCGAACGAGTATCAAGCTCGGACGAGTACGTTCGTTCATCTCTAGTAAGGAAGCTTTTTCACGTAACGCTTCATCATTCGCACAAGCAATATATATGTTAGCGCTCGCTTGTGCAGACCGTTGAGGCAAATAAATAATTTGCTCGCTAAATCGTTCAGTTGTTCATAGTCGCTGCATAAGTGAATGTGTGACTGAGTGACTTCACAGAGGTGCTGCAATTTTCGGTAGGCTGTGTCACGGACGCAGTGCAGCCGAAAATCGCATGATCGATTGTCAGCCGTGACAACATCACAACTGTATTTCCCATTTCTATGCCCATTCAGATGGCCCAGGTTCGAAGAGTATGTACTGAGCCCGGGATACCATTGGGCGGGTAGAGAGAGTTTAGCTTTGCGGGGTGGAGAGGGGGAGAGAGTTTAGTAGAGCCTCTGCTAAACTCCCTCCCACCTCCCTTTTTCGGCAGCTCCCATAGAAGTCTATGGGACCAGTCGTATTCCAGCCAAAAGATAGTTCCAGAACTATCTTTTCCGGACGTTGTAAAAAAGGCAGACCAGAATGCGCATCGTATGCACTTTTCCTGCCAACCATTTTTACGCACCTGAAAATCGGCCATCTGAACTAATGTATTAGGAGGATCTAATGCATCAGTTAGTCACTTATGTTGGTCGCCTGTGAAAACAGGGCCAATATACGCTCATGTGAATCTTGTCCTCCGTTAGCCTGAGCCCGGCCATCTTGTCCTCCGTGAGCCTGAGCCTGGCCATCTTGTCCTCCGTGAGCCTGAGCCCAGCCGTCTTGTCCTTTGCGAACCTGAGCCCGGCCATCTTGTCCTCCACGAGCCTCAACCCGGCCATCTTGTCCTCCGCAAACTTGAGTGCAGCCATCTTGTCCTCCATGAGCCTGAGCCCGGTCATCATGTCCTCCGCGAGCCTGAGCCCAGTCATCTTGTCCTCCGTGAGCCTGCTCACCTTGTTCTCCGCGAGCCTGAGCCCGGCCATCTTGTCCTCTACGAGCCTGAGCCCGGCCATCTTGACCTCCGCGAGCCTGAGCCCGGCCATCTTGTCCTCCGCAAGCCTGAGCCTGGTCATCTTGTCCTCCGTGAGCTCGAGCCTGGTCATCTTGTCCTCCGTGAGCCCAGTCACCTTGTCCTCCATGAGCCTGAGCCCGCCCATCTTGTCCTCCGCGAGCCTGAGCCTGGTCATCTTGTCCTCCGTGATTCTGAGCCTGGTCATCTTGTCCTCCGTGAGCCCAGTCACCTCGTCCTCCATGAGCCTGAGCCCGGTCATCTTGTCCTCCGTGAGCCTGGTCACCTTGTCCTCCATGTGTCTGAGGCTGGTCATCTTGTCCTACATGAGCCTGAGCCTGGTGATCTTGCCTTCCAGCAATATATCGGGTCTTATATGATTCAGGACTTCTCTGTTTGTTACTCTTGCCGTCCAGGGCGGCAGCTTTCGCCATCACTACAGCTCCAAAGCATCAATCCTCCTTCTATTATCTTTTTCCGCAGTCCAGAAGTAAGGACGGAGGCCAACTAATTCTGCTAACATGAGATTAATGTACAGTGCTTGGTCTACAGACTACACTTTCCAGATGCAAATCACCACAACTGCAGATGTAACGCGCTCATGAGTTAATGAGTCGCGGCTCAGCACCGTTCTGCTATATGCATAGTGCTACTGAAATAGCTTAGCAGCGCCGCTGTAGCTGTTGAGTGCCTCAGATAGAATACTACTGCACTAATTCATTAATACCTGAAGGAAGATCAGACCCAAAAACTAAATATTGTTCCCAGGTGTACGTACCTTTTAAGGGTGGAGCCTTGCTACCATTAGTGCAATTTCCCCATATTGCTCACATTATAGGGGGAGCGCTACATCATGCACCTATTATTTCTAATGAAACTGTTCTTTTCACAGAATCCCGGATAATTAAAGTTTTTCCTCCCTATTGACAGATGGAACGAGTCCAAGACACACAGTGCAAGTGACAAGTGATTTACGCTCCGGAGAAGGTTAAGCTCACAGACACATCTGGTTTTGTGTGCGGTCCCCGCGGTTCGCCAGTTTTACAGATGTGTCCTGTGAAGTACACAGAGGTCATGAGACTTATTATAGTCACATAATGGCTGGGTTCACATTCAGACTCTAGGGCCCGCGTCTTAACGGGATATTTCTTTACAAGCAGCGGTCCCCGTTGTCAGACCCGCTGCAGACCCGTCACAATCTAGATCCTCTGAAGACGTGAAACGCGTTGTCGGCTTTTCATCGGGTTTACACATTAAACATGTTCTGTCGATGCTTAAAGCCGGTGCGTCCCCCAAAGAAAGCTTCGCAAGTGTCAAAAAAGTACAATTCCTTTTGAAATCAGTAGGACCCAATGTGTTATCAGATATTCTGATTCGTCGGTAAGGCTGCCTGTCCACGGGCTTTTTGCATTGCGTTCCCCGCCGCGATAATTTGATCAGAGTCTCCTAGTTAGTTTTCAGAAGTTTTACCTCTCCAACAATAGGTGGCGCTGTTACTTTTAAACCTTGGTACCGTGTTCCCCCCAAAATAAGACAGGGTCTTATATTAAAAAATATTTCTTTTTTACATGTATAGCTGTCTAGATACTATTTAAAAATCATGCTAAGGCCTATTTTCGGGATAGGTCTTATTTTCAGGGAAATGGGGTATAAGAGGCAGAATGTTTCCTAAGTGAAGCTAAAGGGGGTTTGATGCGGAATTACAGGCAGGTTTTAAGTCCTTTTTAATTCTGTATCAAAATGCACGGTTGGCGCGGTTTACCGCGGATTGCGATATGTCGTATGGCCTATTCCGTCCCGTGTGTAAGGTCCCTAAGGAGTACACCCAGGTTCCCTCTCCTATAAGCACCATAACCTAGTTTATGGTGCTTATCAGACAAAGTTCCCGTTAAGGAAATATTCCCTGTAATACCACAACTGACCACAAGGTGCTGCACTCAGCTATTTATAACTGTAATGTTTCTAATTCTCCGTTCAGATCTGCGTTCCGTTTTTTTCCGTTCTTGTCCAGCAAAGGGACAGAAAAACGGAAACAAATATGTCCATGTAATTTCCCGTTGACTGCAGTAGTGTTTTTACCCCTCTCTGTTTGTCGCGCCTATTCTGTCGAGTTTCAGTTTATTTTCTTTCCATGGAAACAATAGCGCAGTCTGCAGCAGTATGAGAAATATCAACCAATCACAGCGCAGCTTTCATTTTACCTCAGCAGTAGAAGGACTAGCAACTAGAGATGAGCGAGCATACTCGCTAAGGGCAATTATTCGAGCGAGCATTGTCCTTAGCGAGCATCTCCCCGCTCGGAAGAAAAGATTCGGCTGCTGGCGGGCGGGGATCGGCGGGAGAGAGCAGGGAGGAATGGAGGGGAGATCTTCTCCCCCGCTCCCCCCTGTTCACCGCCGCAACTCACCTGTCACCTGCGCAGGCACCCGAACCTTTTCTTCCGAACAGGGAGATACTTGCTAAGGACAATGCTCGCTCATCTCTACTAGCAACCAATCACAGCGCAGCTTTCATTTTATCTCAGCAGTAGAAGGACTAGCAACCAATCACAGCGCAGCTTTCATTTTACCTCAGCAGTATAATATAAAGCAACCAATCACAGCTCAGCTTTCATTTTACCTCAGCAGTATAATATAAAGCAACCAATCACAGCACAGCTTTCATTTCTTATACTGCTGAGGTAAAATAAAAGCTGCGCTGTGATTGGTTGCTAGGGACAACAAGGACAGATTTTCTTCTAGTGATGCGGATAGGCGCTGGTAACTGCAAGCGATGACTTGATCGGCATCACTATTGGTTTGTGTCGGCTGTCTGCGCTGGCAACTACTGGGGTATTGGTCTTGGCGATTGCGGTGGATTCAGGATATTCCCTGAAGCCTCCCATGTTGTTGTGCGCCCGGCGCAATTCCACAAGGCGAGTGAATGTCCCTTCTTACCAGAGGCGTAATTTGAAGCTCCCGGGCCCCAATGCAAAACTTGTAACAGGGCCCCCAACCAAAATGCTTTATACATAGTACTGAGCTCCCTATATGGAGAAGAGAGGCCTTATGGGCCCCCTAAGGCTCCTGGGCCCGGGTGCAACCGCATCCCCTGCATCCTCTATAGTTACGCCAGTGCTTCTTACTACCAATGGAAGGGCTCTTCCTTGTAGAGCGCTTCTAGAAGAGTGCGGCAGCAGGCTACTGACCCGCGGCCCACTGTGCGTTATAAATGGCCCGTGGCGGGTGCAGTCTTGTCCCAGATATTCCACTCAGACCCCAAAGCATCAAGTTCCGCCTTCTATTTCCAACCTTAGGATATATATATATATATATATATATATATATATATATAATCAATATCTTATAAATAGACCCCGATGTGGCTGATATTTGGTTGTGAGTCTCTCCTGCGCTCCGTGGTGTCAGACTCAGCTGTTAGCGCTCGGCATACGGACCGGACATAGCGATTTATTACGTGCTAAGTCTGGTAATAAGCTGGTAGCGGCTACAGAACGCCTAATTGTTCGCTGCCTGCCTGCTAGCATGTAGTAAAAAAGGAGCAAAATACATAATGGGAGTCAGATAGAATCCAGCGGCCACAGAGTTTTGTGTCACAGAGTAAGGCCGGTGTCACACGGGCGGATGCGCACACGCCAAATATGTACGCTCAATACGCAGCGTATAGAACCTGGTCATTTCAATTGGTTCGTTCACCAGTGCATATTTTCCGGCGCATTTCAGTCGCGCAAAAGAAAATGCAATCTGCTCCATTTTCCTGCGCATTTGTGCATCCCCATTGACTTTGCGCTAGGAGATACGTGAAACGCGGCATACTTGGAGGCGCGCGTAAAAATATGCACACGCTTGTGTGACGTCGGCCTAAGCTGCCTTCATACGGCCAAGAAAATCGTCCAAGATTTGTGCATTGTGAGACGCACAAACCGTGCGCGCATATGAACCCTATTTTTTCAGAAGGCGTCATACACATGAGCAATTTTTTTTTTGCAAATTGCGCTTGTCCTATCGTTGGGCGTGCCATCGCATCGCCCATTGTTTTCAATGGAACCGGCGGCAGCATCGCACCCTGTGCTGTAGGTGCGTGCCGTGCGACGTGAGGTCTTCCTATGAAAACAATGGCGGCTGACGGGATCGCTACTTCCTAGAAGTGATGCCAGGCGGTTTTGATATAAAAACGCCACGAGGGAAATCGCATGTTAGCGAGCGTGATATCGGGCCGTAATTAACTGACCAATATCGCCCTCGCCTGTGTGAAGTTTGCCTAATTGTCCCACAAATTGAATTGGTCGCAGACTGGTGTTCTGCGTCACCATTTATAGACATTGCCTAAATAGAACATGCTGCATTTTTTTTTCACTGCTCCGACCCTGTGTAGTTGATGGCGCTCATAATTCCAGGTGCAGCAATCACTGATTTCATTTAGAGCTGTGCCTGAAATTACAAGCACCGGCCACTACAGAGGGGTCGGAGCTGTGGCTACAGCTCCAAACATGGTGTAGCCCAGCAATGACAGCCAGCTCTGCCCGGAAAACCCTGTTAAACACAATTTTCACAAAATTGAATTCTGTCTCACAAAGCAATATAAAAAGGTACAGATGCCTCATAGCCTGCCACAGGGAATGCCGCAGTGGGAACACCACTCTATACAAGGTGGGTGGGAGGACGAAAACAGCTATACTGTTTCCATAATTCCCCTAGAAGTCAATGGAAGTTATGCTAACAGCACAGCACAGTGAGCTACGCTGTTTCCATAGCTCAGGAGTTAGAGAGACAATGTAGCTCGCTGCGCTGTTTGCGTAACTCCTATGGAAACAGCAAATCTTTCCCTGCTTGGCTGTTTTTGTAATTCCAACCACCTTGAGCAGCCAGGCTGGGGACAATGGGGCCACAACTAGAGATTGGTACAGGTCCTAGGCGTTGGAACTGGCACCTATCTGACTTTTCTGGCATCTCTCACGGATACGCCATATTCACATGAGCAAATATGATTTCACTTTGAACATAAATGCATTTTACATCAATTTTGCTGTATTCTTGTTTCATCCGAATCTAATTCAAAAAAATGGAACGTGGTAATGTAATTACCAACTAATGTCCTTTAAAATGCCTGTAGAAGTCAATGTGTAATTCTAAAGGAAACTCTAGATATCTGGTGTGCCCACCGTTGGTGGTTGGTAGCACCTCCATAATTCATTCGATTTTCGCCACTGACCCTAATGCTTTTTGGTTGCTAGACATTCATCTGGGACCATCAAGTTTGCTCCACCCCTTTTCTTTTCCATTAAAAACAATGGGCACATGAAAAAAAATACCGGAGTGCACATGCATACCATGTGAGGGCATTCTGTTTTTTTCATGCACACATTAGGGAAAATTTTCAAAGCCTGGCATGTCTGACACCGGGTTTACTATAATTTCCCACACATGGTGCACCCAATACATGAAAAAGTGTACGTCTCTCCATGTATTAGGTGCATCCCGCCACCTTTATGCGCCTTCTCAAAAACGTACACCAGGTCCAACGTATCAGACATTCATGGCCTAATTTACAACAGTTTCTGACATAAATTATACATAAATCTGTCGGTCCGGGGCAGCCACACCCCCTCCAGGCAAGCCCCGCCCACTCTTTTCAAACGTAGCACAGCTGGCGCAAACAGGCTAAAACCCACAAATTTTTGTAAAATTTCCCACTGGTGCTACAATTTGTGACTTTCTTACTTCACAAACTGGCATAAAAACATTTGTGGATAACTCCCAATTACTTTAACCCCTTAGTGACCAGTTTATTGCGTTTTTACGTCCCACATCATCGGGCTACGTATGAGGGGATCGTGCCGCGATCTCCCTCTATACATCGCGGCTGTTTCTTACAGCAGGTAATACCCTACGGTAACAGCTCCGATAAGGCGTGCGTCTCATCGGAGCTGTTAGCCCTTTAAATGCCGCTGTCAATTCTGACTGCGGCATTTAAATCCTCCCATCAGCCTCCCATGTGAGATTGCAGGGAACCATGCGGGTGTCATGTCAGCCGGGGGGCTTTCTGAAAGGCCACAGGGATGTCATGGCAGAATGCTATCAAGCCATGCCCATTGGGTAGCTTAATAGACTTCGCAGAATGATGTAATGCTATGGCCCGCCTGCTCCCCCTGCAGAGAAGGATGCCGTATATCAGCCAGGTGTGAAAGCCCATACGATATACTGTCATCTGAAGGCGCCCTGGGTTTGATATCGTAGTAATCGTACTGACCCATAGAAGAAAGTTATCGCATCATTTTTTTTTGTGGCAATTTGTGCGCCGTAGAAACAAAACGCACTGAAAGATGGCGGAATTTCATTTTTTTTTTCATTTCTCTCTACTTGTAATTTTTTAAAAAGTTTTTCAGTACATTATATGGTACAACTCGTCCCGCAAAAAACAATCCCCCATACAGCTACGTATAAATAAATGCATTTATAAAGGAGTTACGATTTTTTAAAAGAGGAGAGGAAAAAACGGAGATCGGGAAAAAAAAAACCTTGGTCACTTAGGGGTTAAGGTTCTAATGCCTGAGTTTGCAGTTGATAGAACTCAGATCCATTAGGTTATGTTCACACGTAGCAGAAATTGCGCAGATTTTCTCAGTTGAAAATCTGCACCAAAATCTACATCAAAACAGTGTCAAAAGCCACATCAAATTCTGCACCATTTGTATAGATTTTGATGTGGATTTTGACACGGATCCGCAGGTGACTTCACCCATTCAATTGAAAGGGTGATATCTGTTGCAGATCTGCATCCAAAACCACATCAAAATCTTCCTGTATGGTGCTCGGATGAGTAAGCAGTTACTCGAAAAGACCGATGCTCTCTCGAGCATCAGCCTTAAATGAGCGTGCTCGCTCATCTCTACTAACCATCCAAACCTGGCTATTGGACCAGACCTGGTATGGCTGGCAGCTGACCCTATGGGTTAGTGGTAGAGGAGCAAGGATTAAGGTGGGTAACTTGCCCTTCATTAAGCTGGAAGATGGGGAGGCCCCTGCCTACAAGCATGGTGATCGTCCTGATAGGAACCTTGGGTCTGACTATCCCTGACAGGACACAGGGTTGATGAACTGAATGCAGGACACACAGAACAGGACTGACTCAGCAAGGAAATGAGAATGATGCAAAAGGCTGGGAGCAAATGGACAGATGCACACAGCCTGATGCACAAAGCAAAGAGCATACAGGATAAACATATAGATACACAGACAGGGCAGTCCAAAGACTGGCGACCTAGCTATGCTGAGTGTCTGGAACAAACACACAACAATTCTGAGGTATGGGTGGGGTGTCCCCAACTACCTTAAATAGTAAGGCAATTACCACTTAAACTGCAGCTGAGCTATGAGTGCCTGAGCAGGGTTAACTAGTGCATTGCTGGAAAAAATGGAAACAAAGAGTATATTCATACAGAAGGAGCAGAGTAATGCCTGTATCTGCCTGGAATAGCAAGAGAGTGGCAGACACAGGTAGCAGATCTAACAGGAGGGATTCCCCGTAGCGGAGATGGATTGGTTCCCTTGCAGGGGAGAAGTAGGGATTCCCCTGAACCCCTCCATCCTGCTGCGAGGAGAGCAGAATTACTAAGCAGTCGAGCTGGACAGATATCCCCGCTGTGGGGAGAGAGGAATTCCCCAGCAGCAGAGCTGGAAGAATATCCCCGCTGCGGGGAGAGAGGAATTCCCCAGCAGCAGAGCTGGAAGAATATCCCTGCTGTGGGGAGAGAGGAATTCCCTAGCAGCGGAGCTGGAGGGATACCCCCATAGTGAGGGAGAAGGAGGTATTCCCTCCTTCTCTCCCTGCTATGGGTGAAGCCTCCTTCTCTCCCCATTATGGAGGAATCCCTTGAGCTCCGCTGCTGGGGAATTCTTCTATCCCCGCAGTGGGGAAATCCCTCCAGCCCTGCAGATGATGGGAGCCCTCGGCATTGAAGAGGGTTCCCTGGGGACTCCCTTCATCTCACTCTCTCTCCCTGCAGTGGGGAAATCCCTCCAGCCCCACAGAGATAAAGGGAACAGTAGCAATCCTTACCCCTTCCCTTTCTGTCCAGTTCCCATAGGAGTAACGAAAAGTCCTGCGCGTCGCGCAACAAAGATAGGTCGGGTCGTATCTTTTCACTCAGCAGGGAATTTGAGTTTCTATAGAAAACCATTGGTTCTAATAGACACTCTTTTTAACGCATGTAAGTTAGCTGCACGAATTCCCCCGTGTGAAAAAGCCCTAAAACACAACAAAAACTGATGTAAAAAGCACACAGTACACTCGCCGAGAAATTGGTCAGTTTTTCATTGACAGAAATCGCACCTGCCTGTTTGAATAAGGCCTGATGGGTAATTTTGGTGCAGAGAACACACCAAAATAGGACATGTTACAGTTTTTCTAACATGGACTATTGGACAATTGCATGTGTGAATGATCGCCTTCCTTTTAAGGGCTCAGTCAGACGGGCATTTTAACGTGCAATTATTCGCGCGTAAAAAAGATCGCACTGCGCGCAATAAAAAAAAAAACGTGTGACCGCGTCCATTGCCACCCGTATGTTCTATCTTTTGCAGGTGCGAATTTTATGCGCATGTAAAATTCTGGCATGTGACTGTTAGATTAAAAAGCATTGGTTTTATTAGATGTAAATTGGAAACGCACAAAAAATGCGCAGCGAACAAATGTCCGTCTGACTGAGGCCTAAAGAGTCCAAGTACCGTCCAAATTCAGTCAGTTACAAACTTGGACATTATACATTTTTTTCACTTTATTTTATATTAGTTTTTTTTTTTTTTTTAACCGTCAAGATACCATGTTTACCACTAGGTGGCAGTAAACTGCAAGAAACCCTTATTTCATAGTTTAAAAAAAGGCCATTTGAGCTACTGAAAAAAGTTCACGCCTGCTCTGCCTGATTTATGGGATTTTTTTTTTCCTTTTTCTATAAAATACTCAGCGCTAAAACGAGTTCAGTGTCTCTGAACGTCTCCCTGTTCTTGATCTATTACCGCAGTAGACAATAAGAATGTATTTACTATTATTACTTTGTCTCCTTTTATTGCAGCTCCTATATGTGAGATTATTTTGTAGGTTTGTGGCAGATCCCAGACATATCCCACGATTCACCGTCTCTATTGTTGCTCTTCATGTTTAGGTCCGGCATAATAACCGCTGTATATTTCCACACAAGTGTCCGTGTAGACATGCGGGGAAGGATTACGCCCCGGGGGAGTCCGTGGACCAAGACTGTAACACATGGTAAATATATGGAACTGAGTATATGCTCTAAGCCTAAATAGTGTCTTATTCTTCATTTTTGCACGCACCTAGGTGTAATACATTTGCCCCTCCGCCAGGATGAGCCTGATGAGCTCCAGATGTGTTTTTTACCCTGCGGTTTTGCCCAGACTGTCGCACAACCTGCTGCATATTGCGTGCGCACTAGGGGGCATTTGGTGCGCAAATGCACACAAAACAAAGTATTTTCTATTATTTGCACGCTTGAGAAATGCACGCGCAAAACAAGGGGAATCGGAATGAACATATTGATAGCAATTGGTTCTATTCTTTGCGTATTGCACACAGAAATATGCGTGCAAATATGTCCGTGTGAATCCGCCCGGAGGCTTTGTTCAGACGAGCGTATATCAGCCGCCGTTTTCATGGTGGGCCGATATACGCTAACATCTTATGCATTAGATCAGATGGGCCTATTACTGCAGCGTTAAAGCACCCGGCCGGCAAATATAGCGCAGGGCAGGAAAGATAGTCCTGGAACTATCTTTCCCGGACAGAATACGGCCGCTGCCATAGACTTCTATGGGAGACAATGACTGCTGCCCGAGAAGGAAGGTGGGAGGAAGTTTAGCAGTGTGATTGCTAAACTCCCTCCCCCTTCTCTCCTCCTCTGCGCTCCTTGACGGCTGTTTGCAATGGGAGGGGGCTATTCTCCAGCCCTGCCCACTTCCATTACTGGCTGCCAACAGGGGGTGGAGAGAGGTGGGAGCTTAGAACACTAGCTCCCGCCCCATCCCGCCTCCACCCCTTGCCTGGGATCTGGCAAAGGGGAGGGAAGGGGGAGACAGCTTGGCAGAGCTTAACTGTCTCCCCTACCCAAAGGCATTGCGGGCTTCATGTTCGTCCCGTTCGTGAGTTTTTATGCCGCCGGCAGGCACACGTAAAAACGCAGATGCCCGTGTGAAAGAGCCCTTAGGCTGTATTGACACAGACAAAAGCAATATGGTTCCGTGAAACTTGGACCGATATCACATTCTTAAACCTGCGAGTTTCGTAAAAAGTGCATATTGTTCCAAAAGGAAAACATTAAAAATCACATCATCCTCACACCTACAGTTATCCGCAAAATTGTTCAAATAATGCAAATCGTGCGAATAATGGGTTGTATTTCCATGCAAGTTATGTGTCTCGCAATGCAGGAAACTCACGCAATAATATCGGGCATTTAAATATTGCCTAAAGAAAAGGTTATAGTTTGGTCTCAGGATAAGATTAAGTTTTTGAGGGCCACCTGCCTATGCCATCTCTAGGACCCAGACTTTGATTGATCACCTTATCACAGCCTTATGAAAATCGCGACCATCTGATGTATTGGATTCCAATGCATCAGTTCAGATGGACGATTTTCCTGTACGTAAAAATGGTTGGCCGTAAAAGATAGCATATGCAGTGCGCATTCCAGACGGCCGTTTTTGCGTTGGCTGGAAAAGATAGGTCTGGAAATATCTCTTTAGACAGAATACGCCGGTCGGTCCCATAGCCTCCAATGGGAGCCAATGAGAGTTGCGGGGAAAAGGAGCTGGGAGGGAGTTTAGCAGCGACTCTGCTAAACTCTCTCCACCTTCCCTCTCTTTTACTCTTGCTGGCTGTCGGCAAAGGCAGGGGCGGGAAATTAGCACACTAGCTCCCGCCCCGTCCCGTTGTAGGTTGCCAGCAAGGGTCGGAGAGGGGATGGGAGTATAGCACACTAGCTCCTGCTCCCTCCCTTTGCCGACAGTCAGCAAGGGGCGGAGGGAAGTGGGAGGGAGTTTAGCGAAACGAAAGGGCCATCTGAATGGGCTTTAAAATAGAAGATGCAGCCATGACTCGGTCACGGCTTCCGGACATAGCAGCGCCCGTGTGAAGGAGCCCTTAAACAGAAAAGTTGGCACATGTGCATGATCATTTTCCATGAAGTTTATGAGAAAAATGGAGCTGCAGAGCCTGATCATAGCCGGCTTTAGCTATATGCAACACATGCATCACACAGGACGCCTGCTACCAGCTTGTAGGGGAGGCACTAGGCAGATGTAGGCTGCAGGGTGTTCACCCCTTCCCCAGATCTTCCCGGCTAGATGATCTTCTGTGCAGGAGCCTCTGATGGAGCTACATAGATCATCCATCTCCTGGCTTTGTTTCCTCCCCACTTATATTTTGAGGTGCTACTGTCAGGCCTTTGGTAGCCATGTAACACAATCCCTTAGTATTTCTACTGAGTTTAGCTCTGGTGTTGTATCTATGTACTGAGCTTGGTTCTGCTACTGTATTTATGTTATGAGCTTGGTTCAGGTACGGTATTTATTTACTGGTATGGGTATATTGCTATCTTGCTGCTTTCTGCCCCCCAAAAATACAGACAGACTGCTTATCAGTGCAATTTATAGAGTTTTTTTCTTATGTTGGGAAGGCTGGGAAGATTGCCAAAAAATTCAGCACAGGGTTCTACCTAACCTAAAGCTAGCACTGTGCCTGATCGCATATATGGGGAACTGGCATCTTTCCAGGACAAAGAAAAAGGTTGGTCATTGGCATATTGGGCTGACGAAGACAGTGGACCGCAGTGTTGCCCGCTTCCGCAGTTCCATAGATTCTGACTGGAGCACCTGTGCAGTGAGAAGGAATGGGCGGCCTGGGACCCCAGTGGTAGTAGTTGTGGAGTTCCCAGCAATCATCATTGATATTTGTTTTGGGGGTGAACATTTTTTTCATGTGAATACCCCTTCAAAAACTATATTTTGCTGCCTTGATTTATCTTCTCCAGCTTCACATCTTCTTGCTTTCTTGTGAAAAGTGGATGTTCTTACATTTGGATTGTGCATACGCTGTTTTGGGTGTGGACTACACAAGTAGTGACGTCCCAGTCACCATAATAAAGAGTAAACAGATTCCCATTCTGATCCCATTAAAACTAAATCATCTGTTAATTTGGAAATGAATCAGGATATAATAGCTCGAAAATTACTCAGTGATAGTTGGATTGTGTTTCATAATCACTTTTAATTGGTCATTTGGGTATAATAATGCATTTGACTACATGTGCCCCATAAATTGTAGTATTACAAGCATGTGTGTGTACTGCGGCTTGGATTTTAAAGAAATTGTTTTTCGTGGGATGTCACCAAAACAGCTGTTGTTTTGCTGTTTTTGGATTACATAAATTAAGGAATATATATATATATATGATCTATCTATCTATCTTTCTATCACATATCTATCTTTCTATCTATCTATCTATCTATCTCATATTTATCTATCTATCTATCTATCTATCTCCTATCTATCTATCTCCTATCTATCTATCTCCTATCTATCTATCTATCTATCTATCTATCTATCTATCACATATCTATCTATCTATCTATCTCATATCTATCCATCTCCTATCTATCTATCTATCTATCTATCTATCACATATCTATCTATCTATCTATCTATCTATCTATCACATATCTATCTATCTCATATCTATCTATCTATCTATCTATCTATCTATCACATATCTATCTATCTATCTATCACATATCTATCTATCTATCTATCTATCTATCTATCTATCTATCTATCTATCACATATCTATCTATCTATCTATCACATATCTATCTATCTATCTATCTATCTATCTATCTATCACATATCTATCTATCTATCTATCTATCTATCTATCTATCTATCTATCTATCACATATCTATCTATCTCATATCTATCTATCTATCTATCTATCTATCACATATCTATCTATCTATCTATCACATATCTATCTATCTATCTATCTATCTATCTATCTATCTATCTATCACATATCTATCTATCTATCTATCTATCTATCTAGCTATCTATCTAGCTATCGCATATCTATCTATCTATCTATCGCCTTAAAGAGTTTTAATGAAGCAGGTTGCGGTGACAAATAGTGGCAGCATTTTTTACAAAAATACCAACTATAGGGGTTGCGGGGGATATGATTGCACCTGGGCCCAGGAGCCTTAGGGGGTCCATAAGGCCTCTCTTCTCCATATAGGGAGCCCAATACTATGAATAAAGCATTATAGTTGGGGGCTCTGTTACAGGTTTTGCATGAGGGCCCAGAAGCTTCCAGTTACACCTTTGACTTGAATATTACACATTCTTAACCAGACATTCACACTTGTAACATGTATTCACATATCTATGTATGGGGAACACCCCAGTGGGAAAAGGCACTTCAAGCTCCAAATATTACTAACCACTGTCTTACAAGTACTCCATACTCAACGTCATACCCCGTACTATTTTCTCGAAGGTCTGCGGCATGTCAACATCATAGCCTCATGTACCCTAGGTATCGGAGTGCACCATAAATTTGAGAGTCCCACGTCACAGCAGACTCAATGCACTGTTGGTGCAACATGTCATCTCCAGTTCCCTTTCGTCTCACATACTTGTTTTTTTTTCTGTGGATAATGCAGCTACCCTGAAGTGCCTTGTTTCCTGTCACAGTATGTCACCGCTATACATCACATATTACCAATAAATGTCAAACTCTTAAATGCAGCATCTCAATTCCCAACCTCCCCATTTCATAGTCCTGATACTCCGTTTGTCATATA
Organism: Eleutherodactylus coqui; assembly: GCA_035609135.1. Classification (NCBI taxonomy): domain Eukaryota; kingdom Metazoa; phylum Chordata; class Amphibia; order Anura; family Eleutherodactylidae; genus Eleutherodactylus; species Eleutherodactylus coqui. The sequence continues at coordinate 26,779,080 of CM069406.1, forward strand.
CGTCAGTCCATCATAGTCTCTAGTGTGTGCACACTAAACAGTTGTTAGACCAGTCTTATGTATCCAGCAGCATTGTTGTCGTTCTGGGTCTATGGCAATGTTTGTTATTTAAGGGACTGAGTCTTCTGTGTGAAGGGAGACTCCCTTTCCTTCCACGTAGTGGGGTGTCAGTTTTAGCCCACAGGTCATCAGAACCTTCTCGTTGGCAGCTCACTTCTTTAGCCCCAGTCGTCAGGACCTTTCATTGTCCATTTCAGCCCTGCTTGCTCTGCTCCCCAGCATTTGGACAGCAAACACACCACCCTTTCAGAAAACGTGGCCAACACCTCACTGGCCGCTCTGACGTGACTTCTCTCACTCAACTCTGCTGCTCTCCAATACTGTAGCTGCATGACTGCTCTCACATGCTGCTGCTCTCTGTGTCCTCTTGTGAGGCAGCTGTAATAATCTATCTGGCCAAGATGGCCACCGTGACATCAATAAGTCCCCATTCATTGTCCCAGCACTGAAGCAGTACTAGTGAATTCCAGGACATTTCTGGCTGTGTGATGAAAAGTCCTTTTCACTTCACAATAACAACATCACAATAAAAAATCATGTGATCTCTGTCTCTGCAGGTCCTTGATCAAGAAGTCTACCCATATACAGACAGGCAAATCAAAAGAGGTTTATTCACTTACGTTCCCCCTTACATTATTAGCAAAGTAAATGCACATTAGTATTGCCAAAGTGATAGGAAAATAGGGATTTAGGGTTAAGGACACATCTGGGGTAGCTTGTCCCACCAAAAAAGAGGGGCACTTGGGAAGTATGGGGGTAGGGAGTATAGAAATTCATAGCATATCACACTCCTTTCAGTCTTTGGTAGGCACTAATGCAGTGACCGAGGAGCGGGTCATGGCCTAGGAGACAGCAGGGTAGAGTTTGGTCCTTGTCACGGTGGCTCTACCGTCTCCCACCTGGAGGGCAACACGTCCAAGGGCCGAGGCCAGGTTAATAAAGGGGAACCCAAGTAATGGATTACCTTGGGTCCTGTTTTGTTTCGTGACGCCACCGTTTCTTCCACAGCGAGGGATCCCTGGATGATGAAGTAAATCCTCTTCTGTATAGCTTCCATGGGGGGATTCCAAGGTGACGGAGTAAATCCGCACACTGGTTAAGACACAGAACCGGACACAGATGGGAGACTGGTAGTTTAACTTAACTTCATGGACAGAAACAATTTCAGCAGCTTCTTGACAAATGGTGTGACAGGAAAAACTCATTTACTAGGCCATCCTCTCGGCCTCCTACATTCTGTGTCTGTGAGTTGAAGGTACCCACAGACAGCTGCCTTGCACTCCTCTCTCCGACCGGCCTAGAACAGATCTCCCTAGACTCTCCGCTTGCAAAGACATATATCAAGCATCATCACGTGATGGACAAAAAGATACAAAACCAGACAGTCATCCCACCTACCAGACATTTAACCCTTTCAGTACGGAAGCTATGCAATGCACACCATTCTTGCAACATGAAAGACACTGACAACATAATACTGAGCATACAAACCATTCAGTTAGGGCCCCGTTGTACTGGGTCACTACATTAATATGTTGGGCTGCTCGGGCCGTTGTGTTTTCCTCTTCCCTAGCAGGATGTAGAGTTTTTCTTCCTCCTGCATGGAGCTGAAGTCCAGGCAGAGATGACAAAGAATCCTGTAGTTAGTGTCCCTCACTGGTGAGTATCTGGGGCATCACAGCAGGAAGTGATCCTCATCCTCCTCGGCTTCCTTGTTGCACTGTTGGCTCAGTCTGCTCTCTCTGGGCTATCAAGTTATAGTCACTAGCAGCACTCGTAGCAAATGGAATCCAGCCAGGGCGAAGCTTGTGCAGAGCCGCTAATTAAGGATTCCAACCATGATACAAAAACAAATCCATGTAGAAAAAGAGGTAGTGGCAGCCTCAAATGGTGTAGGTGAAACATGATTTTATTCATTCCATCCATTAAAAATGCGACGTTTCGGCCACAAATGGCCTTTTTCAAGCATAAAAGACTCAGTAAAAACCACATTTATAATAACATAGAATTACCAATTACCCAATCACCATAAGAGCCTCCCACTTCTTCTTTGAAGTATCAACATTAGGCACCTGTAACAAACAGGTGTACTCAATGATGTATAGAAAGACATAATAGATGTTATCTTCATTACCGTGCCGTGCCGTCATTCTCCAGCATCCTAGAAGTAGAATCATAGATGGTAGAGTTGGAAGGGGCCTCCAGGGTCATCAGGTCCAACCCCCTGCTCAGTGCAGGATTCACTAAATCATCCCAGACAGATATTTGTCCAGACTTTGTTTGAAGACTTCCATTGAAGAAGAACTCACCACCTCTCGTGGCAATCTGTTCCACTCATTGATCACCCTCACTGTCAGAAAGTTTTTTCTAATATCTAATTTGTGTCTCCTCCCTTCCAGTTTCATCTCATTGCTTCTAGTCTTTCCTTGTGCAAATGAGAATAGGGCTGATCCCTCTGCACTGTGACAGCTCTTCAGATATTTGTAGACAGCTATTAAGTCTCCTCACAGCCTGCTTTTTTGCAAGCTAAACATTCCCAGATCCTTTAACAGTTCTTCATAGGACATGATTTGCAGACCACTCACCATCTTGGTAACTCTTCTCTAAACTTGCTCCAGTTTGCCTAAGTCTTTTGTAAAATGGGATTCCCAGAACTGAACACAGTATTCCAGATGAGGTCTGACTAAGGAAGAGTAGAGGGGGATAATGACCTCACATGATCTAGACTCTATGCTTCTCCTAATACACCACAGAATTCTGTTTGCCTTTTTGGGTGCTGCATCACATTGTTGACTCATGTTCAGTCTATGATCTATTAGTATACCCAAGTCTTTTTCACATGTGCTGCTGCTTAGCCAAATTCCTCCCATTCTGTATGTTGTTTTTTCATTTTTCTTGCCCAGATGTAGGACTTTGCATTTCTCCTTATTAAATACCATTCTGTTAGTCGCTGCCCACTGCTTTGTGTCGTTGGCAAATTTGATCAGTTTTCCATTAATTCCCTCCTCTAGATCATTTATAAAAATGTCGGACAACACTGGGCCTAGGACAGAGCCTTGTGGTACCCCACTTGATACATTCTTCCAGTTGGATTTGCAGCCATTTTATGACTAGACTTTGAGTACGATCACTCAGCAATTGTGAATCTACCTAACAGTTGCCTTGTCAATCCCATATTTGGTCATTATTTTTCAATAAGTATGGTATGAGATACTTTGTCAAATGATTTACTAAAGTCAAGATATACTATATCCACCGCATTTCCCTGATCAACTCAGTCAGTGATTTTGTCATAGAAGGAAATTAGATTCGTCTGGCATGACTTGTTTGTTACAATCCTATGCTGCCTCTGGTTAATTACTCCATTTTCATCCAAGTACTTGCATACATGCTGTTTAATAATTTGTTCAAAGATCTTTCCCGGTATAGAAGTCAGGCTCACAGGCCTGTAGTTTCCTGGATCCACCTTCTTCCCTTTTTTGAAAATAGGGACAACATTTGCCCTTTTCCATTCTTCTGGGACTTCTCCTGTTCTCTAGGAATATTCAAAGATTATGGCGACAAAGTGACAAAGCGCATGCGCGAGAACCTTAAGGTCCGGCGATAGTAATAAAGCAGCGGCTCACAGAGGGGAGGCACTGTGCATGCTCGAGAGTGTGCTAAAACACCGCGAGATGGAGGTTGCTGGATTCCCATGGTAATGTTTCTAGCAAGGAAGCTGACATATTGCCAATACGATCCCAACATGTAATTAGGATAACCGATGCTCATCTCAAGAATCGGGTTGACTGGCAATATGTATAGAAATAAGTTTTGGCATGGGCGTATCTAAAGCTTATTCTTATCTAAAGCTGAGATTAATCTAAATCTGATGTTCATTAATTAGCCCATATGATAATGTCGTACCAGACAATGTAATTTAAGTACCCACAAATGCTAGTGGAAATATCCGCAAAGGAAAAAATGAATATAATAAGCTACCTTAATGGGCTAAGAAAACCCAAAGGGGGAGAGCATATCATGCCAACTGAAAAGTCATATTTTAAAGGGGTTCTGACATGAAAAAAAAAAATTTGTACTCACCTTGCCTGGCCTGGCCCGATCGCCAGGCATGTCCCCTCCAGCCGGCATCTTCTTCTGTGCCTTTAAAGCAGAGCAGGAGCGGTCAAAAAGACCGCTTCCTGCTCTGGTCCGTCCGTCAGGCACTTCCGAGGTCAACGGACGGACCGCCACAGCAAGCACGTCACTAGCAGTGCTTGCTGTGGGCGGCCCGTCCGTCCGGCTGAACTCCGGAGTGCTGAGCATGCGCAGTGGAGACGCGGCCCGTCCTGACTCCTGTCAGAGGGCACCTCTCCACTGCGCATGCGCGCGATCCCGGAGCGGCGCGGCTGCTGGAGAAAGAAGACTGCCTGCCGGGAGGCATACCAGCACTTTCTGCTTAGGTTAAGCAGCGCTGCTGATTAGAGCCACCTGATTGGCTCTTCGGCACCACGTGACTGCACAGCGTGCACCAATCAGGTGGCTCTAGTCAGGCTGCTTAAAGGGGTTGTCCGGCCATAAACATTAGGTCTCATTACTTCTGTTTGCCAATTTCCATGCACTTTGTAATATACATTGTGCATGGAAAATGAAGCAAACAGAAGTTTTGGACTTACCTGAAGGGATGCCCCCCCCTGTGTTGCTCCTCCGTCGTCCCTGGTTACCACAAGAATCTTCTCTTCTTGTCGGGCCAGCTCTTGTCGGCGCGGGAACGAGCCCCTTCTCATCCGCGCATGCGCAGTTCTTCTCTCTGCAGCCGGGACCGATATACGATCTTCTTGTGTGCAGGGGGGGGAGGATGGAAGAGCCTCAGAGCAGGAACTGAGCTCCCGCCCCCTCTCTGCCTCCTCTCCGCCCCTCTGCAGTATTTGCAATGGGGAGAGCCGAGACGGGGGCGGGGCTAATTTGCGGACCTTAGCCCCGCCCCTGTCCCGCCTCTCCTCATTGAAAATAGTGCAGAGGGGCGGAGAGGAGGCAGAGAGGGGGCGGGAGCTCAGTTCCTGCTCTGAGGCTCTTCCATCCTCTCCCCCCTGCACACAAGAAGATCGTATATCGGTCCCGGCTGCAGAGAGAAGAACTGCGCATGCGCGGATGAGAAGGGGCTCGTTCCCGCGCCGACAAGAGCTGGCCCGACAAGAAGAGAAGATTCTTGTGGTAACCAGGGACGACGGAGGAGCAACACAGGGGGGGGGGCATCCCTTCAGGTAAGTCCAAAACTTCTGTTTGCTTCATTTTCCATGCACAATGTATATTACAAAGTGCATGGAAATTGGCAAACAGAAGTAATGAGACCTAATGTTTATGGCCGGACAACCCCTTTAACCTAAGCAGAAAGTGCCAATATGCTGCCGGGAGCTGACCCCCCGATGTCAACAACAACAGGAGACAAGGTAAGTGTTATCTTTTTATGCTTTAGCAGCTATTAAACCATGGGTTCCCTGGGTCCATTAGGCAGACCAGGGAACAATGGCTGCTAAAGCATAAAAAAATTATTTGTGTCAGAACCCCTTTAATGGGAGTCTATTTGTGTAATAGAGCAAATTACATATTGGTCATCAACCCACTCTATGCACATATTCAATAGGGGCATGCAAAAATTAAACAGTAAAAGGCGGAACACAATCCAAGTGTCATCAAACAACTTTATTAATAATTAAAATTAAGCAGCCATAAAGAGTCACCATAGCACCACACAGGAAAAATGCAGAATGGCAGCACAGCAAGGCAGGAAAACCCTCAAAAATCGAAGAAAGTCTGAAAAACAACACAGAAGACAATCTAAATAGTAATAAAAACATATACCAAGAAAAATTAAACACAGAAAAAACGACTTCAGATATAGGGCATATAATAGTACTCAACGTTAAGACCACCAGGGGTCAATGGATTCAAATTATGAATCCACATCAACTCTTCCTTTTTCAGTAACCACTCACGATCCTCACCCCTTAGAAAGAGGTGGGACATGGTCGATGACGCAAAATCTTAACTGGCTAATACTATGCTTTTTTTCAATAAAATGCTTTGAGACTGGAAGTTCCCTATTGCCTGTTCTTATCGTGCTTTTATGCTTGCTCATCCGTGTCCTCAGCTCCATCGTGGTTTCCCCAACATGCTTCATGGACATGTGATGAGGTAAACAACGTAGGAGGATCTGCAGGTAAACCTACCCTTGATCTTATATCACTTACCAGTTTGAGGATGACCAAACTACTGCAGCAAGGAAAATCGCCATTTTACGAGGGGCTAGAAGCATTTAAGTATCAATGGTTTTTTCAATCAATGTTGAAGGATAGCCCCTAGAAATAAATTTTTTACCCATTTCATTTAACCCCTTCCCACTCCAGGGCTCCCTCTGTGTCTCCATCCGGCTCTTGCGATGTTATCGCGAGAGCCCGGCCTGTCGCCATGGCAACAGGACACCTGACACAGGCGTTCCGTATTGCCAATGCCTATTATCGTTGTATAAGTGATAAGGCATGGCAGGGCAGTAGCCCTGCCATGCCTTATCACAGCGATGGGCAGTACTGTGGTCAAAGTCCCCCAGAGGGACACAAATGTTATAAAAAAAAGATTTAAAAAATTAATTTAAAAAATAGTTAAAAAAACCCTTTTTTATGCTTTTTCTCAGATTAGCATAAAAAAAGGTAAAAAAAATTAAAACCCCACATATTTGGTATTGTCACATCCATAACGACACGTACAATAAGCTGCACATGCTTTTGACTGTGCATGGAAAAAAGAGTTAAAAAAAAACGCTAAAAAACTGAGGCAAAATGCTAATTTTTAGCATTTTGCCTCACTAAAAAGGCAATAAAAGTGATCAAAAAAACCGTATGTACCCCAAAATGGTACCAATAAAAATTACAGCTCGTCTCGCAAAAAATAAGCCCTCATAGAGCTCCGTAGATCAAAAAATTGAAGAGTTACAGGACTTTGAATGCAGCGATTTAGAAAAAAAAAAAGGATTTCCAAAAAAGGGTTTTTATTGCAGAAAAGTGGAAAAACTTTAAAAAAAGTAAGAATTTTGGTATCGTTGTAACCGTACCGACCCGCAGAAAAAATGGATTGTCTTATTTATGCTGCATGATTAAAGCTGTAAAAAAAAAAATCTATGGCAGAATTGATGCGTTTTCTCTCCCTGCTATCATAAAAAGAAATAAAAGTTTTACAATATAGTCAATGTACCCAAAAATGATGCCAATAAAAACTACAGTTTGCCACGCAAAAACAAGCCCTTATACGGTCGTGTCAACGGAAAAATAAAAAAATTATGACTTTTGATAAATGGAGAAGAAAATCTGCCAAAAATCGTTGCGTCGTTAAGCCCAAAATAGGCCGTGTCATTAAGGGGTTAATCTTTTATCGACATGTCTGCAATCCTATGAACCCGAAGGCGCTGGCTCCACGGGAGCGAATTAACCATGCTCCATGATTGCTGCTATAGTGCAAGGTACTGTTGCGATCAGTCGGTTTGGTAAAAAGATCTATAACCAACCTGTTAGAATCAATCGAGACTATTACATTAGGAAATTGAAATGAAACCTTAGAATAATTCAAAGTAAATTGAATTTCACGTGCAAAGGCGTTAAGAGACTGATGGAAGGACTAGAATTCTGATGGAACCCTCCCAAACTCGAAGGATGTCATCTATATAACGTTACCATTTTTTCACCTGTGGCCAAAAGAGATAAGAATAGACTGCGTCTTCCTCGAATTTATGCATAAAAGCGTTAGCATATGTCGGCGCCATATTATAACCCATTGCGGTCCCATGCCGCTACCTGTAGTACACCCCATCAAAAACAAAGTACTTATTGACCAGGATGTACTTAAGTAGCGACAGGGCAAAATTGACCTTACTGGGAGGCCAATCTGATGAATCCAAGTAATGTTTAATAGCCTCTAAACCCTTTGCATGTTCAATAGATGTTTATAAGGAAACAACATCCAAGGTAGCCAAAACAGTCAGAAATCTCAAGGTCACGTACTTTGGTTAAGAAATCCCCTGTGTCTCGGATATATGATTCAGCTATTTTGGCGAATGGTCTCAGGAGTTTGTCTAAAAATGTAGCAGAATTACTAAATAAAGATCCACAACCTGAAACTATAGGTCTTCGGGGAGGGTTAAACAAATCCTTATGTATCTTTGGTAAGATATAGAAGGTAGGTATCCTTGGATATTGTACATCCAAGTATTTGACTAAGCCATTGTCAATTGTACCATCCAAGAGGACATCATTCAAAAGTACTCTCTCTGGGTTGGTAGTACTGTTGGTACTGCCGTGACTTAATAACCAGTCTCTGGGCGCATAGCCTACATCGGCTCAGAATTTGTTGGTCTTGAGCGTCTGTCTCATCCAACATCCGACTATCGCAAACTTTCAAACCAAAATTTGTTTTTCAGTGTTTGTCAAGGTAGAACATGGGAATGTACAAAAAATGTTTGTGACGGCACCTGCTCAGCCATCGGAGTGTCACACTACTTCACATTCGACGGCTTGATTTACAACTTTCCTGGAGATTGCCAGTATGTGTTAGTTCAGGTAAAACTTAGACATGGTATTACTCCATTATGTAAAATTATCCCATTCCCATTTACCACAAGGTTTCCTTATTCCTATAGGATTTCTGTGGGGAAGAACCAGGAACGTTCCGTATCCTTGTGGGAAATGTTGGCTGTGGATTCACTGGAGACAGATGTTCCAAGAAGATCACAATTCTCTTTAGAAATGGAGAAATTGAGTTAGAAAATGAGCAGGTTGGTATAAGGGCGTACACCATCAGAGTAAGGAGGACAAGTGTCCTTTTTTTTCTGCTATGTATTTAATATAACAGCACACCATGTGGTAAGGCATGGTATTGCAAGTATCAGGTTAGGTATGGTATTACAAGTATCATTTTATAGAAAACCCAGTGCTTGTTAGAAGTCTGTCCAGACTTTGGGAGTCTGTCCAGTGGGCACAGATGCACTCATTACCTCAGCATGATCTTTAAAGGGATTATCTAGTGCGGACAACTCATTTCATATAAACGTTTATCAATTTACGAGTCTCCTATTCAGGACTCGCATCTCTTGACTAGAGCGGAGACTAATTACAAAGAGCGTCTCTGTAACTCTGAAGGACCTGTACTATATAACCCAGACAAGCTAAGACTTGGGTGGTTTGTCTCAGCTAAGCCTGCTAAATAAAGGAAAATGAAGACGGAAAAAGGAGAAGAAAAAAAAAGGAAAAGAGCGAAAAAGAAGACAGAAGAAGAAGGAAAAACCAGAAAGAAAATGGAGGAAAAGGGATTTTTACTTTTGTCTGTCTTACTCCTTTTTCCTTCATTTTCCTTCTTTTTTCTTCATTAACTTTGCCTAAAAACGGCTAAAACGTACTTAAATACATGTGACCTAAGAGTTTTCCACAGGAATTAAATGTGTGTTAGACAGTGTTCTACATCAGTTTTAGGGGTATTGGGGAAGTTTCGGTTCAATTCAAACTAATTCGGACTGAACCAAACTTTTTGCCGAAAGTCAGTGAATTGGCCTAAACAAACTTTTCAAAACTTTGCTTATCACTACAGGCATTCACAGTAGATAATGTGGCGATTTTGTGAATTTGTTCATAATGTATCATTTTAACAATATATACAGCTTGATCATTACAAATGACCTCATGAAGATCCAGAATCAAAAGGTGTTGAATGATGATTTGGTGCTCATAGGAGCCATACATTTAGTAGAAAGGCTAAGCATGTGTGCTGGCTGATAGGAGTCTTGTTCACACCTGTCAAGGCCTTTGATATGGTGCACAGGTGTGCATGAAATGGCCATTGGCTCAAACACCTGCTTATTCTCCATACTCAGATTTTGGCATTTAGAAGTTAATAAACAATTGGATCCGGTACTAAGTGTTGGACGTTTTCCTGCATTTTGCGACTTTATGTTGTACTTTATGAACTTTGAGCATAATCCCTTGAGCACCTCTCGTTAGGATCCTATAGCTGCTTCGACACTTTGAGAAGTGACTTCTGCAATGATTTTCTTCTTAGCGAGTACATATCAAAACCTCTGTGCACATGGTCTATATCTAACATTGTGTCCTTACGAGATGCGGTGACATCCATGAAGACCCTTGGAGTGATGTTTGAACACAACTGGTGGCAGCACCTTCACCTACAGTGGTTGCAACCAAATGTTTTGGTTTTGATCTTTTGTTTAGTCTCAACCACATTATAAACTAAAACCTTACAGCCTGCTGTCTTATCATTGCGTTCGCCGGCTAATAGTATGTATTAAGATTAGAGATGAGCGAGCACGCTGGGTAAGGTCAGTTACTCGAGCGAGCCTCGCTCATCTCGAGTAACCGCCTTCTCCTCCGAGCTTGCTTGGGGGTCAGCGGGGGGCGGGAGGCGGCGGGGAAGAGCAGAGGGGAGATGGGGAGAGAGTGAGAGAGAGATCTCTCTCTCTCCCCCCCGCCGCCCGACGCTCACCCCCACCGCCCCCCTGAGCAAGCTCGGAGGAGAAGGCAGTTATTCGAGATGAGCGAGGCTCGCTCAAGTAACTGACCTTACCGAGCGTGCTCCCTCATCTCTAATTAAGATCCTAAACTCTCTTATGCCGGCTCAAGGTTGACTCAGCCTTCCATCCTTCCAAGGTCGGTAAAATGAGTACCCAGCTTCCTGGGGGGTAATAAATAAAATGACCTGAAAGCACTGCAGAATAAGTTGATGCTATACAAATAACAAGTCCTTTCAACTCCCACTCCCTTTAGTGGTGGCTGTGGGTAGTCAGCATTTTACCTTTCACTCTCCTTGTCTAGCGAAGTGCAGTGGATAATTCTTTTGGGTGCTATAGCTTCAGAAATAAGTCTACATCTTGATACAACATTATACAGCAAAAATTTGCCAAATTTTGCAGTATTTTATGAGAAGAGCTAAGCACATTCACTTTAGTATATTTGCCCCATTATAATTAAGGTTAGATTGGAAGGGCAAAAAACGAATGAGCTCTATATTAATTTCACCATACTTCTTTTTCTTTAGGTCAATATCAGGAAACCTCTGAGCAATGAGATTGGCTTTGACATACAGCAATCTGGTAACTACTATATTTTGACACTTGGAAGTGAATTATCCGTTACATGGGATAAAGGAAAAAGAATCTACGTTACCCTGAAAGGAGCCTTGAGGGTAATTACATCCTTCCTCCGTTGTCTTGAGTGGGTGACCCCTTCTATGACATCCATATACCCTAATAATGGGCAGGGGCTATCTTTATGAGACATAATTAAACATGTTGATAACTGCTTCACAATATATTCTGATGCCACAGTGCTGAGAAATGAAGCTAATCTCTCTTTCTAGAAGAGTTTAAAAGAAAAACTCAATAATTAGTATTTTCAGATTTGAGTTTCAAGTCAACGTAAATGAATTAAACACTTCTCTTAATACACTGTGCCTAGAATTAACCCCTTATGGACCGGGGTGGTTCAGTCCTTAAGAACCAGGCACGTTTTAGGGATTTGACACTTTTTTAAGGTGGTTTCACAGGCCCTATTTTTTTTTCTTCAGCTACCAAAATTATTTTTGATATGTTTTTTTCCCCATGAGATACAGGGCTATTTTTAAAATATCTTTTTTCACAGAATTTTTTTTCCATTTTTTTAGTTTTATTAGGGGTTAAAAGCTAAGAAAATATTTTTTTAATTTATAGTTGTTTATTTTTGAAAAGTAAGTATATTTTTGCAAAAAACTAAGTACAGGAATGGGTTAATCATTGCATTTCAAACGTTTTGGTATATAATGTGTTTAGTCCCTGATTACAGATGCATATCGCGATGATTTAGGTTGTCGCAAGCGGTGGCTTGTTTTCTTTTTTTATCTATATATTTTTATTCTATTCTGTAATTTTTTTTAAACTTACTTCTGTCCCCCATGACAGCATATAAGACCTCTGGGGGGGGGGGGGGGGGGGTTCACATTGTATTTTTTTTTAATTTCACATTTTTTATCTGTAACTGGGACACCCTTGTAATGACAGTAGTCACTGGAAAGCTGGTCTGGGTCTAGTAAGACCCTACAGCTCTGCCGTGGCAGGGGCACACGGCAATCACCAGATCCAATAGCAGCGGCGGCACTTCTGCTTTATCTATTCACTATATAATGCTAATTAAGCACTACATAGCCTGCAACAGAGAAAGCAGAAGCGCCTTTGCCTACTCCTTGTGGTCCTCGGCTGTAACTAACAACTGAGGACCTGATCTGCTACTGCTGTATTGCAAGAGTTGCAGCCTTAATCCCACAGCACATTTTAACTATGGCACAGGATTAATGCCCAGGACAAGTGCCATACATTTACAGCGCTTGGTTCTTATTGGGTAAATCTGGAAAGGACAATATGTAGAATTATTTTCTCTTCCTTAAACCAATCATAATAAATGGGAACATTTTGGGGGTTATTGATTGGATGAGAGAAACTGACTGACAAACAAAAGCTCATAAGCTCCTTCTATATGTCTTTTTTGGATGGATATCAGGCACAGTATACAATTTTCTTTGTTCTAGAAGCTGTATTGTATAGTATAGATGCAGCTCTGAAGCCCAGTGGCCCTCCCAGTCATTGTATAGGAACATCTACCACCTGACTGCTTCATCCAATCGAATGCTTCAGCAGTCATGTGTCATTCTCCTAGCATCTTGGCTTCCAGCATCTGAATCTCCAGATATTAACTTTCTGTCGATCTGCTCTGATTGGTTGTCTTTATCCCTTTGATGCAATGTTAATTGCAGCTGATGTTTCTTTGCATGATTAGCAGACTTAACTCTCGCACTTGTGTTGCAACAGCTGGGTAGTGCCACTCCAGGAATCCAAGTTGCGCTTTCTCTCTCTAGTACAGGAAAACCCAGCTATGAAGTAGCACTGGGGCAGCTCACTCCTCACAAGACTCTCTGTTCTCAGTAAATATTGCTGAGTCAGAAGCTAGCTTTGGAATAGCACCTGCCTTTTATACTTACTCCATCAGCCAATCAACGGACAGCTCACTTCCCATTAGTCCACAGCAGCAAAGTTGAGTAAAAAACAGTTAGGAGATCTTTCAGATCATATATGAAGTCCAGAAATAATATACATACGTACACAGGCAGATAGAGGGCTCAACATACTGACTAATGGAAAGTAGGGGAATCCCAAGTAGTCGGAGAAGCTCCTCTGATATGGCCTATAGATAAAAAAAGACAACCCCTTTAACCTACTTCACTTATAAGCACTTAGGTTAAAGTTTAAGAATGGCACCGCCCGTATAAAGCTTTCCATATTATTCTAATTTCCACATTTTTCCCATCACCTGATCCGTTTAGGAAAATACTGTAAAACACACTAACTAACTTCCTATAAAATTGTGCTTGCAATGAAACAGTAGAATTTGAGCTCTAAGACAAAAAAAATAAAATAAAAAGCAATTTTTTCTTGAAATTGAATTAAAAATGCCCTTTTTTTAACTTTTCCCAATTTGATCAGATTTTTTATTTACTCCCCTTGAAATCCCATCTTGGCGGGCTGCGTTTGGCTACATAAGATCATTTAAAGTGTGATCAATGTGTGATATAGGTGTTCTGTCCTGCTTGGATTTTGCCTTTCTCCTTCAGTGTATTGCTCTCTTTGTTAAGGTGTTAAACCTCTGGTGTCAGCCAATGTGCTACAGTGATTGACAGGTGACCGCTGCAATATTTGCACCAGACGTGACCTGTGAGACACACACGATATGTGTAGTTTTTGACTAAGCTCTTATTTATTACTGTTGACTTTTCTCCTTTTTCTCAGTTGAAATATTTGCCTTTAGAACGTTATTATTCCCCATCTATTATGTCTGTTTTCAATTTGACATCATGCTAAACAAAACAGTGAACTCCCCCTCTAGTATTCTATGTTAATGCCCCTACTGTGTTTGTCCACCAGAAGTCAGAGTTGTCGCATTACATTGCAGTACCAGAGCCATGGCACATTAACTGTTCTGGAGAGTCTATCTATCTATCTATCTATCTATCTATCTATCTATCTATCTATCTATCTATCTATCTATCTATCTATCTATCTATCTCATATCTATCTATCTATCTATCTATCTATCTCATATCTATCTATCTCATATCTATCTATCACATATCTATCTATATATCTCATATCTATCTATCATCTATCTATCTATCTATCTCATATCTATCTATCACATATCTATCTATATATCTCATATCTATCTCATATCTATATCATATCTATCTCATATCTATCACATATCTATCTATCTATCAAATATCTATCTCACATCTATCTATCCCATATCTATCTATCTATCTATCTATCTATCTATCTATCTATCTATCTATCTATCTATCTATCTATCTCATATCTATCTATCTATCTATCTATCTATCTATCTATCTATCTATCTATCCCATATCTATCTATCTATCTATCTATCTATCTATCTATATCTATCTATCTATCTATCTATCTATCTATCTATCTATCTATCTATCTATCTATCTATCTATCTATCTCATATCTATCTATCTCATATCTATCTATCTCATATCTATCTATTTATCTATCTATCTATCTATCTATCTCATATCTATTTATCTATCTATCTATCCCATATCTATCCCATATCTATCTATCTATCTATCTATCTATCTATCTATCTATCTATCTATCTATCTATCTATCTATCTATCTATCCCATATCTATCTATCTATTTATCTATCTATCTATCTCATATCTGTCTATCTATCTATCTATCTATCTATCTATCTATCTATCTATCTCATATCTATCTATCTATCTATCTATCTATCTATCTATCTATCTATCTCATATCTATCTATCTATCTATCTATCTATCACACATCTATCAAAATTAGGATTATTAACCCTGAAAAAAAAGACTGTTAAGGAGCGACCAAATAACTATGTATAAATACATGAGGGGACGATACAAGGATCTCTCCCATGATCTGTTTATACCTAGGACTGTGACGGTAACAAGAGGGCATCCACTACATCTAGAGGAACAAAAGTTTCATCACCAACATAGAAGTGGGTTTTTGACTGTAAGAGCAGTGAGACTGTGGAACTCTCTGCCTGAGGATGTGGTGATGGCAAAATCTATAGAAGAGTTTAAGAGGGGACTAGATGTCTTTCTAGAGTGATACGATATTACAGGATATAGACATTAAATAGCTGGTAGGATTGTTGATCCGGGGATCTTCTGACAGCCAGACTTAGAGTTAAGAAGGAACATTTCTCTGAAGAGTGTTGATCCACGGACTATTCTGACTGCCATTATGGAGTCGGGAAGGATTTTTTTTTCCCCCAAAAGGGGTAAATTCTACCTCATTGTTTTTTTTTTGCCTTCCTCTGGATAAACATGGGGGGTGTAAACAGGCCGAACATTTGTCCTTTTGCAGCCTAGACCCTGCACGGTGGCACATGTAGTCCCGGTGGTGTATTATGGACCCATAGGTACTTTGTGTGCTGCAGCCTTGTGCTTGTGTGAGGCACAATATTTTCCCCTATGCTTCCACTATGTCACATGATGGAGCATGCAGCAACATAAAGCCTCAGCGTAAAATAAGAAATATCGTATGGCTTTAAGCACCATATTGCAGTTCTATACAACATGGATCCATAATATGGTTGTCTGCATAAGTCTTTAGGGTTAGTATCAAAATATTGCATAGAGATGGATTTTCCCATTCTAGTGTGGATTCACACTGAAACTGTTAACTTGTCCATTTGATTTTATGCTGCCCTTTGGGATTAGCAGTCTAGTATCCACACAGGGAAGCTCCAATCATGAAAGGGCCAGGGTCTCTACTAAAGTAGCCATTCTGTGTCTATCACATGGTACCGTGCACGAGGCCTTACAATGAATAAAGTACTTTGTTGAACTTTCATCTCTTTGTACAGTTTTCGAAACCTTTTCGAAAATTAAAGTGAACCATTAACCCTTTCCAATCCACTGTCTGACGTCTGAAGACATTCTGATTAAAGGCTGTGCAGCTTTGATGTCAGAAGATGTCCATCAGGGTATTCTTACTATATATTGCCGTTCGCTTTGCTGTTGAGGCCTCTCCAGCAGGTCACATACTGCAATACTGGCTCTAGCCAGCAGATGGCGCCATTGTATAAAGGCAGAAAGAGAAAGCACCCTAGGAAACCGTGAATCCAAAATTGGATTGCAAAGGGTTAAAAATAGTTGCATCACTATTGTGTAAGGAGGTCTTACATCACAGAACCATAAACATTTTAGGATATAAGAAAATTAATGACATGTTGTCAACAAAATTTTGACCAAAATTTTAATTTTTTTATTTTTTTTTGAATTTCTAACTTTTCTTAAGAAAAAAAAAAGTAAATTCATAAATTAAAACAGAAGTAAATTCATTGAAAAACAAGACATTTTGCAGTGGGACGAGGAATGCGCCAGTGCACACTACTCACCAAATAACACTTGCTGGAATATAGCAATATCTCATGTTGGTTTAACCAATTTAGAAAAAAATGTGTTTTGCTCCCATTTTCTCATTTTCTGTCTCAGAACAAAGTCTGTGGTTTGTGTGGAAACTTTGATGGAATTGAAAACAACGACTTGATGAGTAGTAATAATCAGGTGGAAAATAACCCGAGCAACTTTGGAAATTCTTGGAAAGTGAAGCCTTCCTGTGCTGATGTTGCAATGGTGAGTATAAAGAGTGTATTACAGTGTTTTACGGCAGCTCCTCATTTTTATTTATTTATTTTAACTCTATGGAAAAAAAAATGTTATTTTAGACTTTAGGCCCAATATCCATGGGCAAAATAGAATTTTGGAATTCCGCGTGGGTGTCCCGCACGCGTGATCCGCACCCATAGGGAATCATTGGACACCCGCAGATAATTAAATACCTGCGGATGTCATTTTACCCTAGCGGTAATCCACCCGCAGCATGCTCCATTTCGTGGAAGCCGTCTGGTCCCACGGCGCCACCCGCAGCTGTTATTGTGCTGTGCCGCAGGACCGCGGAAAAGCAGGAGTTTAAAAAGCAAAAAAGTGTCCACGGCGCATGCGCACGGCAGCGTGCCG
Organism: Eleutherodactylus coqui; assembly: GCA_035609135.1. Lineage (NCBI taxonomy): Eukaryota > Metazoa > Chordata > Amphibia > Anura > Eleutherodactylidae > Eleutherodactylus > Eleutherodactylus coqui. The sequence continues at coordinate 26,796,291 of CM069406.1, forward strand.
ATCACATCCACAGGGCCGAAGAAAGAAGATCCAACAGAGGGGAAAACCGCAGCTTCCAGACAGGTAAGTATAATCTATTTTCCTGGCCTCATGTCTGCGGGACAGGAGGGACCCGCTGCGGGATTCTGCACGGGGAATCAGTGCGGGCCCGAATTTCCCCGTGGACATGAGGCCTTAGAGATTAGCGAGTATACTCGCTACGGCACATTACTCGAGCGAGTAGTGCCTTAGCCGAGTATCTCCCCGCTCATCTCTAAAGATTCGGGGGCCGACGTGGGTGTCAGGTGAGTTGCGGCAGGGAGCGGGGGGGAAGAGAGATCTCCGTTCCTCCCCGCTCTCCCCCACCGGCCCCCGAATCTTTAGAGACGAGCGGGGAGATACTCGGCTAAGGCACTACTCGCTTGAGTAATGTGCCTTAGCGAGTATACTCGCTCATCTCTAATCACGGTGTTTTACTGTATTTGTATATATTTACATTTTAAACAAAAAAAGGAATAAATTCTAAAAAATAATTTAAGTAAATTGAATTTGTAAATTAGAGTAGAAGTTTTCATTTGGTTGATTTGTAATATATTTTACTCTCCCATTATCCATGCATTTTATGTTCTATGTATGTGTCTTTTTGAGAACAAATATAATATATTGATGGTCTGTATAGAATATAAGAAAAGAAGACACCCCATTGTTTCTTTCATTACTGTCTCCACCCATTGGGTGCGTACATGCCTATCTCCTAAAGTGCCAGTGTGCACACCCAGCTTTCCTGTCTCCAGTCTATCTCAGTCATACCTGGGTTGCTTAAGACACCTCCCCTCACTGGATGGTGTCTAAGCAAAAGGTTTCTAGTGGTTCTATGAAGGTACGTATATACCTCGCTTGATTTTTGGTTTTGACGCTGCCTGATTACCCAGGTTTCCCATAGTCTGCCTGTTCTGACCTCGGCTCATTATACTGAGTATGCTTTCTATGAACACCACGTGCCCTGACCTTCTGCCTGAATATTGCATTGCATGAACTCCACCTGTCCTGTCCTCGACCTGTCCTATTGATTACTTCCTTACCTGTTGGTACCACGCTAGGCATCTTTTAACCCGTCTGGGACAGTTTTCACTGCGCTGAGACTACTCCTTGGGAGATAACATGGAGATTCTCTACAGCAAAGACCAGATCTTTTTTTTAAAAAGGGGTAAAACGGTGAGAACCAGAAACCTCTTAGGCCTCATGTCCACGGGGAAAATCAGGCGAGCCGCGGATTCTCCATGTAGAATCCGTAGCGGGTCCCTCCTGCCCCGCAGACATGAGACTAAAACTCAGAATAAACTCACCTGCTCCGGACGATGCGGATCTTCCTTCCTTCGCGGCCGGATCTTTTTTCTTCGGCCCGGCGGATGTGGTTGGGCACATGCACCGGGCACATCTGCCGGGCTAAAGAAAGAAGATCCGGCCGCAAAGGAAGGAAGATCTGCATCGTCCGGAGCAGGTGAGTTTAATTCTGGTACGGGTGTGCTGCGGATCCGGACGGCTTCCATAGGCTTCAATAGAAGCCTGCGGGAGCCGTCCCCGCGGGAGACCCGCATGAAAATGGAGCATGTCCATTTTTTTTGCCGCACGCGGATCCGCGCCTGACGGGAAAAATGACATCCGCAGGGGTTTAACTACCTGCGGGTGTCTAATGCATCCCTATGGGGGGCGGATCCTTCTTTTCCCCGTGGACATGAGGCCTTAGAGTAATCCTCATGCCCACTTTTTTTACACTGAGGTACAATTTAATACCCCAAGCATTAAAGGGGTTGTATGATATAAAAAGTATAAGACTGCTTTATTGCAGAACGGTGCTGTGCTGCAATACTAGACACTGCCTTTGGATGTGAGAGGTACTATTTCTGGAAGAAAGTACCTCTAATGCATTCATTCTCGAAATGTGTGGTGCATGACAAAGGGATTCAAAGAAAACCAAAGAGAGAGACCCTCATGCTCCACCCTCAAAGATCTGCTTGATCATTTATATAGCCAATTATTTTTGTCTTTTCATTTAGGGGATATGCCATGTCAGACTTTTATGGCATATCCAGTGGATATGCCATAAAAGTTTGATAGGTGCGGGGCCAGTCACTGGGATGCGCAGCTATCTTGAGATAAAGCCCCCATTGCCCCTGCCACCCAGAATATGGTAGGACTCAAATAGACAGGTTCCATGTATTACTCTGTGACTAGAACTCCCATAGAAGTCAGCAGGAGTTACATAGCATAGCACTGCAAGCTACACTGTTACCATATCTCAGGAACTGCAGAACAACGTAGATTGCCGTGCTATGCTGTTTGCGGAACTGTCATTGATTTCCACGACAGTTACGGGAAACGAGCTGACTCAGCTGTTTTCATCATCCCAACCGCTAAGCCGCCTGATAAGCAGTCATATTCTTGCCATGGTCACATTTTGCTGAGACGAGAACACCCCTTTAATCATCAGATGACAAGGTAGTACTATTTTTCTTACAGATCACTGCCATCACCAACATGCCCCTTTGTCAAGGCAATGTCCTGAAGCAAGCTGCGGTGGAGAATGCCTGTGATATTTTATGGGATGACATGTTTAAAGATTGCCATAAATTGGTAAGTCATTTATTTTCTCCCTAAAATACTTGTTGGGGATCTCTATTTATGTAGGGCATACAAATCTGACAGTCATAGTGGGTGCCAAGGCACTGTTTGCACCTTAGCTCCTCTAATAGGTTCTCCCTGACCCTGTACTATCCTGATAGTATCACCTAGCAGAATAGCAGCATTTTGCTATCTCATCAATTACCAGTGTATATAGACCCTATATACAGCATGATGTCATGGTATACGGCTTTGTGAATGATGATTTGGAAGGATATACTAGGACCCAGGGGCGTAACTATAGGGGATGCGGTTGCACCCGGGCCCTGGAGCCTTAGGGGGCCCATAAGGCCTATGTTCTCCATATAGGGAGCCCAGTGCTATGAATAAAGCATTATAGTTGGGGGCCCTGTTACAGGTTTTGCATTGGGGCCCAGGAGCTTCAAGTTACGCCTCTGCTAGGACCCAAAAGCTTCACTTATATATAATGTCATTTATTTATATATACAGGTAGATGCAGTGCGCTACCACGATGTCTGCACCCATGATACATGCATCTGTGAATCCATCGGGGACTGCGCATGCTTCTGCGACTCCATAGCAGCCTATGCCCATGCATGCGCTCAGCAAGGAGTTCATGTACAATGGAGGTCATCCCATTTTTGTCGTAAGTAAAACTAAAGGCTCATTTAATATGATCCACAGGCTCCAGGGATTTGATCTGTATACATGTACGCAGAATGTTACTTTAATAGCGACACCTGCCCTTTCATGGTTGGAGCTTCCCTTGTGGTTTTTTTCTCGTGTAACCCTGTCAAAAGTATACAGAGAATGGTGTGATGGAGGAAAAACATCTAGCAAAAGGGGATCCTGTGAATGTAAACAATGCATTGACAAAAGGGGTCAGAGGAGGATGTCAAGAATTGTTCACAGTCAATCAAATTGTGGCTGATTACAATGCTGGTGTTTCAACTAAGGTGTCCGAACGCACAACTCATCTTTCCTTAGCACGGATGGGCTATAAAAGCAGGCAACCAGTTCCAGAACCATTGCTGTCTAAGCGAAATGGAGAGGCAAAACTCCAAAACTGAGCAAAAGAGCCAAAAACTGAGCAGTAGAAAATCATCACCAGGTCAAATGAATCCAGATTTCTCTTGCACCATGCTGATGGGAGCAAGCAGTATGAATCGATGACCCCTTTCTGCCCTTTGTCCAGAGCATGTCATTACCTCCATTTAATTTGTGGCAACTATAAGTAGCTTCCTTTCCACATGGGCCAATATCCCGGCAGAACAACTTCAGCACCCAGTATAGTCTATGCCATGATGAATTGCTGCCACCCTGAGGCCAAAGGAGCACAAACGCACTACTATATGGCTGTCTCTAATAAAGTGACCATTCAGTGTATATGACACTTATTCCGTAGGTCATTTACAAGGATATGCGGCTCAGACTCCCTAGTGATGGATCGTTGTATGTATCTGACTTCTGGTATTTCTGCCGCTAACACTTAGTTGTATCTTCTGAGTACAGCACAGAGTTGTGAAGAGAAGAACGTGAAGGAGCTGGACTATGTGTGTGAATGGAGATACAACACCTGCGCACCGGCTTGTCCAGTGACCTGCCAACACCCCGAAACCACCAACTGTCCTCTTAAATGTGTGGAAGGCTGTCATGCACATTGTCCTCCTGGTGAGTTATCTGATAGAGTATGCCTTTAAAATATTATGGGATGCAGTGCATCTTATATGTATGGCCTGCTTAGGAATGAAGACACATAGCTCTGCCGAAGAGCTGAGAACAAAAACATATAACGATAGATTTTTGTCTTAACCCCTTAACGCCACAGGACATGAGTTTACGTCCTGGGCACATGGTACTTAACGCGACAGCATGTAAACTCACGTCCTATGAATGGTTTGGGCTTAGAAGTTAGCCCACACCATCCCGCCATGGGAGCCAGCTGTGACTGACAGGTGGCCTTCTGCTGCAACTGTTGGGATCGGTGAGAACACCGATCCCCGCTGTTGACCCCTTACATGCCACGATCAATGCAGATCATGGCATGTAGAGGGAACGTGCTCCGTCTATGACATTATTGACCATCTGCTATGCAATCGTAGAAAGCAGATGGGTTGCAATGGAAATGCCAGGAAATGACGTCCAGACCCGCTATGGCCTGTGATCGCTATTGCATCGGTGGTGAGAGAAAGAAGGCCTTGTCTAATTTTAATGAGCCGCCAGCCGGTCACTCTCATGTGACATCACTAACAATGTACAGCGCGCAACCACATGAATTCAACTGGAAGTGGCGGCTCTGACTTTTTGCGTTTCAGTAAACAGGTGAAATCGTGGGATTACCCCTTTAAGCTGCAAATTTTGCTTAAAATATTAACCCTTTCCAATCCACTGTCTGACGTCTAAAGACATTCTGATTGAAGGCTGTACAGCTTCCGATGTCGGAAGACGTCCGGCAAGGAATTCTTACTGTATATTACTGTCCGCTCTGTTGTTGGGGGGGGCCTCTCCAGCATGTCCAATACCGCAGTACTGGCTCTAGCCAGCAGGTGGCGCCATTGTATAATGGCAGAAAGAGAAAAGCCCCCTAGGAAAACATGAATCCAAAATTGGATTGCAAAAGGTTAATAAACAATTTCATGGTAGCAAAACAAAAATTTGAATAATCCCAAGCAGTCTCAAAACATTATGCAAACTCTGTATTTCGTAGCTATCAGTAACTAATCCACAGAATGGTATGAAATAATTTGTAACAGCCGAGCAGATGGTTATTTAATAGGATGGATAAATACTGTTGGCCGAGACTTCAGAAAACAAATTCCAGCATCTATAAGAATTTGCAAATAACTTTTTATAGGCTGGAGAAGGAATGCTTTTAGTACTTATCTAACATTTCACTTTTTTTAAAAATAATTTTTGTTATTAATTTTTATTTGTACAGTGAGAAATGAATAACAAAGATAATAATATACATATGGCCGAATGATACTGCCTATATCTGCAGGGAATGGGTCCGATGGTGCAAACACACTTAGAGGATGCACATTTACAGACATTGCTACTTAGCTTCTCAGGAACATATACTTCTGACATCTTGATATTTCTAAGCCTGTGAGAAAGCAAGTGCAATATTGAATTACCATATTTTTGGGATTTTAGGTCACACATGACTATAAGATGCACCCAGAGTTTAGACAGCAGAAAACAGGGGAAAATATTTCATACTAATTAAAACCTCCCTGGTAGTCTGAAGGTGTGAGGTAGTTAATGTCACTAACTGTGGTCATCGAGGGTAATTTTTACTAGTTATTGATATATATATATATTTTTTTTTTTACTATTTTACCTTATTTTAATTTTTATGCTACTAAAAATGATCTCTTCTGCTAAGGACTAGAGTTGAGCGAACGTACTCTGCCGAGCTTAATGCTCATTTGAGTATTAGCGTACTCGATGGTGCTCATTACTCGAATGAGCATCACGCCGTGTTCGATCCCGCCCCAGTTTTTGGCTCCTCCCCGCTGTGACGTGCCTGTTTTGACGAGAGAGAGAGAACGAGAGAGAGAGAGAGAGAGAAGACGAGAGAGAGAGAACAAGAGAGAAGACAAGAGAGAGAGAACGAGAGAGAGAGAGAATGAGAGAGAGAGAACGAGAGAGAGAACGAAAGAGAGAGAACAAGAGAGAACGAGAGAAAGAGAGAACAAGAGAGAACGAGAGAGAGAGAACGAGAGAGAGAATGAGAGAGAACACGATAGAGAGAGAAAGAGAGAGAGAGAATGAGAGAGAGAGAGAGAGAACGAGAGAGAGAGAGAACGAGAGAGAGAACAAGAGAGAACGAGAGAAAGAGAGAACGAGAGAAAGAGAGAACAAGAGAAAGAGAGAACAAGAGAGAATGAGAGAGAGAGAGAGAGAATGAGAGAGAACACGATAGAGAGAGAACGAGAGAGAGAGAGAATGAGAGAGAGAGAGAGAGAGAGAATGAGAGAGAGAGAGAATGAGAGAGAGAGAGCGAGAGAACGAGAGAGATAGAACGAGAGAGAGAGAGAGAGAGAGAGAGAGAGAGAGAACGAGAGAGAGAACCGAGAAAAAAAAAAGCTCGGGACCCAGCGTCCCACATACAAAATGCTCGAGTCTCCCATTGTAGTCAATGGAGTTTGTTACTCGAGTAGACCTCTCGAATTTTATGAAAAGCTCGTCTCGAATAACGCAGACCCGAGCATTTGGGTGCTCGCTCATCTCTACTAAGGATGCTTTCACATGACAGTTTTTGCAATCAGTATTTTGTGAGCCAAAACCAGGAGTGGGTCCAAAATATGGAAGAACTGCAAATCTTTCCCTTTATACTTTCTCTTTACTCCTGGTTTCGGCTCACAAAAAACTGAACACAAAAACTGTCACATGAAAGCGCCCTAAGGGAAGGTTTCCCCAATAGCTAGTACAGAAGCAGTCGCCACAGCAGCAGCCGCTTTACCCCTTGCCCCAAGTATGTCACGATCTCAGCATGCCAGCACTGTAGCTATTTCTCCGGGCCACAAATAGAGTTGGACTGGGCTAATTTGCAGTTTAGCAGTTCTTGATTACTTTCCTAGCTACCTTTCCTTCTCAAAGGCGGCATGTCACATTCTTCCTACCTCTGATCTCAAAGGCAAGACATCATAACATCTGACCTCCTTCATCCCACCCTTGTCGCTAGCAAGAAAATCACCCCACAGCTATCTCCTCACAGTACCCCACCATCATCTTTACTGATCCTGCACCCTCTCTTCCTCACTGCTCCTATGTATGATTTAAGAGCAGACCCTGTGTGCTGGCACCGGGATCTGTTTGGCAGCAGAGCACATGAGTACGCAGGACAGGACTAAAAACGTGCGCCTTTCACTCAAGAAATCCAGAACTGTCCCATTGTAACAGTTATACAAGATAGCTGTATACATCACCGGGTACATGCCCCCCTCCTATTCAGGTCTGACAGCTCTGGGGAAACAGAAATGAGTGTAAGAGGTAGGGCGGGTATCCTTATGAGCATGATTTTATTATAGTGCCACGTTGCTCCTTTCTGTCACTTTAGCAATTTAAACCTCTGATGATCAGACCAGTGCAGTGAGGAGCAGTGAGGAAGAGAGGGTGCAGGATCAGTGAAGATGATGGTGGGGGTACTGTGAGGAGATAGCTGTGGGGTGATCTTTTTGCAAGATTTGCTCAATTTGATCATTAATGAGCTGGTCAGGGAGGTCTGGCACTGTCAGATCCCCTGACTATGGTGTATAATCGAGACACAGTGACTTTTTAGTTCGTTTTTTACTTGCTAATAAATGTGTGTCTTACATTCAGAAAAATATGGTAACTGTAAAACAAAAAGCTAGAAAATAAGGATCTGTGAAACCTGGATGACTATGGGATTAATGGGATGTTCCAGGGGAAATATTTATGGCTCACTATGCATTGGTTATCTACTAAATGCCTTAGATATGCAGGCATTCAACCTTTGGTATCAGCTCGATTTCTAGAATGAGGGACTCTGTTCTTCAGCCCCTTTCCATCCAAATGAGGGGGGAGGAGTTTGCATAGAGCAACAATCATAGTTGAGATTGTTGTCCGCCACGTCCCTGATAGTTTAGTTGAGTCCCAATAGCAGACATAGTGCACGATTATAAGAGAAAACTCTGTGTGGACATACAAAGTTAAAAAGTGCTGAAAGACTTCAGCCCTTAAATCAAATAAATTGTAGATGCAGCTCTAGACTGTAATACAGGTTGCAATATTGTATTGATAATACAATGCATTTACAAAGTTGCTCGGCTTTTATATAAATCAATTCTATATGTAAATTGTAAACTGGTGCTGAAATGTGAAAATGAAAACACATGGAAAGCATTGCTAAGTTTTACTTGTAATGCCACACCTAGCCACTTGGTGTGCTGTTACAATTCTACAGTGCAATACTCTAGTCTGCTGCCTACTGGTAGAAATAAAAGGTAATGTTCATCTTTAAATGGCCAAGACAAAAAAAAAATGTATGAATGTTTGTACTGCTCAGTAGTGAAGCAATGATTGCAAATCTCTACAGAAGATCCCCGCAAGCCAGTTTTGTAACAGGAACTGGCAGGATGTATCTTAATTCTTCTCTGTGGATCCCTTTCCTCATAATAACTCTTAGTAGGTCCTATTCAAGGAGTGTCACTTGAATTTATGATGAAGGCTCTATCTTAGTCCTCATGATTGTTTTTGTCTCAAACAGGTAAAATCCTGAATGAAGTAAGTGGATCCTGTATTGATCTGCAAGACTGCCCTGTGTGTGTGGTTGAAGGACGGCGCATTCCACATGGAAAGTACATTTTATTGAACCAAGATGATCCTGTGCTTTGCCAACAATGGTATTATCATAATTATTATTATTTTGCTTATTGGGTATCTCATTATAATTACTGTTACTCTATATGATGTTATGTTGGAAAAATATTCCTTTAAACAATTGCCAATTTTAAAAAAACGAGGGGGTTCTATCATGGGAAAACTGCCAGAAGCCAGATCCGTTGTGATCTGTTGAACTTTTAAAGAGCTGTCTCTGTTGAGGTAGGTAGGTAAAGTCCCCTGGTGCAAGCATCGAGTCATGACTGACCTAGGGTTATGACATTGTGATGTTTTCTTGGCAGACTGTTTTTGCAGGGTGGTTTGCCATTGTTTTCCCTAGTCAGCTTTACCCCTCCAGCTGAGTACTCATTTTACCGACCTTGGAAGGATGGAGTGATCGTTGAGCCGGCTACCTGAACCACACAAGGATTGAACCCACAACCTTCAGGTCGAGAGCGAGAGCTTAAGGCCTAAGTCACACGGGCATTTTTTCCCGCGATTTGCGGATCGCATAACGGATACGCATCTGCAAATCGCGTGACCGGGTCCGACGATTCGCTGAAAAATCTGCACCTAGCAGCGTTTTCAGCGAAAGGGCCTGATCAAAGAAGCACTGCCCGCTATCCTCTGCCACAGCTGTGGCACAGCTGTGGCTGAGGAGAACGACGTTCGCCCATTGAAAGCAATGGGCTGCCGGCAAGCGCTGTATAAATTTTCGGGGAAGGGCTTAAAAGATAAGCCCTTCCCTGAAAATCATCCTGCAAATGTGTAAAAATAAAAAAAAATGTATACTCACCTTTTTTTCTGCAGCCGGAGTTCAGCCGCGTCCGGGTGGCAGTTCTCCTGAACTGCTCTCTGTAGTATTCAACAGGCGGGGATTTAAAATCCCCGGCTGCTGAATGGGCTGCCTCTGGTTGGTCACAGCCCTCACCAATCAGAGGCAGCTCTCACTCACCCATTCATGAATTCATGAATGGGTGAGTGAGTGCTGCCTCTGATTGGCTGAGGGCAGGGACCAATCAGAGGCAGCTCTCAGCTGTCATTCAATAGCAAGCGCGTCTGCAGATCGGACCAATAAACGCCCGTGTGACTGAGCCCTAAGACTGCATTTCTACTGCCTTAAAATTCTGCGCCACACGAGGCCCTGTCGACAACCTTATTAATGGCTTGTGCACATAGCTGTGGCACAGACGTGTCTTGTTTGAATCCATACAAGTCTATGAATCCTTAATGTACCGCCACGTTCCTCAGATTTCCTACATAAAGGCCAAGAGTTTTTTTCTCATATAGAGTAAAGCTAGAGTAAAGCTTATCATTTTGCAACATTTTGAGGCATATCACTTTTTGGCAATTTTTAGAAACTGGCAACTGGTCTGTCTTTCATTCTAATCAAGCTTGTTAAGGTTTATTTGTGCATGCAGTGAACTTCATGTATATAATCAATAAAGTTGAAAATGGCATTGAATCCCTGACCCCCACCAATCAACAAAATGACAGATCGTGTTCAGTGTTTTTCCACACACAGTTCAGCCCCATTCTACTGAAGGATAGGCCTTCAATCTGTAATCCTGGGAAACTCCTTCAAGGAGTTGTCCATTATAGATAATCCCTTTTTGGAACAATGGTCAGCTGATCACATGACTTCCTGCTACTGGAGCCTCCAGCATTCAGCAGGTATCTGTGGGGAATCCAGTAGCAAGTGTTTAATTCTTATGCAGTGCCCCCACAGGAGAAATGTAGTAGTACACAATTCTCACTGAAATTACTGGTCTGGCTGTACATTGCAAGGGCATGTTGGGCCCTCAAGAGTGAGAAATGCTCTTTGTAGCTTCTTTTCACTCTGGCTAATAGCTGAAGAGCTAGACCCATCTATTAGGTTTGTAAATCTATTTTCTAAACCAAATGCATATTTAAAAGGGTTTTACAGACTATTTTTATTGATGATGACCTATCCTCAGACCTATCAATAAAAATTGTCTGAAAAAGCCCTTTAAGGCTTAAGAGAGACTACATAGTGAAAAAAGTTTGATGCGTTTCTTTTCTGTTTTAAGCCATTGTGAAGAACAAAATCTAAAGTGCAGCGCATGTGAGGTACATACAGCAACAACAAGTCCCCCACCGGTAGAACCAACTCCAGAACCCACGCCCTACGAAGAGGATGAAGGAACAGTTGCACCTGGGACATATAACTGTGAGAAAGCCATGGATCTGGTTTTCCTGGTAGATGGTTCATCAAAACTCTCCCCAACCCAATTTGAGATTGTAAAAGAATTTATTGTCAGTATTATGGAAAAAATACGTATCTCTCAAAAAAGAATCCGAGTCTCTGTCATCCAATACAATTCTACTCACACGCCTAAATTATTTAGTCTAAATGAGAGACGGAAACTCTCTGACTTAGTTGCCAAAGTAAAAAATATGAAATACATGGGAAGTCCAACATCATCTGCTGCTGAGGCGCTTAAATATACAAATTCATACGTGTTTGATCTAGCTAAGAGAGAAAATGCACCCAAAATGGTTTTATTACTGACAGCCTCCAAAAGTTCAAAGAGCTTAACAAGTATAAGACTTGGGATAAAAAAACGTAAAGTCACTCTGATTCCTGTTGGGATAGGTCCTTACGTTGACATGGGTGACATCGAATTCATTGAAAAGCAATCACCGATGAACAAACCATTCATTGTGCCCAACATCGAGGACTTGATGGCCCGCAAGGATGAAATAATTGACTATTTATGTGGCTTAGTGCCGGAACCAACACAAGGTTCACCCTCTAAATCTCAAACAGAGCCTTCCAGAGAGATTATCACAACCACCGCAGAACCTACCACCACGCCAGCCCAAGTCCCCAAATCTCCAGATAGAGAATTCACTTTTGCATTTGAAGGGACTGTCAACATTGAGAAGGTCAAGATCTTCCTTGAAGATTTGATTCAGAGAATGGATATCGGTGAAGAAATTATTCATATCACCATAATACAGTATTCTTTCAATATAATTGTTGAATACACCTATACAGGGAAACTACATAAACAGGACACTATCAAACAGATTCGAGAAATTAAATACAGAGGCGGAAATGCCACCAACACCGGAGAAGCTCTTCGATACATCAGTGAACACACATGGAGGAAAGGCTTTCAAAGTAGTCCTCAAAATCCTCACTTGGTATATATGATCCAAGAAAATCCACCAACTGATGTAATAAGAAAAGAAGAAAACATAAATGTATTTCCCATATCAGTTGGTACAAATGCCCCCATAAAAGAGTTGGATATTTTTGGGCATCAGAGAGTTTTTAAAAATTATGACCAACTGTCCAGTATAACGGAGGAGATTATCACAGGTTGTTGTTCTAGAATCAACGAGCCAACACTTATGCCTATAGGTATGTATCTATCATGCAATTATTATGCTATCCTATTGTATTTGCTCATAAATATATGTTAAATAGGTTGCCTCATGCCAATGGCATACACAAAATTGATGGGGCCCCATAGCAAAAACTTAATGGGCCCTCCCAATATGATGTCTGGTTTTGCACCCCATGTCTGAAGGTCATGGTACGTCTTTCCTGTCCCATGCCCTTTAGGATGACCTTTAGGGCAGTTCCCCCACCTTGTTTGCTAGCAATGTAGTTTTTCTTTGAAGGAAGGTCCTGATTCTACATATATGTCTTCACTACCTAGTAGCAAAAGGGATGGTGCAATCGGAGCTGGGGCCTCCTCTCTCCAAGGGCTCCACAGCAGTTGCATGGTCTGTCTCATGCAACCATTGTCCATATGTCCAATTATAGTATATGAATGTCATAGAGAGGGGACCTCCCTGACTCGGGATCCCTTCTATTACCCAAACAATAGAGATGTTCATGAAGATAAAGAGCAGCTCTAAGTTTGGTAGACCAAGCCAACCATGTTTTACAAGGCGAGGCATTTACTTGAATGGCTGGGATGTGGGTAACCATTCATTATGAAAAGTCATTGGACTATATTTATTTCTTTTAGTGTTACATTCTATATAAAGGCTGATTTTTTTTTCTATTTTGCTGTTTTTCTTTCCTTTACAAGTACCGTGCTTGAAACAGCTGGATATAATCTTCATACTGGACAGCAGTTCGAATATCAAAGAATCAGAATTCGAGTATATGAAAACCTTTGTGAAGAATTTCATTAAAAAGGCACACATTGGTGAGAATGCAAATGTAACTGTTTTCTATCTGTCTCAGTCTATCTATCTATGTAAGTGTCTGTCTGTCTGTCTAGTTAGCTAGCTATTTATCTATCATTTTATCATTCTTTTTTATATAAAGGTCCTGATGCAACTCAAGTGGCCGTCCTTCAATACGGCTGGGCACCTACCATGGAGGTTGCATGGACAGACCCTCAAGAAAAGATAAGTCTTCTTAAAGCAGTTGACAACATGCAGAAAATGGGAGAAGGATCAGGCAAAATCGGTAAATTGTATACAGTTTATTTACATATACATATGTACACACAAAGATGAAGATCAGAGATGCCTCACTATATCAGGCGTAATAGGCCTATCAGTAGGTACTAGAGATGAGCGCGTATACTCGCTAAGGCACATTACTCGAGCGAGTAGTGCCTTAGCCGAGTATCTCCCCGCTCGTCTCTTAAGATTTGGGGGCCGGCGGCGGGCGGGGAGTGTCAGGGGAGAGCAGGGAGGAACGGAGGGGAGATCTCTCTCTCCCTCTTTCCCCTCGCTTCCCGCCGCAACTCACCTGTCACCCGCCGCCGGCCCCCGAATCTTTAGAGACTAGCGGGGAGATACTCGGCTAAGGCACTACTTAGTACACTCGCTCATCTCTAGTAGGTACCCATTGCGGTACTTAAACATTTAGCATCTATATATACTTGAGTAATAGACAGCTTTATGGAAAATGTTAGTAATATTTTTGAAGGCTGTATAAGTTTGTGCACCCTAGCAATAGTCTAAAGGCGAGCGTGGGGAGGTGGCCAAGTTCTAGAAGTAAACCATTGGGAGTGGTAGAAAGCTTTTTCAGATTTCCTCTTCTCTCGACATTGCCTATGTAGTCCCTTAAATTAACTTCATAGAGGTCTGTCAAAAATGAGTAGGCTAAGCTGTATATAGCTGTTATGTTTAGCCCTTGCTCAGTATTCACACCAGCCTACATGGCCTATGAACAGCAAAATGGCTAACCCCATTCTTCTCATGCATGTATCAACAATTGTTTCCGTTATTCCAAATCTGAGAATTCCCATTTTAGCTGTTCATAAGTGACCTGTCGTAGCTATCAACTCAAGATCAAGTCTTGAAATATATTTGTTTACTTTTTCTTTTTCCCCCTTTTATTACAGGAGAAGCACTGGATTTTGCAGTCCGAAGCGCCATGTCAGAAATACATGGAGCAAGACCTCTGTCTTCTAAGACAGCAGTGGTGATTGTAGCAGACAAGTCCTCAGATCAAGTGGATTATGCAGCCACCTTTGCAACGGCAAACAGTAATATTACCTTGATTATAATACTGGGATTGTCCACCAAGAACATTTTATTAAAGAGGGTCCAGTTATTTAATAGTGTTTTCCCACACCAGACTTCTTATGACATATCTACCTTGAGATAGAGCCCCAAGGTCGGAAATAACCGAGTGCCCTGCACTATGCTGTTTTCATGACTCTCATAGAAGTCAATGGAAGTTACGCAAATAATGTAGCAACGTGAGCTATGCAGTTTCCATAACTCGAGTGCCGTGGAAACAACATAGCTCGCTGTCCATGCAATTTCCATTGACTTCTATAGAGTTACGGAAATAATGTAGCTCATCCAGACTTGTCTGTTTCTGGCCACCTAATAATCAGCCATGTTTGGCCAAGATGGGAACACTCTATGACATTTCTTATATTTCAGGAGTCACTATACAGTAAATTACAATAGACACTATGGGAAATTCATTATTACATTTGTACTAATTATAGATCCACATATAACTATGCTTCTTATGACAGTTAAGTGGCTATATATGTAGTGCCTTTATAAGAAGCTCATCATACAAATTACATATTGCCTTATGAATCTTACATTCTTGGCTACTGGTTTGTGAGATGTACACCTTGAATTTTTTTTATATTCAAATAACACATTTTTCCATTCGGATTTCAGTGGTATCCGTTTTTCCAATCGGCGTTGGATCCAGGTATGATGATGATGAGCTGGTAAAACTTGCTGGGCCATCTGGTAGTCACAAGATCACAAAAGTGCAACTTTTTGAAGATTTGCCAACCATGCTTCTCCTACGTGATGACTTCATCAACAAGCTTTGCACTGGTAAATCTAATTAGGAATTAACAATAACAATAATTAACAATAACTGTGTCACTATTAGACCATGCAAGCACAGACACAATTGGTTTAACGATATATATCTGACTCGACAATTGACCAGGTCAGACCTCTCCTAACCTTTTTTTATGTTTCCTGTCATTTTCCTATGTGATTGTAAAGCTGGTTATACAGTTTCCTGGTTGATTCTCTCTTTCAGATTTTGTAAAAGTTTGCATTGATGAAGATGGAAATCAGAGAAAGGTAACTATGGTTTATTTCCATTACTTACAACTAATTATAAATTATTATATATAACAGCTATTTGCCTGTGTCTAAAAAAGAATGAGAAGTTGTCAATACCCCTTCACTTTTCAAGCAGGGATTTGGTCTACTTCACATACCGTATATACTTGAGTATTAGCCGACCCGAGTATAAGCCGAGACAATAAGTTTAACCACAAAAAACTGGGGAAACTTATTGACTCGAGTATAAGCCGAGCTATAGTCGAGTATATGCTAGGTAAAAAAAAAACTCTCCATACTCCCCTCCCAGCCGGCGTCTGTTACTGTGCAACAAGCTGCTTGAATTCTCCCCCCTGTCATCCCCCACCATCCTCTCTGCTTGGCTCTGTCAGTGCTGTGTAAGTAAGTGCTGTGATTGGATTGAGCGCCAACCAATCACAGCTGGTGCTCAATCCAATCACAGAGCTTACTTACACAGCACTGACTGCAGGGGATTTGAAAACTGAGCAGGGAGATGACAGCGGGGAGAATTCTAAAGCAGCTTGATTGGCTGTGAATGATCGAGCACTGGCTGT
Source organism: Eleutherodactylus coqui (assembly GCA_035609135.1). Classification (NCBI taxonomy): domain Eukaryota; kingdom Metazoa; phylum Chordata; class Amphibia; order Anura; family Eleutherodactylidae; genus Eleutherodactylus; species Eleutherodactylus coqui. Next base: position 26,812,385 of record CM069406.1, read on the forward strand.
GATTGGCTGACGCTCGATCCAATCACAGCTCTTACTTACAAAGTGCTTACGGCGGGGAATGACAGAGCTGAGCAAAGAGTACGGCAGGGGATGACAGCGGAGAGAATTCAAGCAGCATGCTGCACCGCCGCCAGAGACACAGATGCCAGCTGGGAGGTGAGTATGAAGGTTTTTTTTTTTAACTCTTCCCTGACTCAAGTATAAGCCGAGGGGGGCTTTTTTAGCACAAAAAAATGTGCTGAAAAACTAGGCTTATACTCGAGTATATACAGTACTTTCACCTGCCCTACCTTCTCAAATCTACAATGGAATGCAACCACGACCACTTCATCCCTAACGGACATAGACCGTAGATGCCCACCCTACAGCTAATTTGTCAAGAACATGGTCATCCTCATTACTTTCCCCTACTTGACATTTTAGCACCCACATGTTGGCAGTCCACCTAGAATTAGGAGCTGAGGAAATCCTTGTGATTGTTCACAGCAAGAGAAACCACATGGCCTAATGGAGAAAATCCTTTACAAGTCCAAACATACAATCTAGTAGACTATAGGTGGGAATGCTACTTTTTATGATGGTGATGGCCTACGCATTCTTAAACTCCTGCCATGAGAATAAAGAGGCTTTGCCCCACCCCTGATTACAATCTGCTGAGTATACTACTACAGGATAAGGAGATTCTAAAGGCCTCATGCACGTGGAATCCCTGCATCTCTGTGGTAGGGAGTCGTAGGGACTCCACGTGGTGACATATGATGCTTCTTACAGTGCTGAATTAAAATAGCTCTCCTCAAAACTGAAGAAAACAATCTTGTACAAGTCAAACCAAAGACCTCAACAATAAGAAGAAACACTCACTCTTTCTTTTGGAGGAGTCTCTAACTTTGGCAGATGTGAGTTATTTTTTTTTTTGCTGTGTCACTTCAAAGAGAACCGGTATCACATTAGATGTGCTGTATTATTAAATTATTCAACCCTACAACCAATGCTTTTAGGGTAAAATAGCTCCGTAATTGGATTTGTGTAGGGGGCCTAACAGCAAAATGCTATATGAGATTGAAGGTATGTGAAGGTCCAGTATGGATCTATAGACCTCTATGTGCATTGTATGTCAGCTCGGTACCACTCAGAGGTTGAGCCATCATATGATCCCACCATTTACATTAATGTCTAATTAGCTTATTTCTAAAACCATGCCATTCCCTATTTAGTTCTGTGTTAGATTTACCCCATAAGCCCACTCGCTCGAATGCTTACTGTTCTTGGCCATATAACATATGTCTTTGCCTTTAGACTGGGGATACATGGACACTACAAGATGCATGTCATATAGTCACATGTCTGGATGGTGGCATAACCAAACTAAGTAACCTTGGAGTAGACTGTTCGAAGATACCACGACCAATCTGTGACAACGATCTACCTGCCATAAAGCTTAAAGAGAGATGTGGATGTCGATGGGTGTGCCCTTGTAAGTGTGATCTTCATACTTCATTCTTTGAGTAAGCCATTTCTTAAGGAAACACTCCATAAAAAAAAGTGAAACAATAGCTGTTATACTAAATTTATGGTCAATTATCAGTTTGTTATTGGTTGAGTATGTTGACATACCTATCTAATACAAAAAGTGACAACCAAAATGGCTGCATTTCCAGTTGAATTTTGCTGCTGCTCTAACTTAGTCTAAGCTCCTGGAAACTACCACCCCAGTGTGTCCTCTAAGATGGCACAGGACAGGTTTACATTCTGCAACAATGGAGACATAGGTCTGCTTTGGAGTTGTGTGCCCTAAATGGTAGGAGATTTTTAGTCAAGACTATTTTCAAACTTGCTTTATTTTTTATTTTAGTTGCACTGGAGCAATTTAAAAAAAATGCTAATAAAAATGGACATACCCTTTAAGGGAGATTTTATTGTTTTGTATTCAGTCCTTACATGTCCCATTCAAGTCTTACTTCTTGACCCCTCCATGGTGTGTAGGTGCTAATCTGGAAGAGACGTCACACTGAGACCAATGCAATCACCATGCAGAATTTAGGGGAACCCCATACTTCTGGAAGAAAGGAAATGGACCTTTGCAGTGGGAAATGTTTATTCTTAAGAAGCTTTAAACATGGATACTATTCTCTACAGTATATTATTAGTCTACGTATCCACCTGTGAGATAAAGGTTATCTTTAGAGCTGACCAGTGAGTACCAAGGTGTACAGATCCCCACTTGCCACCCTCAATATTTGCCCATGCGCTTTGTTTTTGCGTTGAGACATTATCAGCAAAAAAATTGAAAAGCAATTAAAGGCAAAATAAATTAAGGCAAATAATGAACAAAATTAACCCCACAGTATGAAACCGTGTATAAGAGAAATTGTCTTTGTTGCCTGTAGCAACCAATCACAGCGCAGGTTTGATTTCTCATATTACTCTTACAAAAAAGGAGCACTGTGGTTGGTTGCTAGGGGTAACATTTTTTTTTTCTTTTAGATAATCTCATAAATGGGCCCCAATGTATTTCAAGAAAATATCTAAATTGCAAATGGTAAAATCAGATTTTATAGTAATAGTTATGCTTCTGACATGCAGGGGTGTAGCTTTAAGGAGCAGAGAGTTAGCATTTGCACCAGGGCTTTACAGGGGTACCTAAAAGACCCTCTGCCCCATAAAATATACCAGCATTATAAGTGGCACAAGGTAGATCTGGGGGCTCTGTTACAAATTTTGCATTGGGACCCAGGAGCTACAAGGTTACCCCTCTGATAATGGTTCACAAATTACTAACAGTGTGTTCTGTGCATTATATATGTAGCCCGGATTACTCACAGATGCTAAATTATATAAACTCAACAGAACCCTTCATTTTATTTCCTGTCTTTGGTATATAAGAAAAAAAACAGACAATAGATAATAGCAAATATGAGTATAATTCAAAAATTGGGTCCTAAATGTAATGAGCAAAGAAACGAACCCCTCTACTGTTACAGGGTCTTCCATTGTATGTCTACTTGCATCTATCCTTAATGGTGACCGTTGCCCTTTAGAAGCTCTAGAAACTGGACCCCGGATGATTGGGTCATAATTGAGGGAGCTGCCATACTAATTTGTAGAAGTTGATTCTGATCAAGTGACATGGGCTACAGAGAAACCTCATCTACATATACCCCATAAGTATGGGGTGAATGTATCGCATAAACTACAGTCATAGTATTCCTTATAGTACACAAAGACCCCATAAACTATCATCATAGTGCCTTATAAAGTGAAGCTACAGTGTTGTACAACTTACAATCATAGTTTCCTATAAAGTACAGTCAGAATATCCCATAAAGTACAGTCATAGAGGTCCGTGAAGTGCAGTCATAGTGCCCCACAAACTATAGTCAGTGTACTTAAGGTACAACATAGCCCCATAAAGTACAGGCATCCAGCTCCATAGAATGCAGTCATAAAGCCTCATAAAGCCACATAAAGTGCAATCATAATCACCCATGAAGTACAGTCATAGTCCCGGTAAAGTACAGTCATGGTGGCCCATAAACTGCAGTTGGAATACCCTTTAAACTACTGTCATAGTGCCTTTAACCCTTTGCAATCCAATTTTAGATTTAGGGTTTCCTAGGGGGCTTTCTCTTTCTGCCATTTCACAATGGCGCCATCTGCTGGCTAGAGCCAGTACTGCAGTATGGGGCATGCTTGAGAGGCCCCCAAAAACAGAGCGGCCAGTAATATACAGTAAGAATTGCCTGCTGGATGTCTTCCTACATCGGAGCTGTACAGCCTTCAATCAGAATGTCTTCAGAGGTCAGACAGTGGATTGGAAAGGGTTAAAGTGCATAGTGCCTTATAAAATATAGTTATAGAGCCTTATAATATACTGTCATAGTGCTCCCTAAAATGCCAGTCACTGTATATATAATGACATACTAGCTGTTGCATCTTGCCTTTTTCCCTTCAGGCTTCCACTGACTGGCTTTGTTCCGAGTATTAGTATATATAACAGTATTGAAGCCCCCTCTGATATTAGATTTTGACATGATTAATACTACCCCAGAATTCCCTAATTTATCGTACCTTTGATCCAATGACACCTTCCCTTTTCCTGTGCGGCACCTGGTTATATTCATTGAAGGCATTTTGGAGACCAGTGAGTCCACGGTCATTTTTGGATTGCTGGCACCAGCTGCTTTATTATCTTCCCCATTGTGGTGGCTACATACGGAGTGCCGCTGGTCTCTCTATCGTGTACTTACCTTCCCTTTTCCTTGCCAGGTATATGTAAGGGAAGCTCCAGCCGACATATTGTTACCTTCGATGGACTTAATTTTAAACTCCTCGGTAACTGCTCCTACGTGTTGTTCAATGACAAGAAGAACAACCTGGAAGTCATCCTGCAGAATGGTGAATGTGGGTCATCAAATGGTCAGACCTGCATGGAGTCAGTGAGCGTGAAGTACAATGGGGACACTGCGACGCTCTCATACAATATGCAGGTAAATGAACATCCCTTCTGTGTTCTCTAGGAAAATCTAATGTTCATAAAGACTATACTCTGCAAATCCCTCACTTAGGACCTCCATCTATGAGCTGAAATGGAGAATAGCTCTTGTGAAAACAGAAAGTAGACATTTACTGAACTTTTAGTAACAGGTTACAGCCAATCTGTACCACAGCCAACAGCAATCAGAGTGACTTACTTTAGGTGGTCCCTGTTTCTCTCTTTTATTTTCACTGGCCTGTATCCCCTCACAGTAGCGCATGTACTTTATCCAAGTCTTGGGGTACACTTCGGGTCCAGTCCAGGAGTGCTTTAGGCTGCCTGTTCACGGCCGTGATGGAATATCGCTAACGATATTCCGCCAAGGGGGAGGAGGGGGGAGCACTGACGGGCCTCCGTGATGAGCTTATCTAATAGCGATTTTAATCCCGCAAGCGGAGAATCGCTATGAGGCCCCATGTCCACGGCAAAAATAAAATTAAAAATCTGCAGCGTTTTTCCTGCAGCGGATCCGCGCCCCATAGGGATGCATTGGAAATCCGCAGGTAGTTAAATACCTGCGGATGTCATTTTCCCCTTGAGGCGTGGATTGCGTCTGCGGGAAAACATCCATGGCATGCTCCATTTTAGTGCAGGTCTCCCGCAGGCTTCTATTGAAGACTATGGAAGCCGTCCAGATCCACAGAACACCCGTACCTGAATTTCTGCTCTCCGGCGCGGGAGAGCAGGAGTTAAAAAAAAATGGAGTGCTCAGCGCATGCGCGCGGCACGCTGCCAACGTGCCAAGCACATCCGCCAGGCCGAAGAAAGAAGATCCGGCCGTGACGGAGGGCAGGTCCGCAGCATCCGGATAGGTAAGTAAATTCTGTCCGTGGGAAAGAATGAAGAATCCGCGGCGGGCCTGATTTTCCCCGTGGACATGAGGCCTGATTCTCCACTCGTGAATGTCAGGCTGTGCTTTCCATAGTTAGCCTATGGAAAGTTTTTCATAGTGTGATCCACGGGTGGTTTATCACCGCAGATCACGCTATGACTATCACTCGTGGGCAGGCAGCCTTACTCCTGCTGGTCTCCACATACAAAGGATAAGGCTCCCTTCAGAGCTGGCAATAATCCTGCAGTTTTTAGGTGCTGTACGCTGCATCAGCAGAGTTGGAACAGATAAGTCACTACCCACTCTACTCTGATCCTGCTTCACACCCTCTTTATTCTGGAACAGGAAGTGCAGAATCTTATATTACTTCCCCTTCCAGAAGCTTTTGTATCTTCTGTATCTTCCTAAAACCTCTCCTCTGTTAATCATAGCTAAGGTAACACAAAGGGGCTGATTAACAGTAGGGGATCTTTGTGACAGCTGTCAAGCACTCAACAGTTGTCCTGTGGAAAGTCCCCCATAGATGTGAATATTTTCCTTTTAACTCCAGTGGTCTGAGCTCTGTTGTTCTGATACAAAGTTCCAGGTCTCCTGCATAGACATACTGTAGGGGAAAATTTACCATTTCGTATGCCAGCCTCAAACCAAAGCACATTGGAGTAAAATGCACCAAGTTGATTAAGGTGCATGCCTCATAAGAAACTTGATGCATTGATGCATCTCTGGCTGTCTGTGTGCCAAAGATTGAAATCTATATTTGCTCTATAGTTTACATCAGTTTCTGGTGTAAATTATAGTAAAGCTGTTGGACTAATGTTGGCCCAGGCCCTTCCACCTAACCATGCCTACTTTTGAAAAGTGTCAAATCACATAAAAAGCTGTGAATTTCAATGCAATGTTAGCATGTGCTTAAATTAGCGATTTTTGTACTCCTGAAAACGGTCATAAATATTTTTTAAAAATCCCCATGTAGAGTAAAATTTTAGGCATAAATGATAGTAAATTTGTTGAAAAGATGGTGGCCCCACATAATCACGCCCACTTTCATCATTAACATAAGTAGGATATAGATTGCATCAAAATGTGAGACATTTTTACTCTTGGAAAACTGCTTTAAATGACTCACTCCTGTTCTCTGGAGTAAACTGTGGATGATCTATCCTCAGGATAGATATCAGTAGTTGATTATAGGGGTCTAGCGCTTGGGATCCCTACTGATCAGCTGATTGAAGAGGCGGTGGCACTCAGGCACCTGATGTCACGTTTATCTGTCACATGGTCTGAGAGCAGCTCAGTCCCATTCAAGTGAATAGGATTGAGCTGCAATTAGAGATGAGCGAGTATACTCACTAAGGCACATTACTCGAGCGAGTAGTGCCTTAGCCGAGTATCTCCCCGCTCGTCTCTAAAGATTCGGGGGCCGGCGGGGGGCGAGGAGCGGCGGGGGAGAGCGGGGAGGAACGGAGGAGAGATCTCTCTCTCCCCCCCACTCCCCGCAACTCACCTGTCACCCGCGCCGGTCCCCGAATCTTTAGAGACGAGCGGGGAGATACTTGGCTAAGGCACTACTCGCTCGAGTAATGTGCCTTAGCGAGTATACATGCTCATCTCTAGCTGCAATACCAGGATAGTCGCTATGCAGTGTGCGGCGGTCTGCCTGGTATAGACTAAAGTCATGGTGGCTCTCACTTTAGCGCAGCTGTCACTTTAATCAACTGATCGACGGGGATCCTGAGGATAGGTCATCAATAGTTTAGTGCCAGAAAACCCCTTTAATACATTTGTCCTACAAACTAATTAAAACCTGACTTCCTGCAGTCACCATTAGGTGGAGTCTACATTGAATTCAGCGTATACACAGTATGCAGTTGGCTCCTCCTAGTGGTGACTTCAGGCAGTTGGTATTTTATCATTTAGCTTTATGCCTTTTCAGAGGATTTGGAGCCCTGTATTCAAAGAAAGGGAATCTAATGGATGTAAAAAGACATTAATGCAGAATATTTGACCCATTTCTATAAAGAACGGCGCTCTAATATTAGTGTCTTTCCATGAATTATTATATTGAGATTTTCTTGCTGAATGATAAATCTCCTTGGAGGCTCCCTAGTCACAGCACCCAATATAACATCATTCTTGCTGACTTCTCCTCGACCTCTGGCAGGATGACTGCAGTGTGTGAGTAATCTCCAGTGAACAATGATGCACAGTGAAAAACATCCCAAACAGCTAGAACATAACTGCTTAGAAAGTGCTAAGGAAAACATTGCTTTACAACTGCAGCCGAGATTAAATGGATTATTGCCAGTTCCTACAAGTCCTCGTACTCTTACATGACTTACTTTACAAATATGCTTTGCTTCGGCTTTATGTCGTTGGTGGAGTGTTATTGATGTTACATTTTTTCGAGATTTCTAGCACAAGTTGTGATTTCAGTGGGGGAGGGGGAGTATTACAAAACTAGAACTCCCAGCAAGCCTTCGCAGGTACCAGGGTATGCTGGGAGTTGTAGTTTTACAGCGGCTGGGGACCTACTGGTTATAGATAGTGCCATAGTGACATTATAGTCATGGCATGTTGGGTGTTGGAGTTAGGGTTGCCAACTTTTTCACAAAAAAATACCAGCCAAGATCAAATGGGCATGGGCGTGACTTACGTTATTCCACTAGGATCCTCCCCCAAAATATTTCTAAGGCAATTTATATAATGACAGGTTCAATTATCGTACAGCAGCTCGGCTCTAGGACACCTCTAAATAATGGAGTCATCATATAATGGTCAAATAGCAGCTCTGTAAAAGTGATTATAGTGCCGTTACCTCCAGTGGTTACAGGTGGCGTCTTTTCCAGACCTGGCCATTTTAATTTTTCTTTTCCATCTCAGCCCAGACCGCCATGAAGATTTCTTGCAGTCATAACTCATCTCTACACACTTTCTCTGTCCAACTGCTACTCACAAATGAACCTCTCAGTACCCCACCTCAAAGTTATAATGCCACCTCTGTGGCCATGCAAAGTAATATTGTGCCCCCTCTGTGTTCCCAAGAAAAGGGGTTTTCCAGGCAATTGTTATTGAAGACCTATCCTCAGGATAGGTGATCAACAGCTGATCGTCTGGGGTCCACCGCTTGTGACCTCAGCAGATTAGCTGTTTGGGTGCCTGATGTCAGCCCAACAGCACACAGGATATGGAGTGGAAGCAGATACAGTATCTCTGACCCCTGTGTAGTGGCTGCTGCTGGTAAATGCAGGTGCAGCTCCAATTAAAATAAGTGACAGCTGCACCTGAAATTACCAGCGCTGGCCACTACACAGGTCAGAGCTATCTGCTTCCGCTCCATATCCTGTATTTTATTGCTGATAGCGGGCGCCTGAACAGCTGAATAGTCAGAGTCTCGAGTGATGGACCCCAGCCGATTAACTATCGACGACCTATGCTGAGCATAGGTCATCAATAAAATTTGCCTGGAAAACCCATTTCAGTAATAATGTCCCCATCTGTGGCCCCAATTATGTAATAGAGTCCAACTCTGCAGCCCTGTGTATGTAATAGAGACCTGTTTGTGGTAAAACCCTGGTAGCGGGAGGATCCTCTCGCTATGTCGCATACAGCTGCGGAAGCCGTGTTGTATTGTCCTGAACACACTGTACTCAGCGGGGGAGCAGTCGGATTATGCTGTGAATGCGGCAGTGCAGAATCTGGCATCCAGCAGCTCTATGCAACATTGCAAGAGGATCCTCCTGCTACCCGGGTTTTGCAAAGGCAAGTGGGGATGCAGGAAGCAGGGCTGGCACTGCCACCCGGCTGTAGAACTAAATATTTTTTACAGCCAATTAGCATTACCGGTAAAAAATGAATACTGGCACCAGGCTTTACAAGTAATTACCGGCCAAATCGGTGGTTCAACGGCTGGGTGGCAACCCTAGTTATCGTTTTGCAACAGCTATAGGGGCTCACGTAGGAGAGCTCTGTCATAGAAACACATTTTACGGCAGCAGCTTATCAGGCCATATTGGGAGTTGTAGTTCCGCAACAGCTGGTGAGATACCTGTTGGGACCACTCTTAGACCTCTTACACACGTCCGACAGCCAATCATAGTGAATTTGGAGCTGTGTTCCTGTGATTTTGTAGCATGAATGATGCTTTTTTTAAATGAGAAATCGCACATCGCTTTGCTGCTGCCAGCGATAAAATCACACAATGTTAGTGCAAGACAGAGAAGCCCTACCCCTAAAATAAGCCCTAGCTGGACTGCCTGAAAAAAAAGGGAATAGTTACCTAAAATTCTTGGTCCAGGTCCTCCCGCTGCTCTCCGAAGTTCCCCCAGGCATGCTGCAATCCTCGTTAGCACACGGGAGATCACTTCCTGGTTGCGGTATTCAAAAATCCTGCCTCCAGGAAGCGATGGCTCTGATTGGTTCATCCAGCGCGACTCAGCTAATCACTGCAGCGCTCGATGGACCAATGCGAGACTGTGATTGGTTTATTCAGCTCTGCATTGATTGGCTGAGCAGAGTTTAAAGAACCAATCATTTTGTGGAGGTGGGATTTATAAATTGGCCAATCAATGCCACGGCTCAGCCTATTTATAAATCCTGCCTCCACAGCGTTAGTCAGGGCATGCTGGGAGTTGTAGTTTAGTAACTGCTGTACAATCACATGTTGGAGACCCCTGTCACGGAGGAATATCCTTTTCTGCAGGATGTTGGAGCCGCAGGTCATCAGTGCAGCTAGGAAGCTACCGGTTGAGGACCTGTATCACAGAGACACTTCATCTTCTGTAGGCTGTCAGGGCTGTAACTTATCAAAGCTTGCTTGGAGTTGTGGCTTCACAGCTGCTGGGGAATTACCATTGTTAGGTTAGGGGAACACTAGAGTAAAAAAGCTCACTAGAGATGAGCGAACGTACTCGGTTTGGGCGTTTTTGCACTCGAGCACCGCTTATTCCGAGTAACTTACTACTCAGACGAAAAGATTCGGGCTACAAAATCTCGCTACAAAATCATTGCTATGTTTTGTAATCTGAAAGAACCCTTTGGAAACCATGGGCTTCACAAACACACGCTTCATAGCGATAATTTTGTAGCGAGATTTTGCAGCCCATATGAACGAAGCCAAAGACCTTGTTCACACGGGCGACACGTCATCGCCGCAGGAAAATCGCACTGATATCACATCGCTAGTTAATGCAATATCGCTGTGGTTTCTCACGAGGATACTACAATTTAGTAGCGCTAAAAAGTCACATGTGGTGCTACAAAGTTGCATGACTTTGTAGCACCAAATGCGAGGATTTTCGGGGCGGGTGAGGGGGGCTTGAAATATAAGCCCTACCCCAAAAATAAGCCCTAACTGCAGAAAAAAGAAAACGTATACATCACCTAGAAGTGCTGTATGGGGCTCCACTGCAGCTTCTCCCCAATCCCCGACACTATTCTCCATCTCTTCTGGCCGGGAATTGAAAAATCACCACCTCTTGGAAGCGCTGCCTCTGATTGGCTGACGCTTAGCCAATCAGAGCCAGCGCTCTATGAATGGTTGTGATTGGTTCATCGAGCGCTGGCTGTGATTGGCTAAGGGTTAGCCAATTAGAGGCAGCGCTTCCAGAAGGCGGGGATCTTTAAATCCCTGGCCAGAAGAGATGAAGAATAGTGCTGGGGACCTGGAAAGAAGATGTGACTGGGATAACAGCGCTTCTAAGGTGTTGTATACTTTTTAAAAAAATTTTCCCTGCAGTTAGAACTTAGGTTATGGCTTTAACAGTAGCATTTCCTACTGTCAAAGTTGCATCGCACCACACAAAAATTGCATTTTCATGCGATGCAACAGAGAAGAAGGCTCCATAGGGACACATGGGCTACAAAAAACCTCGCGTGTCACATACATATCACGGGTCATCTGCTTTCATCGACCCATAACCCTAAAGGGAAGGAAGGCTAGTAAGACTTCAGTGGTTTACAAAAACTAAGAATATGTATCACCAGCTTACTATATGTTCTGCTGCACCACTCTTAGGTCTCTGTCAATGGGGAACAGGTCCAGGTGCCTTACAATAATACCTTTGAAATGGACGTCTTTGGAGCCATCATGCATAACATCAAAATTCCTGAGCTGGGATTTGTTCTTTCATTCACACCAATAAACAATGAATTTATACTTGAGTTCATCCCACATAGTTTCTCGTCAAAGACATCGGGACTTTGTGGTAAGTTACCTAATTTACTGTATCTCTTTGCTCTTTCAAAAAATTTCACTGGTGCCCCAATGGGATATCTGCTCATTGTTTTCTGAAAACTTAACCAGGAGCAATTGTGCCCATTAAGTGCCAATCAAGGGGTTCGAAGAGGTAATACCAGCCTAAATCCTGTATGACAGGGTTCTTTTTGCTAAAAAGATGCAGGACTGCAGCCAAAATAGCGCCTTGCTCTTTCGAATTGTTTACACTTAGTGGAGGAGCATAACAGCAAGCTATAGCATTTGCTAATCCTCTAAGTAGTTAGGACCCTTTTTCACTGAATAATTAACCCTCTCCAATCCACTGTCTGACATCTGAAGACATTACAATTTAAGGGTGCATTCACATGAGCGTAGGCGTATTTACGTTCGCACGTGCGCAGCGTATAATCGCCGGTAAGAACGTTTTTCAGCGATCATGACCAGAGCTAGAAAACATATTATCGTGTGTTCCTACTTTGCAAACTATCTTTTCGACCATCGAATATGCGTTGGCACGTATTTCGGTCGCGTATGTTCCGGTTTTTTTTCGGGTTGCCGTTTTTACGCGCCGTAAAATCGCCCGTGCGAATGAATACGTTCGAAACCAACGCCTCAGATGGTCACGTATATACGATTGGGCGCAAAAACGCGCCGTTTATGCGCTCGTGTGAACGCACCCTCAGGCTGTACAGCTCCGATGTTGGAAGACGTCCGTCGGGGCTCTCTTACTGTATATTGCCGGCCTCTCTGCTGTCGGAGCCTATCCAACATGTCACCTCATGCAGTACTGGCTTTAACCAGCATATAGTGTCATTGTATAACAGCAGAAAAAGAGTAAGCCCCCCTAGGAAAACCAGAATATAAATTGGATTGGAAAGGGTTATTAATTGTTGTTCAGTTAATCATTGGATTATGTGAAACTAAACGATAATCATTCAGGTGTATACACAGCCAATGATTGTATGATCAACAATATTGCGCGTATTGCGTATTATTTGTCGCTCATTTTATGCAGGCATGAGAAGCGAACGAGAATCTGTCCGTGTAAACAGGCAGTTGTTCATCTATGAGCTACTGTCTGTTTACTCTGAATGGAGGCGGGCGGCTGGAAAGATCTTTGCAGCGCACCGTCTGTATGTTAGAGTCAAACAATAGATATCAGAGCTTAGAGCATTGGATCTGAATGTCAAACCTCCTGGCTGGAATAAAAAAATTGTCAAAATAGTCAAATTGCACCATTAACCTCCACTTATGAAGATCAGCATAGTTCGTGACTGTGGAGCATCTACTGTAAGTAGCTAAATGTGGGGCATCGTGTGGTGTAGTGTGTTAAGGCAGCAGTATGCAGTCCTAAGCTCTCGCTCACGACCTGAAGGTTGCGAATTCAATCCCTGCATGGTTGCATGGTTCAGGTAGCCAGCTCAGCCTTCCATCCCTCTGATGTCGGTAAAATATGTACCCAATGAATTACCTGCAGAATAAGTTGGCATTATACAAGCCCCTTTTATGATGGTACTGGGGCATCTATAAAGTGGAATATGCAGCAAAGATCTCTACACACTGCAATGTTGCTCTGGTAATCATCTGGGTCAGGAACCTTAAAAAGTAAACCATATACTAAAACTGTTTGGCCGTTCCTACAATAAATGCCCATTATTTGGGACCACAGAGGCATTTTATTGAAAGGCAAAGTAATCTTTTGACCTCGGACAGATATCCACTGACTCACTTAGTATTGGCTTTCCTTTGCTCTTCTGTAAACAGGAATATGTGACCACAACCCAGTTAACGACTTCACTCTCAGAGATGACTCGGTTACAAGAGACAGTAGCAAATTTGTAAAGGACTGGACCATAGCCAATGAGTTTGGAAAAACATGTGAAACCAAACTGGATGATGTGTGCAGCCAATCTCCAAGCTACCAGTGCAACATTTTGCTTTCCAAAACTTTCGAGCAATGCCACTCCAAGATCCAACCAAGTGATTATTTTAAGTTGTGTCAAGAAAGCAGCTGTCATGGCCAAGATCCTTGTGAGATCATTGCAAGTTACAGCCACCTCTGTCGGCTCCATGGAATCTGTGTAGACTGGAGGTCATCAGATATTTGCCGTAAGTATAACCAATTTTAACTGTGAATTACATTTTTGGCAAACCAATTAAAATGCTAGGTTGGATAGGAAGATGTGGTAGTGAAAGCTATGTAGACCCTGACTGTCCCAATTGTATAGCTGTTACTAATAAAGACTACAATAGGGGACTGTATAAATAACAATTATCAGTGGCATTTTGGGGATGCGGTGTTTCTTTATATTATTGGAATATAGAGGGAGCAATTCTTTTTGGCATACACTAGGCTGGTATGTGTCAGCATTGGTCTACTTATATGGTGGCATACATCGGGGAATGCTCCCTTTATAAAGCTCAATTGGAAGGAGCAAAATGAGATCTGAGCAGAGCCTAATGCTACCATATATCCTCTTTAATACTATTATATAGAATCCAAATAATATAAAAAATCCAAAAAATACTTCCTTGAAGGGGTTTTCTTACACTTCTTGATGTCCTGACATAAGAGATTTAAATGGGAATGGAGCCGGTGCTCCCACTTCCTGCCATGACCACTGATGACAATGTCCTTCCCGCCGCACTGACAGCGGGCCAAAGGATCAGCCGATGGATGGGGGCCCTGAGTGGTGGATCTCCTACTGTAGATCAACTACTGATGACCTATACAGAGGATAGGTCGTCATTTAAAAAAGCTCAAACTACCCCTTTAAAGAAAAGATCTAATAGAGTAATTTAGTTCCCACTTACTATAATTCTGCACATCAGTACCTATATTATACTACATTACAACACTAAATAATAATGGATGTTTTTAGTTTGTTTTTGGGGTGCCAAAACCTTCTGCTTCCCCTAGTAAATGGGTGCTGCCAACAACTGTTCAGTTTGCCACTCCCTAAGATTGCCCCGGTCTTGAATATCGGGTGGCTGGCATGCTGGATTGGAACTCCTCACAAAATCTCTGCTATATTTTAGAATCTCTACTTCATTAAATACAATAATATGATCAGGGGTGCGACATCCACAAGGCAAGGACTGTATGTTTTTGCAGGCAGTGCATTGCATTGACTCCAGGGGGCAGCAATTCGGCATTCATAAACTCCAACCATGACGTTTCTACACAATTTGAGGAAGGGGAAACCATTTCACTTAAGGAGTACTTGTTGTTAGGCACTTGCTATTTATGCATTGCTCTAATGTATGTCTCCCAAGAGGGCAATGGATCTCTAGAACTCATCTTGTTTCATATTGACTTCGATAGGGATAAATAGAGTATGGAAACCAGAGAGAAAAAAAGAATAGATCTGATGATAATAGTGGTAGACGGATCACATGCAAGGCTAGTTTCAATTGGGTGTAAGCTATGTGGCCAAACTGGGTGGATTAGCCTTCTGGGGGCACCCAAGACTTTCACCCATAACCTTGCACTTCTTGGCTGAACCTATGGAAAGGTAGCTGCACCAAATTCCTACTGTTCCAGCTCTGTATGTACGTAGCCTTACGTTTTCTTGACAAATACGCCATCATAAATATCTTGACTCTTTAAATAACACTGTGCAACACAATTTTTGTAACCTATGACTAGATAGGTGGCTAATAGTTACTTGAGTGCGCTGAATTCAAATATGATTTTTTTCTGCCACGTAAGGTTTTCCAATTATGGAGAATAATGTAATCCAATTGCCATTGTATTGTATTTTTGGAAATCTGCCTATACAATTAATCCAGTCGGCTCACCATTAACTTTACTTACTAAAAAGAACAAAAGTGATTGTGCAACTATTTTACAATCACTGTTACACGCCGTGCGCTGACTGAACACTATAAGGGTAGGTTTATGTAACATATAGGGTATGCTTCCACATGGTGTAAACAGTGCGAATCATCCACCAGTAAGTTGTAATTAATGAACTGTGTTTTTATAGGTCATTAGTTAGACTAAATAAAAGAATCAGAATCATAAAACAAAAATACATGTTTAGTATCGCTGCGTCCGTAAAAGTCTGATCTATCAAAGTAATGCATTCTTTACCCCGCATTGTGAACATCGCCCGAAAAAAAAAATGAAGAACGCCAGAAATTGTTCATTCTGTCTCCCAAAAAAATGCAATAAAAAGTGATCAAAAAGTCGTATGTCAAAATGGTAGTACCGCAAACTACAGGACGTCCCGCAAGAAATGAGCCCATGCACAACTATGTGGACGGAAAAATAAAAAAGTTGGCGGCAGAAAATTATTTTTAAAAAATTTAATGTCTTTGAAAAGAATAAAAGTAGTAAAGCAAAACAAAAACGACATAAGTTTGGTATCGTAGTAATTTTACTGACCCATAGAGTAAAGTTATCAGGTCATTTTTGTTGCAGTTTGTGGGTCGTAGAAGACGTACCGACAGATGGAATTTTTTCTTATTATTATTTTACTTCACTTAGAACTTTTTTAAAGTTTTTCAGTACATTATGGGGTACATTAAATAGTAGAATTGAAAAATACAACTCGCTCCGCAAAAAACAAGCCCTCATACAGCGACGTCGAAGGGTAAATAAAGGAGTTACGATTTTTTAAAATGAAAAAAATGTTTGGCAGCTAATGGGTTAAAGAACTTGCAAATTAGGCATGCTGCTATTATTCCGTTTTACCAGTGTAATCAGCAGGTTTTAATTTTACAGAAACATTACTTTCTGTTACGAAAATTTTTGAAAAATTTGTTGCACAGTCTCATAGACCCATGAACTGTCTATTATGTCCTTCAACCTCCATCTCCGCTGATCTTTACATTATATGAGTTTTATGGAAGTATATCACATATTTTATGAGAATGAAGTGTACCATGTTGGGAACTAGGTTTGAACCTCATGCCTCATTAAATAGATCTCTTTCACCTTTTATATTAAACTCTATAGTTGCCTTGCAGCTACTGGTGGGTAGTGGGTGTTAGTCACTTTATACATCCAAGAAACCAGCGGCTGATATTTCCATCAGCTCTCTCTGTCCCTGCTTGTCTTCACCGGAGTCATCCATATTACTAGTGGATGACTTTCCTCTCTTGTTGTGACTGAAAGAATAATAACACCTAATGGGTTTGCCTCATGGCTGTAGGACTCCTCCTCGTCTGGTAGATCGGCCTTGTCACCACATGCAGCTCGGTCCTCTCAGAACTCCCAAAACACAATTAAATTTGACACAATATTAGTTTATGAGACTTCGAAACTACGTCTTATGCATATGCTTCCATAAATGTTACGAGCCTCTCAGTAAAAAATAACCTACAAACCGAAGTACAATGCTAACTGTTTTAATATCATGTCTTAATTAATATCTTTGCTTTGTCTGCAAGCTACACTGCCATTTTTCAGCAGGGACGAACATACCCTGTTTCCCTGAAAATAAGACACACCCTGAAAATAAGACATAGCATGATTTTCCAGAATTTTTGAGGATGCAAAATTATTTTTCAGGCTTTTTGAGGGTGCTTGAAATATAAGCCCTACTCCAAAATTAAGCCCTGCTAACAGTTAATTAAAAAAGTCAATTTAAATAGTGTCCAGGCAGCTATACATGTAAAAAAGTTAAACATTTTTGAACAAAAATTAATATAAGACACTGTCTTATTTTTGGGCAAACACGGTAGATGAGTTGGGGCTATAAAGCCAAATTTGCAATTGGGCCCTTTCCATGTGTTGGATGATTCCATCACATGCCCAAAATTTGAGGTCAAGTTTGCCCAGTGGTTGTTCACACACTCGACTATTCATCCTTTTGTAAGACTGATCGGCTGATGTTTCCTAGTTTGCTAATCGTGCAGGGATAACCTTGTTCAAGTTTCCTCCACCCATTGGGGAAAAGTAGTGTTCTCCTTCCATTGTGGCCCCGTTTTAGCTGCATGGGCTGATTCTATGGTATGTACGTTCTTACTTCTCAGTTACATGCCACCTGTGTACCCACAGGAAGGGTAGGGGAAGCCATTGGGCAGATTTCTGGGACTTTAATATTGATATTATCCGAAAGTTCTACAAATTCCTTTTAAATATGGCCATCAAAAAAACTTCTATACTACATAAAAAACCATACACAGAAGTTTAATAACCTGGTTATTTCATGCATATGTATCAGAGACCAGCATCTAATAGCACGTTGGTCCTTCACTACTGCAGCAAATCAACAAGCATAGATTCCATTAGGTGTTGAAATTTGTTCTGTAGGACTATTGGCCCTGCGGACAGGAAGCTTCTTGCACATTAGATGGAGGTGCTGACATATTCTTACCAGCTGACAGGAAGGGTTCATCGATTCATGCTGCTTGTACCAAACTTTGACCTCCCATCAGCACGGTTTAACCGAAATTTGGATTTATCTGACCTGGAGATGTTTTTCCACTGCATAGAGATCCAATTTTTGCACTCTTTTGCCCACCGGAGTCTTGCCTTTCTGTTTCCCCGCAATGACACTGGAACTGATCATTTGCTGTTATAGCCCATCCGTGCTAAGGAACGGCGAGCTGTGCGTTCAAACGCATTAATTGAAACACCTGTGTTGCATTTGGCTATAATTGGCTTGACCATGTACTGCTTGTTCTTCAGAATTATTCTTGACATCCTCCTATGGCCCCTTTTGTCAATGAATTATTTACATCCACAGGATCCCCTTTCGCTGGATGTTTTTTCTTGATCACACCATTCCCAGTATACTCTGTTGCATGAGAAAACCCCACAAGGTGGCAGTTTTGAAATATTGGCCTTAGCTTCCCTAGCACTGATGATCAGGACTTGCTAGAAGTCGCTCAGATCGCTGGATTTTCCCATTCTACTGTGGATTCACACTGAGGCCTCGGTCACACGACCGTTTTTTGGTCCGATCTGCAGACGCGCTTGCCAATGGGATTGGTCACATGTCCGCTTTTTATGCGGATGTGCGATCAATTATAGGACACAACGATTCGCAGAACGCGCCTCTCTGCGTTTTGCGCATCGCTGTGTTCTATATATGCGCTCAATGGGGCCGGCGGCAGCAGCGCCGACAGCATTGAGAACATATACTTAAAGATCGTTCTCCTCTGCCACAGCTGTTACAGCTGTGGCAGAGAAGAACGATGTTCACCCATTGAATTCAATGGAGCCGGCAATACAGGAAGCTCTCAGCTATTGAATGACAGCTGAGAGCTGCCTCTGATTGGTCGCTGCGCTCAGCCAATCAGAGGCAGCACTCACTCACCCATTCATGAATTCATGAATGGGTGAGTGAGAGCTGCCTCTGATTGGTGAGGGCTGTGACCAATCAGAGGCAGCCCATTCATCAGGCAGGGATTTTAAATCCCCGGCTGCTGAATACTACACAGAGCAGTTCAGGAGAACTGCCGGCCGGACGCGGCTGAACTCCAGCTGCGGGGAAAAGGTGAGTATATATATATTTTTTATTTTTACACATTTTAGGATGGTTTTCAGGGAAGGGCTTATATTTTTAAGCCCTTCCCGAAAATACATCCCGCGCTCGCCGCCAGCTGGCGCATGTGCAGAGCGGAGCCCGCCCGTCGGCGCATGCGCAGAGCAGAGTCGGCCCGTCACCACTGAATTTCTGTGCGGGCCTCTGCGGGACCCGCACAAAAATAGAACATGCCGCGATTTGTTTACTGCGTGTGTTTTCCCGCGGACAAATCGCGGCCGTCTGCATAGGATCGCGTTTTGTAATGCAATCCTATGCAGGCGGGCACGGGCAGAAATCCTGCCACTGAATTTTTGCCCGTGTGCAGGGGGCCTTACAGATGAACAGAATGTTGTTTTTGTACATATACTATATGATTTCGATGCATGATGATGATTCACCTTGTCATTATATACCAACAAGAGCCCTAACTTCACTACTGGGTGTGGATTCTCCTCTACGCTGCCTTGACGAAACCAGCAACGACAATAATAGATATTTACTCAATATCGCATGATCCAAAACATGATGGCGCAGCCACATAACATGTAATATTCGGATTTTCCTAATTTTATTTTATTTCCTTTTAACAAAATTAGCTGCAGTCCGTTCACAATTTGGGGTGTTTTATTGCATGGATGGTAAAATTAAAGGCATATGATTTCCCCTTTATTTATGTAAAGTATGCCCTATAATTTAGCACATCAGAGGAATAAACTATACGCACATGGCAAGGAAAATTCGCTTTTTTATGTTGATTAATTGCATGTGTTATTTGACAGAAATAACTCTCCTGGGTTACAGAAAACGACAAGAATTTCAGATGAAAAACAAAGCTAATGAAACATTTCGGTGCTGGGAGTGAATACTAAGAGATCTTTGATTTTTCCTTTGCTTGAACATGTATATTTTTGCAAAAATAGATATTTTTTTAATGAAGCAATTGAAGTTATGTAACATACCAGAACTGTTGATTATTTCACTTGGGAGCCCAAAATGTAGATTTCAAAGGAATTCTGTATACTATAGACTCTTGACCCCCAAACAATAACAACGCGCCCCAAGACAATAACAGTCACTGCACCAAATACTAGGCTTCACAGCAAAAGTTGCCAAAACACTGCCCTTTTTTGTTATCTCTCAGAGCTCTGCAGCTATTGACTGCAAAAGCACCTTACAGTCTTCCTATACTGCGCACCCCTGCAAACTCTTTGCATGTACGGTAGTAATATGTATACTGTGACTTCTCTTCTATTTTTTCCCTTGGGGGGGGGGGGGAATTAGCTATGATTCATCTATATCATATGTAATCCACTAAGGAGAAACATCATACAGATGCAGAAAATGTTAATTTGATTTTGATAGCACTGAGCAGAAAGTTGTCTTATGTTAACCCATTAAACAGTCATTGTTCTCTTAACACAAAAACACATTATAAAGCAATTCAAAGTGTAAAGGCCCATTTACATGCCAAGATAATCTTTCAAACAACTGGAAGATTGAAATATTTTGCGATCAATTTACATAAAGTGTTAATATACCCTTAATGGCCATTAACACTTTATCATCTTCGTTTGCATGTAAAAGGGCCACCACCAGTTTCCAGACTGGCGGTGGCTTTGATCTCTCTCAAGTTATCTTGGCACTCCATCCTGCACTACTGTAATTGCCGCATAGCCCCATGGCCCTGGAGTCTCCGGAACCTCCATGCTACACTAATCTGAGGTGTTCATTGCCCTGGAGTCTGTACTTTCCCTAAGGAGCAAATCCTGTGGTATCTTCTATCCTTTGTGTTGTGATCCAGAGGCAGTATAGCAAGTCTGTCACGTATGCAGTACACTCTAGTGCACTCTATTCTGCTGCCCAACAAGCCCGGTAAAACTTTCCACAAGAACTGCAATGTTTGCAAAGTAGAAGTGAAAACTTTCTTAATGGTCATATCCTTCTTCTCTTCTACAAGGGATGGAATAGTTGTCGGGAAGAACAGACCCCAAAGTACTCTTGTTATAGAAAGGATGAGAATAAATGACTGAAGGGTCATAACACCCTTCACTGCTACAAGGGATGGAAAAGTTTTGTAAAAGTTAAGAGTACCAGGTCTAAGTTACCTTGGGATATAGGGAGAGAAGGACTCATTTCTCTGGAACCCACTCTTGCACTGATGGGTTTTACCACTATATGTGGTAGGTTATAGACCTCAAGAATAAGCAGGTTACCCTAATTGATTCTTTCATAAGATGGTTGTCCAGAAGTTGAAAAGACACAAGATAAATGTATATAAGCATGGATACACTTAATCAAATACTTATTGACATCTTCTCTATGTCATCTGCAGCGATGATCTGTTCCAACAGCATGGTATATAATCATTGTCACACAGGATGTGACAAGAGCTGTGACAAGACACACAGCAAATCTACATGTTTCGACCAGCCAACAGAAGGTTGCTTTTGCAGAAGTGGAGAGGTGGTGGTTAATGGGAGCTGTGTTTCAGAAAGTGTTTGCAACCAGTGCAGAGATATCTATGGAGACTACCACAAGGTAACAATATCCAAAATTAGCAGCGTGATAACAAATGCAAATCAGCTTTTCAAATATTTGTTGTATAGGGCTTCTAGAGACCTTCATCTGTAGACTTAGGTAACTAATTTCTAGTTTGGTTCTTGGGTTGGAAAATGACGTTAAACGTTGAGTTGAGTCAAATTACTTAAAGGGGTTGTCCAATCATAATAAAGGTCTACTTACATTGCTACTCCTGTCTGCTGCTGGTATCTGGTTCTGCAGCTCAGATACAAACATTGGAACAAACTGATCCCTAGGATTCAGGCTTATATGCCCATGAGGCAAAACCAAAGCTCCCCATTAAAACAAAGCCTTTATTCGGTAAAGTTAAAATCACTTCCTATATTAAAATAACAAATTAAGGCCTGGGGAAATTAGTTCCGGTGCACCTTGGCAGTTGACAGTCCCTTCCACTACCAAGATGGAGTTGTCATGGAATATAAAGTGTTAAGTTTCAGAATGCAATAAGTGTATGTTTCTTACCTTGTATTGGACTATTGACCCTTAAATAGAAGACTAAAACCTATGATTTGTAGTGCCGGGAACTAGGATTTTAAGATAAAAAGTCAACAGACAAATTAAATAAGGATAAGCTATGTTAACAGAGAAGACACACAACTATTGCAGAAATGTTGTCTAATGCAACAGCAATATCCTGACTGGAGTAATTTCTATGTCTGAGACGATCATTAAGAGCTTTGAGACTATTTGGTAGATGTCAATAAGCCTTATGATCAATCAGCTTTGTCACCTATGTAACACTAATCTCTGTACCAAGTAACTCTTGAATCCACCCTCGTCCTTCTGTATAAGAGTTGGTAATGTTGATAATAAAGTAGAATTCATTGAATTCTCATGGAGAAGTGTCTTGACATAACATGGAGTGATTTCATGCTATTGATAGATAATTGCTAGCAAATCTTCTCATCACAGGCTTCCATATCTACCAATTTCGCACCTGGCAACGAGGTCATCAGATCGGTACTGGTGTGGTCCGATAACAGAGTCAATGCGTCACATGCCCAATATAATCATGGGATCGGTCTTTCAAATACCACCCTTAGGTGTCCCAGAGGTTGCTAAGCAAGAATAGGTTATATAATGGCATCAATACTAAAGATTAATTTATATGACATTCCCTGTTTATTAATCTCTCTCTTACTCTCTCCCCCTGCTCACTCCTGCAACTCACCACTCCCCCCCCCCCCCCCCCCCCCGCTGACACCCAAATCTTTAGAGACGAGCGGGCAGGTACTCGCATAAGGCACTACTTGCTCGAGTAGTTTGCCTTAGCGAGTACGCTCGCTCATCTCTAGTCCCTATTCAAAAGTCCTACTTGTACACAGTCATTCGGTTAACATTCGGCTTATTCAAGATGCTTGTAATTATACATCCAAAATTTCCTTAACAAACGCCTTCTTCTGTTTTTTTCATTTTAGCATTTGGAAACCTGGATCCCCGTTGATGACCCCTGTAGTATCTGCATTTGCCTAGACGATAGGATCACTAACTGCTCCTTGAAGCCTTGCCCTACAGTCAAGCGTAATACAACGTCTACAACCATTTTATTTAGAACCAATATCTATTACTGATAATGCAATTAATTTTTTTGTGTTTTTTTTTAGCTCCCACTTGTGGCCCCTGTGAAATTCCATCACACAAACTGAGTCCTGATCAATGCTGCCCAGAGTATGAATGTGGTGGGTACTTCATTCATTCAGAATTTTCTATGATTTTACCTTTTGTTTTCCCGCTTAGTTCGGCATCCAGTTGATTAAACTATTACATTTTCATCCCTATTCTTGAAGATGAGACATTCCATCTTATTCCTTCACTATAGTGGATTAGGAAATATCATGGTTTTGGCAGACTCAAGGATGTAAACCTTAATATTCTAGTGGAAAAACATTTTTGTCATTAGGACTGACTCAGTATCTATCGTGTGCAATGGATTCCAAGAATGACACGTCAATAGCTGCAGGAAGCCAGATCCTAATTCATTTCAGATAAAGCAGTCCGATCTGCACCATGGCGATGTGTGTGGCTTTTTGATTCATAGCGTTATTTTGAATGTACCTTGAAATCCTATCAAAATTGCAAAAAAGCCCAAACTTTTCCAAACCAAACTTGGATTATAGGGAGCGCCAATATCTTACTTACCGAATGTATATTAGTTAGACTTATGGTACAAACTGAAGAGAATATGACTGCTGGATCAGATTACACAGAGCTTATTTGTAGTCTGTTACCATAGAAACATATAGGCCTGTTTAGGAGATGAAGACTCAAAAGAATAGGACTAGAGATGAGCGAGTATACTCGCTAAGGCACATTACTCGAGCGAGTAGTGCCTTAGCCGAGTATCTCCCCACTCGTCTCTAAAGGTTTGGGGGGCGGGGAGCGGCGGGGCAGAGCGGGGAGGAACGGAGGGGAGATCTCTCTCTCCCTCTCTCCCCCCTCCCCCCCCCCGCTCCCCGCCGCAACTCACCTGTCACCCGCGCCGGCTCCTGAATCTTTAGAGATGAGCGGGGAGATACTCGGCTAAGGCACTACTCGCTCGAGTAATCTCTAAATAGGACATTTTTGATAAGTTGCATAAGAGTTGGTTACTACAGTGGACAGACCATTTTAATGTAGAATTAAGTTTTTGTATCTCTAGTTTATTTATGAGATGGCATAATTGTAGCAATTAAAATGTTTCTTCTTTGGCTGGGTTCCTTAGGATCACTAGAACGGGGTCCTAAGTCTGCATGACCAAAAGACCTATGATACCAATATACATTTCTCACCTATCCTGTGCATAGGTATTAACTGTGAGTTGACTTTTTTTGTGGGTTGACTCCACTGTGCCATTTATGTTTTCATCAAGTCTTCACGTTGACACACTTAATCATTTCTACACCTTCAAATGTCTTTTGTATGTGAGACTTGGGCGAGACTAAACATAGTGGAAAGACCTCGGGGTAAGGTGAGGATTTGTGCAGTCTCTCTGAAACTAACATCCTGTTTGGACAAGTTCGTTGTGTATTCCATTCAGCAATGGCCTTTTCCCGCTGGCATGACATTACCATGGCAATAAACACAACATCATTTTCCCAATTTGAAAATCACTTTTTTTTCACAGCAGAAGCATTTTGGTTTACAATTTAAAGTTTTGTAAGTCCCTTATTTGACAATTTTTTAACTTTCCTTCTCTGGAAACTTTTTGTCATGTAGACCTGTTGGGTTTTTAATATGTTCATCTATGAATGATGTATGGCTTGTCAGGGGCTTGGTAGAGGAGAACTCTCCAGCTCATTTTTGTTTGAGTCTTTATTTTTTATATTAACTTTATTCGAAATGTCTAATTCCTTCTTAGGAAACCATTTCACATCAACATTTGAGACATGAGGACGAATGGGAAGTGTTTTTGTCAACACAGAAGTACGACAGCCGATAAAGCCCAACATCCTTGTTTACTGCCCATTTTTTATCTTTGTTTAGAAAAAAAGTTTTTTTTCCCCAAAATTTTATTTTTTCGTTACATTTTTTTCAGCAATTTGCCCAATATAAACAAGTCTGCAAGGTCACCACAAATTTGGGAGTCTAAAGGCTGAATTTAGTTTTGGGGCCTGAAATGTGAGATCGAAATTTAAGGAGTTGTTCCATGAAAGCAAGTTGTCCACAGGATAGGGAATAACTTTATGATATGTGGGGGTCTGACCGCTGGGACCTTCTGTGATCTAGAGAACTAGGGTCCGAAGCATCTCATAATGAAGGTGGTTGTACTTTTGCTCTACCACTCCATTCATTTCAATGGGACTGGTGAAGATAGAGTTCAAGAGCTTGGCTATCCTCGGCAGTCCCATTGAAATGAATGGTGTGGCGATGGCCACAGTGTGAGATGCTTCAGACCCTGGTTCTTTGGATCAGTGGAAGTCCCAGCAGTCAGACCCTCATCTATCAGCAAGTTATTTCTTATTCTGTGGATAGGGAATAATGTGTTTTAGTGGGACGACCCTTTTAATGCTGGTGTCTGAAATAATATTTTGGGTTTGGGGTCTGAAAGATTTTGTGGTCTGAATTAATTTTGGGTTCTAAATTATTTGGGGATTTGACAGAGGGGTCATATGTACTACTTGGGCATGAGATTGGGAGACATTTTCATTTTTGGCTCAGTGTTGACATGTACATACTGAACACACATCACAGTGGCTAATTGTGGCCAATGAATAGAATGGCACTAAGGACAATGCAGTCTGCTAATGTAAAGACCATATGCAGAAAGGGTTAAGGTCGTGTACTGAGGTCTCAAATAGGTTTGGGGCTCCCTGGCCTGAAGGGGTTTGGGAACCACTAGTCTATATTATAAGTAAACTTGGATTTTTTTCCCTCTTCTGTCAGCTTATTCGAAGTTCTTTTGAGTCTTATGTTATTTTTTTTTACCTATTTTAATTTCTCCTGTCCTTTTTTTCCAGTTTGTGATAAAAGCTCTTGTGAAATCCCTCCAGTGCCGCACTGTGAGAATGGAATGGATTTAGTACTGACCAACCCAGGAAGCTGCAAACCTGTCTATGAGTGTGGTAGGTTTACAATTGGCATTTTTTTTTATTACCTATTGTACCTTGCTGTTCCAGAGGCCCAGTCTACATATATACTTACATTAAGGTGGTGTCCAGGGAGGCTAAGTACTTACTGAGTTAGCAAAGTTTCACTTGACTATAACTTTCTGCAACAAGTTATCGTAAACTGTTGAAAAGTTATTGTTATTGTAGCCCAAAAAAGTCATTGAAAAAGCAATAAAAAGGGTAAACAAACTGCGGCACAGAAAGTTATCTTAACACTTTGAGGGTGAATGGACACGGGTGAAAATTCCACAGCGAGAATTCCCGCTGAATTTCCGCCTGTGCACGCTGCCATAGGATTGAATTGGTTTATGAATTGGTTTATGAATTGGTTTATGGTTAATGCCTATGCAGACAGACGCAATTTGACCGCGTGAAAACTTGCGCACTAAACAAATCGTGGCATGTCCTATTTCTCTACAAGCCTAGCACAGGCCTGCACAGAAACGTAACCACTGACGAGCTGGCTCTGCACTGCGCATGTGTGGCTATGCGCCAGCCGGTACATCGCAAAGCAGAGAGAAGACCCCGGAGGAGGTGAGCAGCAGGTCACTGCAGAGGCATGGGTCGCATCTTGCTGCGAGAATTCTCGCAGCGGGATCCAACCCGGCCGTCTGCATTCACCCTAAGCCTAGTTTCACATAGGCGATCGTGATTTTGCCGTGAGAAAATCGCACCAAAATCGCAGCTTTTTTCCTGTGATTTTTGAGCGGCAGCGCTGCTTTTTCTTGCAAAATCATTGCTACCACTTGAAAAACTTCTAGTGTGATTTTGCTGTGATTTTTTTGTGAAAGTCAATAAGACTTTCTAATGTTAAAATCGCATCGCAACGCAATTTTGTTGCCTTGCGATGCGATATAAAGAAGGCTCCATTGGGAAACATGGGAGATAAAAAAAACACACGTCGCAAATAGATAAAGCATGCCGCCATTTTTTTGCTCTCGCAACATCGCATCAGTGAAAACATTGCTGATGGGAAGGAAACCATTGAAAATCATTGGTTTCATAATCTGCTTTTTTACTGACTCTTGCAGCACGCGAAAATCACATGATTTCCTTGCCCGTGTGAAACCACTCTAAGGCCTCGTTCACACGAATGATGTTTTAGCACAGTATAGGCGCGTGAAAAGATTGCGGCTATACTGCACTACAGATCGGGTGAACAGGTGAGTTCCAGCAGTTTTAATTAGCCAGTTTACACGATCGGAGGTGCGTGTTATCCAGCTCCCATAAGAGTCTATGGAAAGCACCCACCAAAGATAGGTCAGGTCCTATCTTATCTCGCACCACGGACCTTAGATGCGACCTGCAGTCACATATACTATCTTTGATTGGTGCGAGTATTTAGCGCGTCTAAAATGCCTTCACGTGAACGCTTCTATAGGAAACCATTGGTTCTAATAGTAGCACTCTTTTCACACGCCTCTAATGTGCTAAAACAGCGCTCATGTGAATGAGGCCTAAGAGTCAAGTTACTTTTGAACCTCCTCTTCCGCCCTGTTGTGTTATAGGGTCACATATTTTTCTGGGCCCGTCACAGGGGCCAGCTGTATTGCTCATTAGAATAGCCAAGCCAACGTGCTTCTCTGTCTCTGCATTGGTTGTAACAGAGAAGGGGTCTAACTTAGGGCCCTTTAATACAGGACGTATGCCGGGTACAGGAGCGTGCCAGCGATAATCGCTCCTGTGCTTTCACACAGGAGTGAGGATCACTCAGTGAATGGAGGCGGAGCGGGCCGGAGATCTCTTCGCACCATGTGCCTCAATTCACAGTAAACAGGTTATTATCGTTCAGCTTCCCATGATCCAGCAAGAATCTGAATGAACCTTTCAATGTAAAAGGGCCCTTAGTTATTAAGGCGGCCTGAACAGCCAGCCCCCCGTGATGACATGACAGGCTCAGAGATATGGACTTTAAAGGGGTTGTCTCGCGCCGAAACTTTTTTTTTTTTTTTCCATAGGCCCCCCGTTCGGCGCAGGACAACCCCAAAGGATGTGTTAAAAAAAAAAATTTTTATTACCTACCCGAATCCCCGCTCTGCAACGTCTTCCTTCTTCCTTCTTCTTCCTTCACCAAGATGGCCGCCGGGATCTTCACCCACGATGCACCGCGGGTCTTCTCCCATGGTGCACCGTGGGCTCTGTGCGGTCCATTGCTGATTCCAGCCTCCTGATTGGCTGGAATCGGCACACGTGACGGGGCGGAGCTACGATTAAGTATACACACAAGTCACAGCAGCACCACGTAATAAGAGGTATTCTCCAAGATACGTACTTGTCTTGCAAGCTCCAATCCGGACCCGGACACCTGGGATCCGCTATTCCAAATTCCAAAAATCCACCAGGAGAGGCAGCAAGTAAATGGGATCCTTCAAGCTTGACAAAGGCCATAGTGATCTTGGCCGAAACGTCGCTGTAGAATGCCAGTCTTTTAACAATAAAGATTGGGAGGTTATTTTAACCCGACTCTGTATGCTTTCTGGATGAAGGATCCCATTTACTTGCTGACTCTCCTGTTGGATTTTTGGGGCGGAGCTACGATGACCAGCTCTCCGGCACGAGCGGCCCCATTCACCAGGCAGAAGACCGCACAGCGCAAGCGCGTCTAAAAAAGCAAGAAGACATCAGAATTAGACGGACCCATGGCGACGGGGACGCCAGCAACGGAGCAGGTAAGTGAATAACTTCTGTATGGCTCATATTTAATGCACGATGTATATTACAAAGTGCATTAATATGGCCATACAGAAGTGTATAACCCCACTTGCTGCCGCGAGACAACCCCTTTAACATTTGACCCAGTGTCAGAACCAGAATGAACGTAGAGTTTACAACATCGCAGGTCCATGTAAGTATTTAGCTTTACCAGACAACCCCATGAAGAACATGAAAATTCATAATGGGGTAAGGACCATGAAGAAAAAAGCTGTTCCTTTGAACCTTAGCCACCACTAGGAGGAGTTTTCGAGTTTACAGAATACCGTTTAGGCTTTGAATTCAGTGGTTAAAGGGGGCTGTCCGAATTGTTTGTAGGAACATGTGTCTCATGCAGCAACATAGCAAATAGTTATATTCTGACCTCTCCTGGCTCCCTGCATCGCTGCTGCTCGGTCCTCCATGATCTTTGTTTGTTTACAGCCTGTACAGGATGTCACAGACTGCTGCAGCCAATGACAGATCAGCAATCGAGTGCTGACCTCCGTCATTGGCTGCAAAAGCCTGTGACACCCCCTAAACCGACTGGGGCAGCCTGTAACCATGATGTTACGGGGGAGGCCTGGAGCAGCGCCATTATACGCAGTGAGGAGCCAGGAGAGGTGAGTGTATAACTTTCTATGTTACTACATGAGGCACATGTTGTTACAAAAAAAACCCAACTAGGAGAACCTCCTTAGGGCTCAGTAAGACAAGCGTTGTTTTTTGCGCACCAATGTGTGCCAAAAAACACAGTTCCACGCATGTTAAAAATGCGCGTGAAAGAAGCTCCGTTCCCATTCCTTTCAAAGCATTGGGATGCAGGCAACCCCCGCAGTGATTTTCGGGAAGGGCTTGAAATATAAGCCCTTCCCTGAAAATCATCCCTAACTGCTGTAAAAAAATATATATACATCACCTTCCGCCACTGTCGGGACTCCGGCGCATCTTCTCACCTTGTCCCCAGTACTGCTATGAAGCACTTTCTGCTGGGTAGGGATTTAAAAATGCCCTCCTCCAGAAAGTGCTGGGTCTGATTGGCTGCGTGCTCAGCCAATCACAGGCAACGCTCAGCCATTCATTGAATGACAGCTGAGCGCTGCCTGTGATTGCTCAAGCAATGGGAGATCATCGTGATCCTCTGCCACAGCTGTGACAGTTGTGGCAGGGGATTCTTTTGTCTCCGCAGGAAATCTCATCATCACTGAACCCTGTGCTGTCACAGGGTTCAGTGATCAGGGGACTTCCCGCGGGGATATTTTACATGCAGCACGGACCTTCCCGCTGCACGGATGTCCTATCTTTTGCAGGTGTGAGTATTTTGCGCCTGTAAAAGACGGACATCTGAACACCACAAGCAATGGTTCTATCAGACGCACTTTTTTTGCGCACATAGGCGCACGCAAAAAAAAAACCCTTGTCTGACTTTGCACTTAAACAGTATGCAATAGGCTCATACGTTCCCCCTAGTAGTGACAGGTTTAGATTTTAACAATAATATATGCCATTTTCTGGCATAAATGATACTAAATGTGTTGGGCTGCAAGCAGGCACGTCCGCTAATACAAAGCCCTGGCTATGTTTTGCAGTGTTGGCTTAAAAACAAAAAAACACACGTATTTTGCATATGTGCCAAAACGTGTGTCTTTGATGCCACTTTTATGAAAAAAATGTGGGACTTTTTAATGCCACTTTTGAGTCATAAACCACGATTAGAGATGAGTGAGTATACTCGCTAAGGAACATTACTCGAGCGAGTAGTGCCTTAGCTGAGTATCTCCTCGCTCGTCTCTAAAGATTCGGGGCTGGCGGGGGGCGGGGGGCGGGGAGCGGCGGGGAGGAACGGAGGGGAGATCTCTCTCTCCCTCTCTCTCCCCGCCGCAACTCACCTGTCACCCGCACCGACCCCCGAATCTTTAGAGATGAGCGGGGAGATACTCGGCTAAGGCACTACTCGCTCGAATAATGTGGCTTAGCGAGTATACTCGCTCATCTCTAACCACGATATAAATCCGCATCATGATGTTACAAAGTGGTGAATCCCTTTAAAGAGGTTGAGCCTCACTTGTTTCAGAGGTCCTGAAGCAGTAAAGACATTTGACGAGGACCACATATGTGTCTGTGGTCTACATATAAATGGTGTTGCAATGAGCCCTTTCCCCCATATATGTCCCTCTAAAGGGAGTAATATAATGGCTACTGTGTACTACATTCCCACAACAAGCACAGAATGCCTCGGTGATTTGTGATACTTTACAGTGGGGGAGGAGGGCACATTCTGCTGTCTATGTTTGTAGGTTCGCTCTGTTGTGTAATGTGAAGATCGGATCGGCCATAAATAAAAATGACATGAAATCCGTGGTTCCAGAGCTCCTTCTTTCAACACATGACCTTTGGTTTGAATCCGGCTCTTTTTATATTATGCTGCGAAACTCTTGATCCCTCCGTATTATTAGCCAAACTCCAATTCCATACCACCAGCTTGGCTAAGGATTTTCTATACACATTCCAAAGCAGTGAGCTTCCATCAAGAGGCAATAACGCCGAGAAGAAGGCTTTTCACACGGGAAAGTAGGGGAAACTCCAGAGAGGACCTTAAGCAGGGCACAAGCATATGTTCCTGACTGTGCCGCAGACTGGCTGTCAAATGTTACAGCTGCATCGGTCACACATATATATTTACATATATTCCACACTTTGATTACCCAATACTAGATGGAGCAGAGCTGAGCTTGTCAGATACGGCAGGACTGAAGACGTCAGATCAAGAAGAGCTGAGTTTGTTTGCTGAATCAGACGAAATTAGCTCTGCTATGTCAAAGTCAAGCGTTAAATGTAGCAGTGCCGAGTAACTTTACACAGGACGGTTATCGCCTGAATCGTTGCTCGAAGTAGTCACTAAAGTACATGAATGACTGTCATTTGCGTGCTTTTACGTAGGACGATTGTTCGATTTCGTGATCGCTGACGGAATTGGTGGGGGCATTTACATGGGCCAAAATGTCAATTCGTCGACTAGTTAGGGGTGTGATGTTCTCTGGTGGGTGTGTATTTGAAATTTCGAACCTCTGCCCGATGTAGGGTCATTGGATGCCGAGTCTACTGAACGCACATAAATACATAAGAGTGGTCGTCTAGCGAATACTCGCTGCTGCAGTCTCGCTGGTTTGTCCTTGTATGGACTTTGTTTTTGTCTTCCCGTCGAGCCTTAGTTCATCTGTCATTGAAGACCAGCAGGAACTGTTCAGCCGAGGATCACTCAAACATATTTATGAGTTTTTCGAAACCAATGATCGCTAAGAAGTAAGGCACAATGTTAAAAAAAACAACAGGAACCCATCAGCCTTTGGTGGGAGTTGGGCGCAGAGCAAGAACACACTGCCCTGCAAAGTTGCTGGTTAGTTGAAAGACAGCGATCTACCTGTTCACAAAGGGCAATATTTAATCGAACCGTAACTGTTTTTAGGTGAGCCGAAACAAAGCGACTGGTGAACAGATTCCCGCTTGTCACCCAGTTGGTGGCCGTTGCGTACGTTCGTACTATCGAGCAACTGTTCGGATGATAGTTGGTTCATGTAAACCACGCTAAGTTGAGTTTGTCACTTGGCACACGATCTGATTTTACTTAGAATTACAGCAAGTAAATTTACCGTATTATCGTAATTCACGATTAACTATGTAACTACAGAATTTTACATGGACACAAAGAACAAATACATGTGGCAGAGCAAAGCTTGTCGGACACTTTAGGCCCCCTGCCCACGGGCGAGGCGGAATATCGCTAGCGATATTCCACCGCCGGGAGCAAGGGAGAGAACTGACAGTTCTCTGCAGGCTCACCGCAGAGAATTGTGGTAAATCACAGCATGCTGCGATTTGAGTCCCGCGAGCGGAGAATCGCTATTAGCTAGCAGGCTCGGTCCAGTTCCTCCTGCTCCTGACTGAAGCTCTGCCGTGCAACCTGCAGTCCTCGTTCACCCACAGAAGATCCCTTCCTGGTCACGGGATTCATAAATCCCACCTCCAGGAAATGATGGCTCTGATTGGTTCTCGAGCGCTGCTCAGCTATTCAATGCAGTGCTTGATGAACCAATGTAATGGCTGTGATTGGTTCATCGAGCGCTGCATTGATTGGCTGAGCATTGGTCGAAGAACCAATCACAGTGATTGCGTTGTGGAAACCGGATTTTAAAATTGGCCAATCAATGCCACGTGTTGGGGCTCCGGAGAGCAGCGGGAGGGACCTGAACCGAGCCTGCTAGGTAAGTATAATAAGACATCCCAGCGATTAGATGCTGAAAATTAGACGGCACCATGGAGACGAGGACGCTAGCAATGGAACAGGTAAGTGAATAACTTCTGTATGGCTCATAATTAATGCACAATGTACATTACAAAGTGCATTAATATGGCCATACAGAAGTGTATACCCCAACTTTGTTTCTCGGGACAACCCCCTTTAAGTGATTACTTTAACACATCCAACTCTCTCAGACTCCTGAAGGGCCTAAGGGCTAGTTAGATCGTGTTATTAATGCACTGCCGCAATAAAGATGAGGTGATCATTTAACATCAGAGATGAATGCCTTCGATGTACAAATATCTAGATATAAAAAGGATGTATAGAAATAATGCATCATTCCTGGAAATTCTAGAGAATTACAAAATTATTTTAGTGGAATTCTCCTTGAGGTCAGCAGATGGCGCTGTTTATTCTCCCCGCAACTGACGGTACGAAACACCTGGTGCACGGAAAATACCTCTTGTACCGTAAGCAGTGTTTTCCCTGTGATCTCTGCAAATATCATTCCTATATTTGGACAGAAATTACCTGGAAAACATAACAGTAATTTGGGTGTAGCAGAGCTGGGTTTGTCAGATGTGGAAATAATTGTGATGCAAGCCTACTGCTTTTCTCTTAATATTTTGATACCGTTTTTTAGCTGTATTTGACTGTATTATTGCATCCCTTGTATAGTGTGTGTTATACTGGTATATATTTGTGTGTCGGTATGCGTCTATATGAGTATATATATATATACACACACACACACTATATATATAATGTTTTGCATGCATAACAAAAAATCACTTGTGGCCACTGCATTGTGATTATTGTGATTATGGCCATAGCAGCTGATTGCGGTGGGTTCCGGGAGCTGGGCCCAGGACAATCCGCTGATCACCACGGGAATGATCAGAAAAGATAGCCCCTCTAAGACTGACTTACATTCTTCCTCCTGCTCTGTGATCACAGTTGTTCTGATATGGCATTAAAGGTGTTCTCCAGGAAGGACTACCCCTTGTCCATTGTAGTCCTCCTCCCCTGATGAGCAGCTGATAACATCGGGGTCTGGCTGAGCGATCATGTGCACAATGAATGGCCCGCCGCTTCGTCGAAACTCTGAGTGGCAGGCAGCGGGGCCGCAGCACTGGACACGCCCACTGCCCCCGGGATAGGGGACTATTCAATTTCTCTTCATTGAACCCTTCATAGTTTTTTTTAAATGTCTCAGAAAACCCCTTTAAGCTAACTTGCCGCAGAGAGTTATCACAGTGAAGTTAAACTTTGCTACATCTGTAACCCTGCAGCAGTTGAAGGTGGTTGGGCAACCTGCAGTCCTCCGAAGTGAGAGCTACACATTGCAGCACTTCTACACTTTGGCTGGGGGTTCATATGCCATAACAGGTCATACTGAAAGACGCTGTCCATTGATGAACCAGGAAGAGTAGGATGAACAGTGTTATATGTTCTAAAAGAACAAACTCCAAAAAAGGAGGTTCGGCGCTTTAGCAGGAAAAGACCAGTAAACTCCTAAAGATCAGCGATAATGGTCTTTTATTCCGTGAACAACTCGTACAATGCGTTTCATCGCGACAACCGTGCTGAGCCTCCTTTTTTTGGAGTTTGTTCTTTTATTTTATGTACGGACCCCCTTGGGAAAGGGGGTACGATGGGCCGGGCAGCTCTCCTGTCTTATTTGCCAGGATACAAGGAAAGGGCTCGTTGATCCTTCTATTTGGGGACTGATTATAAGCCGACCAGGACGTGGAGGGGTCAGTGGGGGCCTGCATCCCCGGTCATCCCACTGACGCCGGGTTAGTCCTGCTTCTTTCATTTTGCACTTCTCTGTTGGTAAAGCTGGAGCGCTGTCCCTTATATATGGTTTAGTGTTATATGTTGTAACTGTCATCTGTGGAGGCTCCGGGTAAAGTTCTTTATTATCCTCTTTTCTTATTCTCAGCCTGCAGAAGGGAAACATGCCCTGTATTACGACGTCCCAGCTGCCCACCTTATAAAAGGCTTTCCCGGAAGACCACTCAGTGCTGTGATACCTATGAATGTGCATGCAGTTGTGTGAATTCCACCAACACCTGTCCAACCGGATATATAACTTCTATTCACGTCAACGAATGTGGCTGCACCAGTGTCACCTGTAATGCAGACAAGGTAAGGGAATGGCCAGTCATTGCCTGGTAAAACATGGTAAAGTGCGTCTTAATAGTGAAATGCTTTAATTTGGCATTACAGGGACTTGATCAACATAATTGCTGAATTCTGGATCATCGAAATATATATAAAGCTTTTGACAGCGACTGTTTCTTGGCCGGGTCTCGGAACAACCAGCAGATCATGATAGGTCCCACTAATGGAAAACAGGAGGCTTCTATCTACTTAAAAGTATTTTTAGTTATTGTAGGAGTAAGACATAGAGAAGATGTGGGTTAAGTCCTTCCAAGCTCCCTTGGCCTTCTGTGCTCTCATTTCCATTCCACCATGAGCTGCAGACTCCAGTAATCTGAAGCAGGCTGGTTGTATGGACGTCTGCTTGACAATATCATCGAAAAGACTGCTGTTGTTAGGCATTTTATCCCTAGCAATAAATCTGTCAAACATAATTCAGCTCAGCTGTTTCACTCATGGATAAATAAGTAGGGGCGTAACTAGAGTCAAATGGGCTCTAGGGTGACTTTTGGACCCAGCCCCCATACCCAGGTTATTGCAGGTCCCGCTGGTGTCCTTGCTGGGATTTATATATAATACCCGTGTTTCCCCAAAAATAAGACAGTGTTCAAAAAGGTTTAATTTTTTTTACATGTATAGCTGCCTGGACAGTATTTAAATTGACTTTTTTAATTAACTGTTAGCAGGGCTTAATTTTGGAGTAGGGCTTATATTTCAAGCATGCTCAAAAAGCCTGAAAAATCATTTTGCATCCTCAAAAATTCTGGAAAATCATGCTATGTCTTATTTTCAGGGTATGTCTTATTTTCCGGGAAACAGGGTATATATTATGTAGTTGCAGTCAAAATTATTCAACCTCCGTTGCAAGTTAGGCTTATTTCTCAAATTTACACTTTCTGCTGTTTGCAAATCAAAAAAAGCCAACAAGTCAAACAAAAACTATATTTAAATAACTCAAGACATCTAAGTGATTTCTCCAAATCCAACACAAAATGCCACTTCTAATGGCTATGGCAGTTTAAGAATTATTCAATTCCCTGAATGGAATTCCCCATAAGAGTACACAGTTGCAAATCAGATGTTGTCTCAAGCACACTTGATGGAACTAATCAAGGGCTTCAATAGTTGCATCAGGTGTGCTTGATATAAAACACATCAAATACCTGGACTGGTTAGGGCTTTGTTGACTATGACGTTCGATTGCATGTTTGAAATTTGTCAAGAGAGTATCCAAAAAGTTAAGAGAAGAGATAAGTGTGATGGACGGCACAGGAGCAGACCAAAAGGTAGACTTATTTCCAGCTCTCTAGATCCAGCACTGGTCCAAAATGGAGACTAAATCACACCCAGACACAGTCTAGCACGCCCTAAAATATTTCACTGCCACCACTAGACGTTTTAGTGCCACGTAGGTCAGCCACTTAGGCTCTGCTCACTGACTGGATACGAACCCTTTTCAACTCTACGGATTGTTTAGAGAGCCACAAAAAACAAGTAATAAAAGCTTAAAGCTTTATTCTAAAAAGGTAGTCGTGCTTATACAAAAAAGGGGTAATATACAAAGGATAAGGAACATACAATATATACACAGAGCAGTTATTGAAAATTATGCTGTAACAGTGCCCCTATATAGCAACAATGGTCCCCATAGTGCCCTCGTATAGCAATAGTAGCCCCCATTCTGTAGCCATATAGTAATAGTACCACTTTGTGCCAATTAAAATAAAAACAAACTCATCTAACATTTGTTCCCATGACAAAAATCCTCTAACACTTGTTCTAGTACTTTTCCTCTAGGCACACTTGCACACAGTTTTTGCAGGAACTTGGCAGGGAGGTTGTTCCAAACAACTTGGAAAACTAACCATAGATCTTCTGTTGATGTGGACTTGCTTAAATCCTTTTGTCTCTTCATGTAATCTCAAACAGACTCGGTGATATTTAGATCAGAGCTGGGGGGGGGGGGGGGGGGCACTGCATCACTTCCAGGACTCCTTCTTTACACTGAAGATGGTTCTTGATGACATTGACTGTATGTTCGCAGTCGTTGTCCTACTGCAGAATAAATTTGGAGCTAATTAGATGCCTCCCTGATGGTATTACATGATGGATCAGTATCTGCCTGCATTTCTCAGCATTGAGGACACCATTAATCCTGACCAAATCTCCAACTCCATTTGCTGAAATGCAGTTCCAAACTTGCAAGGAACCCCTACCATGCTTCCCTGCTGCCTACAGACACTCATTATTGTACCCCTCTCCACCATGCTTCCCTGCTGCCTGCAGACACTCATAATTGTACCTCTCTCCACCATGCTTCATTGATGCCTGCAGACACTCATTATTGTACTGCTCTCCACCATGCTTCATTGATGCCTGCAGACACTCATTATTGTACCTCTCTCCACCATGCTTCATTGCTGTCTGCAGACACTCATTATTGTACCGCTCTCTAACCCTTCATGGACAAACTGCCTTCTATTACAGCTAAACATTTCACATTTTGACTCATCAGTCCAGAATACCTGCTGCCATTTTTCTGCACCCCAGTCCCTGTGTTTTTTAATGCATAGTTGAGTAGCTTGGCCTTCTTTCTATGTTGAAGATATGGCTTTTTGGACATAAGTTTTCCATGAAGAGCACTCCTGGTCAGACGTCGCCAAACAGTAGATGGGTGTATGTGGGTCCCATTGATTTCTGCCAGTTCTGAGCAGATAGCTCTAATAGACATCTTCCAGTTTCAAAGAGAAGTAAGCATGATGTGTCTTTCATCTGCTGCACTAAGTTTCCTTGGCTGACCACTGCATCTACCGTCCACAGCGTTGCCCGTTTCTTTGTGCTTCTTCAAAAGAGCTTGAACAGCACATCTTAAAACCTCAGTTTGCCTTGAAATTTTTGCCTGAGAGAGACCCTGATGATACAGTATAGATACCTTGTTTCCTGTTGCTGTGCATGACTTGACATGAAACGATCTTCCACAACTTCACTTTTGTAACAAAGTTTGGCTGCTCCTCACCAACTTTTAAGCCACCTTCATGGCTGTTTCTCTTATTTAATGACTCTTTCGACTTTCATATGAAAATGAGGATCATTATTACCTGTTGGATATGATTGGTTAATCATAGATCTGACTATAATCCTACAAAAACTCTGGCTTTGTTCAAGTGTCCCTAGAAGAATTAATTGTGTTTTGAAGGCAAAGTGTCATCACTAGAGTTGAGTGAACGTTCTCTGCCGAGCTTGATGCTCGAGCATCACACCCTGTTCCTCCCTGCTGTGACGAGAGAGAGAGAGAACAAACCAAGAAAAAAAAAAAAAAAGCTCGGGACCCAGAGTCCCACATACTAAAATGCTTGAGTCTCCCATTGTAGTCAATGGGGTTCGTTACAGGAGTAGAGCTCTCGAATTTTACGAAAAGCTCGACTCAAATAACGCGGACCCGAGCACTAGGGTGCTCGCTCATCTCTAGTGATCACAACAATTATTAATTTGATTTAGATTTCTCTTTACTTAATTGACTTTGCATTTCAATTGACAAAAGTACTGTCTATTAGTTGTGATGAGCTATTTATATTGTTCTTGTTTGATAGGTTTTTTTTGCAAAAAGATTAAGGTTTGCAAATTTGCAAAATCAACATGATTTGCAATGGGGGTTGAATAACTTCGATTGTAACTGTATATGTATATATAATCTGCATACCTTAGAATTGTAGTAACTTAAAACCAGTAACTCCCAGGTGATGTCATTTTGACTCTTCTCCATCCGGCCCAGATTGCCATAACTTCTTCCACCCACAACTCATCTCAGCAGAAATGAACACTCAAATATCTTTGACTCCTCACTTCTCCGACACATTCCCACCTTTCCCCACCTCTACACAAACCCTCCATCCACAGTGCCCCAGATGGTAATAATGCCCGCTTTGATTCCCCACAAAGTAATAGTGCCCCTCAAACAGTAATTTTTCCCCTTCAGTCCAACACAGTAATGATCGCCTTATTTTGCCTGCACATAGTACTTATGCCGCCTCCGTGCAACTGTACAACTATAATGTCCCCTAATGCAGTAATTGCGGCCCGCATATATTAATAGTACCCTCAAATACCAATAGTGGCCCCCATAGTGTTCCCATATACCAGTACTGGAGCTCATACTGCTCCTATGCTGTAACATGCCCCCATATAGCAATGGTGGCCCCATAGTGACCTCGTATAGCAAAAGCAGCCCCCATAGTGCCCTTGTATAGCAATAGTAGTCCCCATACTACAGCCATATAGTAATAGTACCACTTTGTGCCAATTAAAATAAAAAACTCATCTAACACTTGTTCCCATGACAAAAATCCAGTACTTTTCTGATTGCAGTCTAGTGCAGGCTGTAAGATACAGTGATGTCATTGTGCTGCCTTAGCCAGAAGCCAGACGGCTCCCGAGTCACGGCCCAATGTAAATGCAGGGGCAGGGAGCTGTTTGCTGTACTTCACTTACTTTGTTTTCAACTGGATCCACATCATGAGGGAGCAGGCGTTCTTTACTTCTTTATCTGGTCAAAGGCACACAGCCTGTGGTTAGGATTGTTAGGCCACTGTGAATAGGCACAATACTGTGAAGAGAGGAGAGGAAAAACAGGCTGACAACATTTAAGTCATATCATTCTCCATCTCATTAGCAGAGGCATAACTTGAATTTCATGGTCCCAAAGTTTGTACTCCCCAAAACATGGCCCCTTGGACACCAAGGCAACCTTTTCAACCCCTAGAGTTACACCGCTTCTCACTACTAAATCACACTTCCTAGCTGTATGTCTACTTAATAATTGACTGCCATTTCTTCCCAAATTATAGGTCTGCGTACATAAGACCAATGTCTACCACGCCGGGAGCTCATGGGAAGATGGCTGTCTGAATTGTATGTGCACTGATACGATTGACCCCATCACCACCCTTCTGAGTGTAGTGTGTGGGAAGAAGCCATGCAATGAAAACTGCAGTCCTGTAAGTCCCTTAAATCACAGTATATGCGTAGTATTACCAATTGTTGCATTATCATTGAGTCCTTGAGGTGTCAAATAAACTTTTCTACTTTTTGAGAGATGCATACTTATCAATAGGCGGTGGCATGAAAGTTCACAACTGTCCCGGGGTTATGCAGGAAAAATCAACCTCATGGATAGGGCTTCTGCAAATGTTTCCCCCAATGTCTATGTTTCTGGTAGGTTTTGTGGGTGTTCCTAGGTGGACATGGATGTGGCTTAATATTTCTAACTAACGGATTTCAAATGTTGGGAAATATGGCCAATATTACTAAATTAATCCCCTTCAAATTTAAACTAGGGCAGTAATTGGTGGGGGTTGTATTGTGACTTCTTCCCAAGACGTGCTACTTGGCTTTATGGCAACCAACCCATACCCATGTCTCAAGACCTAACAACCTTCTTTTCCCACATGCTCTGCTGTACTCAAGTGAAGTAACTAACGTAGCCTGTTGGAATTTGACCTAGGCCAAGACTTCCCGATTTCTTAGCTATTAACTTAATCGTTACTGTCACAAAGACAAGGACTACTATCCCCAGTAGAAGTGGAGAACAGCCAAGAGTTTCATTAGATGTTATCAGCTATTCGAAAGTGTATTTTATATCCAAGTCATGATATTCTTAACTTCATGACATCTGCTACTTTGAAATAACATCAAGTTACCAAAAAGGACACACTTTGGACACTCATTTGAGAGCAAAGTGTGACTTTTCTTTGGTGCCTTGTTAGTAGAAAGATATCTGTCTTGCATTACGGTGCAAACGAGGTGCCGAGTCAGTGGCTAATTCTACTGTAGGCACCAGTCTAAACAGAGATAGAGCTGCCTGATTGATTTAGCAGCACGGTTCCGAGAAAACCACCACTTTGTCTTCAATGGCTGGATCTCCCTAGAAGAGCTTAGTGTAAGCTTCACTTTGGTTTATAATATATTCCAAGGCACTTCTACTTCCACAAGTGTGTTGACTTTAGAGGCAATGTTTGGGAATATCTGTGGGGAACAATGAGTACGCTTTGTTTTATGACCTCTCCTTTGTAAGTGCTTCAAAGCTTTCTTACATTTTCACACTTTTCTAATTGAAAAAGCAGTGTACCAGGCCAGAAATCTCGGAGAGATATTCACCGAATGTATGCCGTGACTTCTTGAGTGGTCAAGGGCCAAGTATTAGACTGATTAAGGGTCCTCGGAAAGGGGGAACAAGCAAAATTGTGTTGTTGTTTAATGCTAAATAATTTACTGTGCTGTCAGAAGACAACTGCAAATGACCCTTTATGGAATCTCTGACTAAGACTCAACATTGAATTTTTTGTAAGCCACCCACTTATGGGATCACAAGGTCAAAAATCATTCACAATGATGGATTATAAAATAAATAGACAAAATCGTTCCACTTTTCATACCAGGGTTGTGAAGTAGTCAATAAGATTTTTGACATTTTTATAGAGATTCCCAGGTTAAAAAAATAGGAAACGCTGGAGTGGATCCACATAAAAGATAATTATGCAGGTGTGTTGAACGCAAGAGACTCCAGGGATGATCACGAGTTGGAAAAACTGTGTGAGGGCTACTATGGAGTCACATATATGGTTATGTAAGAAAAGTTGAATTGCTTCCAGCATACTCACATTTTTATAAGCACTTTTAGGCAGAGGCTTTTTGTAGCACATCACTGAGTTGTATCTGCATATCTATCCTAATCCAACACATAGGAAACTCTAGAACAACGTGTTATCTTGATTTAAAAAAAACTCCATGCTTTATTGAAAGCAGTGGGTACAACACAATATCAGAAGAAATACCGCTGCTTGCAGCACTTGTTCTTCCAATAACATGCCAGGCAACTGAGCGGAAACCTAATGGACCCCTAATTATTGTCAATCGGGTCTGCTTGGCCTTATTCGGTTCTGTCATAAGATCGATCCGTTCGGCCAGGGGATTCCCCTTTCCTGCTCCCCGAACGGAGCAGGAAAGCGGAATCCCCGCCGCAGATGTGAAAGCAGCCTAAATGGGCTGAAATGTTTGACTTCTACCTCATGGGGTTTTTTTTTGCCTTCCTCTGGATAAACCTGGCAGGATAATAGGCTGAACTGGGTGAACAACTCTTTTTTTCGGCCTTACATACTATGTTACTATGTCACACTGGGGAAATAATATTTTTTCTTATACTCTGGAATTGCTGCGATCTCTTGGATTATTTAAATCGATGTGCATGTGTATAATTTTCCTCATGGGTAGGGTCGACAAAACATATGTCTTAAGACTTGTGCTCTTAATATTTTAAAACTCTAACAGCCCCCCAAGTGGCTAAAGCTGCATTAGTGGGCTGAGACCCAACAATGCAGCAGAAAGTCCTGAGCGGACCACAGACAACATGAAGAGTTGGGGGCTCACTTAACTTTTTGCACCCGGGCCCATGGGCCTTACCTTATGTCCCTGGCTGCATGGGGTACTGGTGAATTATGTCTACACCGGAAGCTAGGGGTTGACAGGGCTTAGTTATCTTGCTTTCTTAACTTAGTCCTCGGAACTTTTGGTCGCAGGCTTATATGCACTGAACCCACTTGCATACTATCCCCTCTTTCTGTGGAGGAATGCAACCGCTCATTTCAAATACGGACTATCCTTTAGACTCTCTTCTATGTTTCCCATTATCCCTAATGCTAAATTCCCCCAGATCCCTACTTTGGCTATCTTCGACTAGTGGAACTCTAATCAGCTAACTCCCCTTCACAAATTTAGTATTAGATCTAAGTTATAATAATTCATTAAATTTAACCCTCCCGAACAAGAGCATGTAATCAGGTCTTTCATTTTCCCCACTTCTTGTTTCTCCTGCCTCCATTTCCAAA
This sequence comes from Eleutherodactylus coqui, assembly GCA_035609135.1. NCBI lineage: Eukaryota > Metazoa > Chordata > Amphibia > Anura > Eleutherodactylidae > Eleutherodactylus > Eleutherodactylus coqui. The sequence continues at coordinate 26,855,649 of CM069406.1, forward strand.
CCTTACTTTAAACAAGTCCATTTGTGTACATAATCCCTTACAAAGGGATGTTATAGCCGTGATCTATAGTATATTAAACCAACCACCTTTGGAGGGAGAACTTCTATTAATGCTGAGATGTTAGGTGGGCATACAGACTGAAATGTGAATTGATAGATGGCACCATTACTGTATGACTATTATGAAAGCTAGCCATCAGGTATTCCTTATGGAGACCTGTGCAAAGATTCTGCACAGAACTAAGCTGGTATATCAGCGGCTACTACACTGTTTCCCTTCTTTTCCTCCTCCATTCTGTTTTTGGGGATCTCAAGAAATTGGTTCCCCACTCACGATGTGGTGGACTTGCCTAGAAGTTGAGAGGCTATGGTCTCATGTTGACAGTTCACTCAACTGTTTGTTGGTCTAGGACCCAAGTCTCCCACTGTTTTGTGATGGTCCACCAAGATTTAAGAATCGAGCCTATAAGATTATCTAGTACATAAGTATGGCTACAAGAATCCATATAGCCTCCAGGTGGAAATCACCTACCCTTTCTTTTTTGGAGGTCATAAATAGAATCTCTGCTATAATGCTGAACAAACAAATTCATGCGGTTAGAACAGACACTGTGGGGCAAATTTATGAAACTGTTTAAAAACGATGATCCACCATGCTGATGAGAAGTTATACCATTGTTTTCCTTGAGGTATTCAAGGATGGCATCTCTCATAAACGACTTAAATATTTTTCCAATTCTTGAAGTGAGACTTACCGGTCTGTAGTTACGAGGTTCTCTTTTAGACCCCTTTTTATATATTGGAACCACATTGGCAATACACCAATCCAGTGGTACAACCCTGGTCTCAATGGTGTCCCTAAATATAAGAAATAACGGTCTATCATGTTACTTAGATCCCTTAGAACCCTTGGGTGCATTCCATCTGGGCCCGGCGATTTATCGATTTTAATCCTTCTTAACCGGCTCTGCACTTCCTCCTGCGTTAGGTATGCAATATTTAGCAGGCGGGTTCATTTTATTTCCCAGTATCTCGTGTGACATTTCTTTTTCATTCGTGAATACACTTGAGAAAAAATTATTTAATAAATTCGCCTTCCCCCCATAGTCTTCTATGGTTTCTCCTGCATTATTTGTTAAACGGACAGTGCTTTCAATACAAATCCTTTTACCATTTATATAATGGTAAGTGAATGTGATCATGTCATAACTAGCAAGTTGCCACAACCCAACAGTCGCAAATCCAGTCCTGATGACTACATTCACTTACACTCAGATGCAATGTAGCAGGGCTATAGTACAATGTTTAGCCATGGCATGCCAAAAGCCAATACGTAGACCTAGCATACATGTGGAGAAAGTATTACTTGGAGTATTATGCCATCCGAACTGGCATTGTTAGGATATGTCTGCAATAGTGTCAATTGTCAATGCTTAGGGTTACAACTCAGGACTCCCATGGTGAGCCACAAAGCAAGGGGTCGCGAGCCACATGTGGCTTCTGAGCCATTGGTTGGGGACTACTGGCATAAACTATGATTCCACCAAATATCTTGAATTATAAGTTAGCATGATATAATTATGATTTTTCTTCCCTCACCCTAGGGCTATAGGTATGTGACTAAGGAACATGAGTGCTGCGGAATCTGTAAGAGGGCTGTGTGTGAACAGGAGGTGATCTTCAGAGGAGACACTGCGGGATCAGGGAATAACAAGCGCTACTATAATGTAAGTCAAAACGCTGACCAGAAGCCATTTCTTTCCTATTATGTGTATCCATTACCGGAGACTTCTATCCTCATAGGTCTTTTATTGTTATATACATGTTTTCTTCAGATTCTCTGGTTTAGGAACCTTATTTTCAAGCACCCTATAAAGTAATTCTATGTTAACCCTTTCCAATCCAATTTGTATCCTGGTTTTCCTAGGGGGCTTACTCTTTTTCTGCCGTTATACAACAGCGCTATATGCTGGCTAAAGCCAGTACTGCGTGAGGTGACACATTGGATAGGCTATGACAGCAGAGAGGCTGGCAATATACAGTAAGAGAACCCTGATAGACGTCTTCCAACATCGGAGCTGTACAGCCTTGAATCCTAATGTCTTCAGAGATCAGACAGAGGATTGGAAAGGGTTAAATAGAGGGGTTTCCCATTTCAGGACCCTCATCTATTAAGCCGATTTCACACGGGCGACAAAATTGCACGATTTTCTCACAATGCAACACATCACATGTATGTGCAGCCCATGCTTTCCAATGGGTTCATTCACATTAGCGATGTTTTGTAGGCTGCTACATTGCAAGAAAACAAATAGTGGGTTGCTAAATATTGCTGCAATTTGCGATGTTTTGTAGCCCATGTTTCCCTATGGAGCCTTCCTTTCTGTTGCATCGCATAAAACATCGTTTTTCGTGTGGAAATCCTACTGTTTGCCCCTAAACTAAGCCCTTTGTTGTTTTTTTTATGTAATGCAGATGGGGGCTTATATTTTCAAGGTAGGGATTACTGGAAAATTTAGGTAGGTAGGTGTTATGTATGGGGTAGGTCTTATTTTGGGGGAAAATAAGACCTATAGCAAAATCGCCACAAAATCGCATGAGAAAATCGCGATATTGCCGCGAGAAAACACAGTGATATCGCACAAAAAACGCAGGAATCCAGCTGCAATATCGCTGCGATTTTCTCGCGCTAATATTACTTTTGCCCCGTGTGAAAGAGCCGTCGGGTGTATGAGGAGCATATTTAGCCATGGATGACATAATTAGAGGCTTCTAGTAAATAATCCAATCAGAAAACAGATGATTTGGTGATTGCCATATACATACTTAATAAAGTGGCGATCCTCTATATCTAACACTGCAGACTGTCTGTATATATATATATATATATATATATATATATATATAGGTTCACGGGGTTTACTTTTTACATATTTTTTCATTGTTTTTAACATTACATACAACAGTTGATCTTTTTGGGTCATTTTAGGTTGGAACAAGATGGACATCTCCCTACGATCCTTGTATCATTAATGAATGCGCCGAAGTGAACGGAGAAGTCTTCACACTGCAGAGAAACATCACCTGCACTGATATAGAGACCAAGAAATGTCCTACAGGCTTTGAGCTGAGCTGCATGCAAGGGTCAGAGTGTTGTCCCATATGCCAATGTGGTAAGATCTGCTTGGACAGTGCTAGGATGTCATGTAGACCTTTCTCACAAAAAAAACTCTTCCAATTTGCTCTATTAGGGCTTCTACCCACCAGCGATATGTTTTATTGCCATGCGAGAGCAAGTGAAAACGCATAATTATGAAACCAATGATTTTCAATGGTTTCATACTCATTTGCGATTTTTCACTCAAGCCTCGCAGCACTAAGAAAAATCTGCCATATCGCTCATTGTTTTCAATGGGGTGGCAGGGCTCTCACGTCTCTTCTAGGTGAGTAAAAAAATTTTTTACAGCTAGGGCTTATTTTGAGGGGAGGGCTTATTTTTCAAGCCCTTCTTGAAAATCATCGCTGTAGGGTTTGCCTGCAATCTGTTGCTTTCAATGGGGCCGCAGCAGTGCCAACCCCATTAAAAGCAATGGGAAAGCATCGCTGACCTCTGCCACAGCTGTGACAGCTGTGGCAGAGGATTTCTTCATCCATCTGGTCCCAGCGGGGATGAAGGAATCCTTTGCCATAGCTGTCACAGCTGTGGCAGAAGTTCACAATGTACTCCATATGTTTTCAATGGGGCTGGCGCTGCTGCCGCTGGCCCCATTGATGACAATGAGCGATATTGCAGATTTTTCTTAGTGCTGTGAGGCTTGAGTGTAAAAATCGCAAATGAGTATGAAACCATTGAAAATCATTGGTTTCATAATTATGCATTTTCACTTGTTCTCACATCGCAAGAAAACATATCGCTAGTGGGTAGGTGCCCTTAGAGTGATCTCCCTCAGTACAACAAGGGCCACTGCAGATTTTATTTTCCGTACGCTTACCAACAGCTACCACTTTATGCCCTAACTTAAGATCGGCAAGAGACGATATTGAGTTAGTCAAAAAAAAAAAATAATAATTTTTGGGCCGCATGGTCAGCCCGTTCAATGACTCATCGTTGAAAACTTGCGCGTGTCCCCATTGGGTCTGGTACCCAAGAAGGAAACCGGGGAGTTTTCGCTCGATCCATCATTTATCTTTCCCAAACGGGGGATCGGTAAATGATGGCATCTAAAAAGAAGCAGTTCGGTAGCCTATACTTCTTTCGACCGCGCAATACGGCTAGTGAAGGCAGCGGGCAGGTTTGCCCAGCTGGCAAAAACTGACAAGAAGCGGCATTCCGACTGCTTCCAGTTCACCCAGATGGCTTCAACTTTTAGGAAGCAGAATCGATGTTCCAATTTTCTTCGACATGTGCTTGCCGACGGGATGCTCAATTTCATGGTATTTTCGAGTTAGCCAGTTCTTTCCTTGAGTGGAGGTTAAAGCATGAGACGGGCATCACATCGGTAATACATCAGTTGGATAATTTTTTGTTCGTCGGTCCAAAACGTCAGGTGAATGTGGGTTTCTGATGGAAAATTTTCAGAGGCTAATGCGTTTAGCGGGGGCCCCATTGTCTGAAGAGAAGACAATGGGCCCGGCCACGTGTTTGACGCTCCTAAGGATAGAGATCGATTCGGTGGAAAGGGTGTTCAGACAAAGTGTCGGGGCTGCGGCAAGTGGTTGGTGATGTGGCTCGATGTTAAAAAAAAAAAGCAACGTTACGACAAATCCAGGTTTTTGTTGGGTTTATTAAATTTCGCTTACAAAGTGATCCCCATGGGGTGGCCGTTTACCAGGCAATTATCGCTGGCGTCCGTGGGGGTCCGCGAACCACACCATTTCGTGCGGGTTACGACGGGAATAAAGCAGATTTGCATATAGGTAGGGTGTTCCTTCATTCTTTCAACGGGCAGGTGGTATGCCTGAGGGAAGAGGCGGAGGGCGCTGAAATCAGCTTGCGTGCCGACGCAGCCGGTTCGGGCGGTGTCGGAGTATTCTTTAACAACCATTGGTGCAGGGAGTCCTGGCCAAGGTCATGGAGAGAGAAGCGGTAAAATATCACGTGGCTGGAGTTCTTCTCTGTAGTGGTGGCAATTGAGTCATGGGAATCAGAGTTACTGGAACAAAAAAAAAAAAAGGTTCATGGTCAAATAATACAGTGGTGCAAATGATGAATAAACAATTGTCGGCGTCGCCTCTGTTAAGGCATGTGGTAGTAAGATGTTTAAAAGGTAATATGTATTTACGTGCAAAACATGTCCCTGGTGACAAAGGAGCAGCTGACGCACTCTCTCGTTCGCTGATGGAGCGGGTTCAGGGAGCGGTACCTAGGGGCGGATGCCGAGGGGGTACGTTGCCCGCCTTACTTATGGAGTCTGGCAGAGGAGAGTTGCGGAAGCTGGTGGAGGCACTGGTGGCGGTTACAACGTGAAAAATTATAATACAGTTTGGTCTGCATGGTTGAAATTTGTCGACGTTGGATATGTTGACGGAGTTGCGTGGTAGATGGTTGTCGGTCGGAGCGGCAAGAAAACACTTGGTTTGCTAAAATTACACTGAATGCTAGACGTGACTAAGGAATTGGCGTTCCAACAATATAGTTTCGTAGTTTCGAAAAAGGAAGTTTTCTAACGGATACGCGCCGACCTATTATGGTTTCATGGTTAATTAAGTGATTGATGGGTATGTTCGGATGAATACGATACGTTGTGTTCAGGCCCCTTTTGCTGGCGTCTGTCGCAGTTTTGCGATCGGTGAGATGGTCCCGGCAAGCTAAGTAAAGCTGGGGAGTTTACGGGTAAATGATGTTTAATACGGGAGCATCGATCCGGATAGGTACCAGGAAGTCGCAAACAGATGGTATGGTAGAGGTGAGTGGATCGCTATTAATCGAGGGGGGACGCAATGGTGTCCAGTGGAGGTGATGGACCAGTATATATATATATAAAAAAATAAAAAATAAGGCCCCATAGTGAACAGTTATTAGTACGCGAGGCCAGGCCCCCGCCCTCACCCGTTTCCAATTTTCGGCGTTTTTTTGGCGGTCGGCGTAAAAGAAGTGTGGTGTGGATTCGGAGGAATTTGGAACCCACTCATTTAGAATGGGGGCCGTGACGACAGCGGATGCTCTCGGCATGACGGAAGGGGGTTTGAAGGAGTTGGGAAGGTGATAATCGCAGGGGTATAAGTCGTGCATAAGACCGGAACGTACTGTGGAAGGATGCTTGGTCACGTATTAACTGGTAGTTGCCGTCATACCTCGGTTTTCATTACAGTCGGGTTTTTTTCGGGGTGCGTTAGTTGGGATGGGTTGTTGGTAATTACGGGGGTATTTGCTAGGTCTATTTCTTTCAGCCTCGGAACCGTGGCACGTTTGGATTGTCGGACATTTTATTATTTATTGGGTCGAGAGAGAGCGGCTACTCGACCTAGGGAGTGGAATCTAGGTCTGAGCGGCGCTCTCATAATCTGGATCGGTGTACGTGGGCTGCAAAGGCCCAGGATGTTGCAATTTGTTCTGGAGATAAGCAGGTGGACCCCCCGGAGAGTCATACTGGTCGTTCACGCCGGGGGGAACGACTTAGGAAAACAAAGATGATAAATCTAAGGATGTCCAGGTTCGTGCAATAGTTGGGGTGGAGTGGCAGTCCGCCACTGGGAGCTGGAGGTCAAGGAGAGAGGAGCATTAAGGGATGATGGTGTGCACCTCAACGAGGTGGGACTGGATACCTTTTTGTCAGGACTATAAGACGGAGTGGAGATGGCGTTGGCTCGGGTTGGCGTTTGTGGGGGCGGGATGCGCCATAGGTATACGGCGCATACCGCGTGGCCGGAAGCTTCCCATGCGGGCTACGGCGTAGAGGAAGATTTTCAAGCCCAAGGGAGATACAGGGGCTTACAAACGTCCTGTGGCCGTTACGGTTTTAAGAATTGCAGCAGTTTACGGCATGGGAAGGTGTTAGACAGAAGATAGTTAAATTAAGTGAAATTAAGTTAAATGCAAGATTAAAATATGTTTTAAATATGCTAATAAAGCTGTGGCCAACCCACGTTTCAAGCAAGAAGGTGTAAGTATATGTTTGTTATAGGTAAGCGAGTATACAGTTAAGATTAGTGTGCCCCCAGTCTCCCACTGCCGTTGACTAGAGATGAGTGAGTATACTCGCTAAGGCACATTACTCGAGCGAGTAGTGCCTTAGCTGGGTATCTCCCCGCTTGTCTCTAAAGATTCGGGGGCCGGCGGGGGGGGGCGTGGGAAAGCGGGGAGGAACGGAGGGGAGATCTCTCTCTCCCTCTCTCCCCCCCCCCCCCGCTCCCCACCACAACTCACCTGTCACCTGCGCCGGCCCCTGAATCTTTAGAGACGAGCAGGGAGATACTTGGCTAAGGCACTACTCGCTCGAGTAATGTGCCTTAGCGAGTATACTCGCTCATCTCTACCGTTGACCATTGACTCATATCCATAAACATTGGATCATAGAGTTACAGTAGTGTTCAGGGCCCTATTACGTACTTCTAATGAACGGCTCCATAATGCAGCTCCCAAAGCCAGCGATTAGCCCATACTGTACCTTTGTTCATCTGTAATTTCATAAACCACACATGCCGAATTAAGGAAGTATTCACCCCTATAGAGAATACAGCACAGCATATAGGCGGCACAAGAAGTGCCTATGACTCTGTAAGATGGAACTACGGGGACTCCCTGTGCTATCACACAAGGATGCATTTTCATTCTATTTTGTAGGCTAATAGATTCTATTTCTAAATGGTGTTTTCTTCGTTTTGCAGCACCCATCCCTGGCTGCCTGCTTAATGGAACTATCATTGGGGTAAGTACAGAAAGGTTGCATGCTATTTGACATATTTTTGCTTAGGCTTTATTCCCATGAGTGCATATACGCAGCGTTTTCACGCCCGGGTGCATATACGGTACCCTTGTGAAGCATTCGTTTCCAATGCAGCCGTTCACATGGGCGAATATCCAGCGCATAAGTACGCCGGCAGCGAGAAAAAAAGAGCACATATGAGGCCGGCGCATATTCGCTCAGCCAAAACATAGTTCTGGAACTATCTTTTGGCCAATATACACCAGCGGGTCCTATAAACTCCTATGGGAGCAGGGAAAGAGAAGGGAGGGAGAGGCATTTTTACAGCATCCAACGCTTCAAAAAGCTTACAGGTTCCTCTATATAGACACTGGAAGGCATCTCGGGGATTTTGGCAAAGCAGCGGGGTTTCCAGGGTGCTGCGTATTTTCTCTTGCTAAAAATGATGCTCGCGGTCGTGTGAATGGACGAGAAAACGCTGGCCGTGATCATTAGGCGCTCACAGGGAAAACGTAAAAACCCCGTATATCCGCTTGTGGGAAAGAGCCCTTAAGGGTACATACATGTCATCTGATATGAAGATTCTTGTTGCCTCATTCAAGACTTTAATAACGTTCAGGTGAGAACCCCGAGCTAAGACAATTGAAGAGAATAAAAACTTTTTCGTTTGGGGGAAATTTAAGTACAATTACAACTATTCAGTGTCATTCCATATTAGGTTTATTTTCCAAATTTATACATTTTTAGCTTGAGACCCCAGCTGGTCGGGCGCCCACTGTCAGCACTACAATACAGAGGGGTCAGAGTGGAGACAGATGGCTCCAACCCCTGTGTAGTGGCTGCTTGTAATAGCAGGTGCAACTGTCGTTGATTTTAATGAGCGCTGTGCCTGCAATCACAAGCGCCGGCCACTACACAGGAGTCGGAGCCATCTGCTAGTGCTCCGACCTCTGTGTACTGTGGCCCGATCAGTTGGGGTAACTGAGCAGATGCCCCCAGCTGATCAACTATTGAGGACCTATGCTGAGGGTGGGTCATCTAAAGTATTTGGGTAAAACCCCCTTTTAAGGTAGCTGATAAAATGCAGATGATATAACTATTTTACAGGGTGGTAGAGAATTTTTATTTTATTTTTCTAAGCTAAATATAAGGTGCTGCAGATCAGGGGAGTAATTAAGATTGGCAGCAGATGTTTGGTTGCCAGGGATGGCAGTGTGTTTCCCTGAAGACAAGTAATCTCGGGTGGCTGTAAATGTGCAAGTGATTCCTCTGAATGTCCCTTTCACTATGTGAGTGCACAACATCCCCACAGCACTCTACGGCTCATAACGTCTCTCCAGCTATAGGGGTATGGGAAGCAGAAGTCACCAGGCTCAGAGAACAAACACAATCTGCTACACACCCTACCTGTATGTAAAAACATTGGTGTATCAATCAGGGGCGTAACTAAAGGCTCAGGTCCCTGATGCAAAACATGAGCTGGGGCCCCCCTCTATCTGTATCTGTACCCGTACCCATACCTAAACCATGCTGCACAGAGACATAACTTGAAGCTTCTGGGCCCCAATGCAAAACCTGTAACAGGGCCCCAACTATAATGCTTTATTCATAGTACTGGGCTCCCTATATGGAGAAGAGAGGCCTTATGGGCCCCCTAAGGTTCCTGGGCCCGGGTGCAACCGCATCCCCTGCATCCCCTATAGTTACGCCCCTGGTATCAATGCATTGCATGATAAACACCAGTGACATATGACAGACCCCCATTAACTTATAATAGGTACCCTTGGGTTCTGCTGAAATGTCCGATGTATAGATGGGAAAATCATGCTGCACACAGTGCTATTTGTCACATCAAGAAATCTACACCAGAGGCTCCTTATAGAGTAAAACCATAAAGTCCTTGATCCACTACATATGTTTTATGATATAAAAGGTCAGTATCCCACCCAAGATCAGCCGCTTCATAAAGAATATTCTCTCTTGGTCATACCTGAAATACAGATCACGTTCTGCACATCCTTTCCCTCCTATATGAACACCACTTCTTTTCTCACCAACATCAATTCCTTCATACTAAATATGACTCTTTCCTTATCAATTCCCCACTACATTACACCCAATTTCCTAACTTTATACACTCATGCAGAACATTTCCCTCCAACACCAATACAGAAACACCCCTCTTCCATCAGACTTCCATAAAGGAGTTGTCGGAGTTGTAATATCTTGGTACAACCCCTTCCCCATGCAGAAACAAAAAAAAAAGGTCATATGCTCATCTCTGCTCAATTCCTCTGTGTCCCGCGCCAGTGTGCGGTCCCCCGCTCCAGTCCGCGGTGTCCCATAACCGGGCATAACTACAGCTGTAATCAGGGGCGTAAGTAAAGGCTCAGGAGCCCTGATGCAAAAGGTGAGCTGGGGCCCCCCCTCTATCTGTATCTGTACCCGTACCCATACCTAAACCATGCTGCACAGAGGTATAACTTGAAACTCCCGGGCCCAGGTGCAAAACTTGTAACAGGGCCCCCAACTATAATGCTTTATTCATAGTACTGGGCTCCCTATATGGAGAAGAGAGACCTTATGGGCCCCCTAAGGCTCCTGGGCCCGGGTGCAACCGCATCCCCTGCATCCTCTATAGTTATGCCCCTGGCTGTAATCACAGGCCAGAGCTGGGGACTTAACAGCAGCATGGGACACAGCAGGAGTGGGGAGAGGTGAGTATATCACTAATTCTTATGTTTCTGCATGAGGAAGAAGTTGTACCAAGATATTACAACCCAGCCAACTCCTTTAAACAAAATGTGTCATCAGCAGATGACCTATTGTATACATTAAGTTTTTATGTTAAATATATTTTTTAAAGAATTTGTAATGATTTTTTTTACATCTTAAATCCTAAAATTCTGCTGCTTCAACACTAAGTCTAATAAAAGTCTGACACTTCCTGTTCTGTAGAGAAAACTTTTCAGCACACATCTTGCTGTCACATGCAGGTTTACATTGAAAGGTGACATCTCTAAATAAAACAGGATTCACAATAGATGATGGTCACAGCTGACCTCCTCTTCCTCTGTGCGCAGTGACCTCTGAACATTCCACAGGCATGTCCACAAAGCTTTCCCATTGAAGTCAATGACCATCACCTGTCCATTGTGTCTATAGCCTTTGAAGCTGATGCTCAGCGGACACATTGGGGGGAGATTTATAAGATCGATTTAAAATACATCATTTTTTGAGTCGGTGCAAATGTTGTAAATTGTTTTAAATTGTCCGTATAAATTCTGTAATTTTTTTTTTTCATTTTAGCCAGGAAAAACTGTAATGATTGATGAATGTTCCACTTGTGACTGCAGCATTGCCAATGGACCCATCATGGGCTATAAACTTTCCTGTAGACGGATCCGCTGTGAACAATGCCCAGAGGTCAGTTCTTATCCCCAATGTCTTGTTCCCATTTAGCTTTTGGTTTTGTATGTAGATGCTATGGTGATGATGAGTGAGTGTAAGGCATAGCGTGTAGTTACATAACGCATACACATGGGGGCAGAGTTTTGATAAACTGCACCACATCAGGCTAAGATGTATATATGATATCGTTTTTTTAGAATTTTACTACATTATTGTTAATACATTTTTGCTTTATTTGCTTTACAGAATACAGTTTTACAGAAAACCAGTGGATCATGTTGTGGTAAATGTATATTGACGGCCTGTCCTGTTACCATGATTAACGGAAATCGTGTCAAAGTAGAGGTGAGTTTCAAAGGGCATTACCCCTATGAAAGATGCCTTTTGTTAGCAGAGTCTCCAGACAATGAGCTGATGACATGTTGTTACTTTGATCTGACCCTTGGCGATCATCTATTGTATAATCTACACAGGAATCTGGAGAAAAGTATTCAATTTTCTGCAGTGCCTCTACAGGGGAAATGAAGTATTACAACGGTTATCAATGAAATTAATGGGTTATCCATGTAATGCATGGAAGTGCTGGGTCCTCTATATACTCTCAGCTGATAGCTAAAGCTGAGCATCAGCAGTCACGTCTAACTCCCTTACATCTGTCCTCTCACATACATTTGGTAGCTTACAAGAAGTAAGAGGGAAGTAAAACATGACTGCAGGGCCTGTTTTTTTGTAGTCTGTATCCTTGGAGACACATATGTTTGAATAGGAGTTGTAGACAGAAAGCGGTAGGAAATTTGTGCTTCATCTGCTACGATGTCCTTTCCCTTCAGCCTAATGAAACCTTACGAGACAACTGTAACACTTACATCTGCAAAGCAAATGAGCAAGGCGACCTGACATTGGTAACTAGCAAAACCACATGCCTGGACTTCAGTCGGGAAAAATGCCTGGCCGATGGGGTAAGTGCTTTATACGTTCATGAAAAAATGAAAACTTGCTCCTGTAATTGGGGCAAGGCTGTCTCTTTTTGTATAATTGTCAGTAATGTATAGTAATGTCTTCCCATTGTTGAAGGAGAAAAGCAAGATGTTGCCAAGGTTCTCCCTCTAGTATGTATTTAAAGGGAACCTGTCAGCACTTTTGAGCCCCGCAAACTGTATTATGGGGCTCAAAGGTGAGGAAACTGAGGTTCAAGGGTGCTGCTTTTTACATTCACCAGATTTCCCTTGATACCCAAGAAATTGGTGTGCGTATGCAGTGTGATTCTTTTCAGAAGGCTATGTGCACATGCTCTCTCATTGATCTCTATGGAAGAATGCATGCACAGAGTCATTTGAAAAGAGTCTTACTGTCCCATGATCCTTTAGCTACGCCCCTGGTTGAGACCATGTGATCTGTCTCTACGGACCTAGTGGTCATCTCTTTATTTTTCACAGTTACCTAATACGGATATAACTAGTTGGACCACGTAATACTGTAGAATTAAACAGCATGAATTATATTGTATTATAAATAGAGATGAGCGAACACCAAAATGCTCGGGTGCTCGTTACTCGGCACGAAATTTTCGCGATGCTCGAGGGTTCGTTTCGAGTAACGAACCCCATTGAAGTCAATGGGCGACCCGAGCATTTTTGTATTTCGCCGATGCTCGCTAAGGTTTTCATTTGTGAAAATCTGGGCAATTCAAGAAAGTGA